>OX401910.1:4720540-5268040 GCA_947859195.1 Drymonia ruficornis | reverse complement strand
ATCTATGGCTGTAAGTCATATGTTTAATTTAAATTCATTGATCATAGGATATAGCCACTTTCAGAATCGTTGCAAATAACATAGAATGAACGTGGTTAAATTATTGTCCTATGAAATTGTAGTTAAATTGATGTTAATATTAGAGGAAGATTGAAAGTTAATAGCTTATTTAAGATAACGTTGTAAAATAAAATTTATTAATAAATAAAAGATGAGTCATTTTTTATTTTATAGTATTTTACAAGCTTTCTAGTATTTTGCCCAAATGAAAAATACACAACAAGTTAATTTTCATCGCACGCAAACAGAGCCTGAAATAAAGGCGGAAACCCACCGCGGTGCACGCTACGCACGAAAGACGTCAAAGATGATAATTTTGTTCGACAATAACCTCAATGACGTCATTTCGTGCGTAGCCTCTCTCTCCGTGCATCGCGGTGGGTTTCCGCCCTGAACGTTGGCTCCAGACTGAACCTATGATGGTTTCAGTTTTTACAAGAGCTTCACAAAACCACCCTTAGATGGCGATATAGAGCAGTTTAGAAACCTTACAATAGGAACCGCATTTGTAATAGCTATGATTGGTTTTACTTTACCTATCCATACAAGTATGCTAAAATATGAAATTTCTCAAATTAAAATTTTAGTTTCTCTTTTAGCGCCCTCTTGTTCTCCCTACGATCTCGATTTGGCTCTTTGCCTAACCATTCTCATGTAGAAGGTTCTATACAAGCTGAACAGGTTCTCCAGCTATTCTCAACATGAAATATCGCCATCTCATGAGCTTTTGAAACTTGTGATAAATCAAGTCACCGTTATCGTCTAGCAAGCTGTACTTGGGAACGTTTGGTTTCATTTGTTTTGAGATAAACTTTACTAGGTATACATAAGCGTCAGGGATGTTGCTTGCATCTTATGTTTAGTAAATCCCGTCAATCAGATAATCTACGCATCGACATCATTCTTTGAATCTACGTCAGCTTCTTGAAATAGTATTTATTTATCAAAGATAATTGGTTCACGCGGACTATCGTAGAGAAGGTAGCTTACGTACATATTATTTAGTCTTAATATTTTGTTAATAAGTCATAATATTTGTGATAACTCGTCTATTTAGACTTGCATCAGTGTTAATTAATTACCTATTCTCAATTATCAAGCCCATAGGCCCAATACGTTATGAATTTAAAAGAAATATATATATCATTCTAAAATGATAAAATTGTAAAGTAAAAGATGATAGAAAGAAAAAAGAACTTGTGCACGGCGATGATATAAGAAAAACTATATTTATAAGCACTTCATCTATTTTCATATAGCGTTATTCAGAGTAGCCGATACAATACACAAATGTAGGGGAGCTTTGAAAGGGATTTTATATAGGAGCAAGGTATAGGGGCGGCGGGTTCCATTCATTGACGAGGCGCAGACTGCGCGGGCCGAGCGCGGGGGAGGAAGAGGGGGGGGGGGGGGCAGAGGTTCCAGATTACCTAGTACCTATCCCAGTCGCGCCACGACCCCGAACGGGAGGTGTTGTCGATCCATATAAGATTCCAGAAGATTCAAAATTCCAAAATAAAAACACTCAAGTGATTCTAGTGACTGTGTTCTTTATTGAATCTGGAGATCCAGGATTGGTTGTGTGAGAATTTGTGTATCGTTTTTTTTCGGAGAATGTTACGATTTCACGCTATCTAAGGTAAGATTTGTCTGCTGAGCTGATACTCTTAGTTATTTATTGTAATTTACACCAAGAAAAGTTAGTATATAACCAGACAAATAAAATGAACCTAAGCTTTTATTTTAAGTATTTTAGCAGAAAAAACTAATTTTAGAATTTGACCCAATATACACACTTCCTGAAGGAAGTATCTCATACCTTTCCATATATAACCGAATATACCGTGCTATATAAACTATTGGCTTTTTAATTTTTTTCCTGAAAATTTGGTTTGACGTCGTAGCCTACAGTTTCATGGTCAGGTCCGTGGGCGGTGGGCCGGTGTTGAGTTTCGGGTGCGCGCGGCGCGGGGGCGGGCGTGGGCGCAAGCTCCGCGCATTTCACCCCTGTATATTGATCGCTCAATTTTCATACGTATCCACTAAATATTGTCACAATAACACATTGGTATAATTATTAAAGCAGTTGGTATATACAATTATATCCGCCGAATAATCAAACAACTGACGGGGTTGCTCAAATCTGACGCTTCATACAAAAATCTCCAACCACGTCTTATAGAGTTAATTAGGACTTAGTATTTAAATAGACTTATAGGGGACCGACGACTTAGTGAAGGTCGCGGGAAACCGCTGGATGCAAGCAGCACAAGACCGGTCGTTGTGGAAAATCTTAGGGGAGGCCTATGTCCAACAGTGGACGTCTTTTGGCCGTCATGATGATGATAGTCCTACTTGCCTGTGCACTATGTAGAAAAAAAAAAATGCCGCTAGTAATCGCATAGTAGACACTTATTATATTGTGTGTTTGTTCGGGAAACATATAGTACCTACTTTATTTTATCAATCATCCTTCTAAATCAAAAGTGCCTATCAAAACTAGATTGCAATCAATATTCGCATTTGAAACAAATGCAATAGTATAGTAGCTGATATAAAACGGGAGCGTTAATCCGATGGATTTAACCACGTTACAGATTAGAGTATACTGTAACTGTAACGTCACGACTTTTATCCCCGTTCGGGGGTAGTCAGAGGCTTGAGTGGCCATACACCACCACATTGTGGAGGTATTAAGCCAACTCAAAGCCCACGTTTCACCAGATAGTCAGACTAGACTAGAATAGACTAGATTAGACTATACCCGATAAAATAGTTCGACAATGGCACGTATTGTATTTATAGATTAACAGAATACTCAGTAACGAATATTTGATTGATACGGGATACTTTTCCATATATTCGTTTGCATTCATTTATATCATGAGTTCCTATCGTACATACGCCTACGTAGTTATATCACAGAGAGTAAAAAATACGCCATCACGATTATTACAGCAAAAGTGCCTCTTTGCATCAGTTTTGTTACTTTTTACGGAATTATATGGGTAAATCATAGCCCACGGGCTATATAGTTTAAAAATAAACCTAGCTTTAATTATAGCTCTATGGGACTTGTATGGTAGGGTATTATAGGTCGGTTTCCAGGCATATCCCGATGTCCTAACTGCGTAGAATGCGCGGTAGCTTGCGTGAATGGAAGCGAGATCAACAAGTAGCGAGTAAAATCAGCTATCGACGCGCATGCTCCAATACAGCCTTCACAATTTCCAATATGGCGCTTTTGGATATTCTTCAGTGGAATAAAATCCAGTGTAGATAGACAAGCTATTGGTATAGAAATTATGAAAAAGCCTTCCTATAATAATCAAAAACGTCCACGAACCACAACCATTGAGTTCAGCCACAAACCTGTAGCTATTTGACATACGGCCGAAAACTTAAAGGCTACTAAAAAAATTAAGTCCCACTTAGCAGTTTGAGACGTCGTTATCTGTCATTTTTTGTATGGCTCGTAAAAAGTTAAGATCTCAAATTTGAGTTCACGGATACTCGGCCGTATGTATCCTGCCCACTTAAGGCCATAAGATCAATTATAGCTGTAACTACGGGACAGAGTTAATACTTCCGTTTTCAGAATCGATAGTTTAAATTCTCCACGGCCGATCGGCTACCATTGATATTACGGCCTTTTTTTAGGCATCTCGCTCATAAACGTTTTTACGTTCAAACATCTAAATGGAACTAAACCCTTTGACGGACTTACGGGGTAAGGTATCAGTTTCGTAGACTATGAGATTGTGTTGAAACTAGAATGTTTGGGAAATAATGCAAATCTTTGCCTTATAATAATATTAAACCCTATATCGGTTTCATCAACAAAATCAGGAAACGTCGCAAATTGTGCCTCTTTGTGCACTCGTGTAGGTACTAAATTGACAATGAATGTATTCTGTGACAAAAGTGTAAGTGAGGGTTTATGTACTATTATACTATAGATACATAACAAAGCTGCATCCATATCTATAGGTACCAGATAACTTTTCTATCTCTAGAGGCATCTACTTCCTCTTTAGCAGATTCAAATGAAGTCGTTAGTGACTCGGAATCGGTGATAATGGTTGACCCAACCAATAGACCTATATGCAGTTTGTAATTACGTGAACATTACATACATATTTTACAATTTTACGACAAATATTATCTGTTTGCCCTTATATGACGTATGAATTCCTTGATGTACATCCGTATTCCCTGCAGGGGTGGTATACATAAAGAATTGCACTGTTCGACTTTCTTCTTTACATATTACTACTGTAGGCATTTTTTTTTAATTCCCAATCTGTGCACAACCCAAGTATCTTAAAACCTTATGAATGAAGTCATGATGGACAAGCCGCATTTGCTTCTACTAGACTAACATGCACTATTAAATCGTAGACTTTACACAGATCCATAAAAATACAAAAATCAATCATGGTCAGTCAGAGATGCCATCTAATTAATGCATTTAGTGGCATTTTGAACTGAGAGTCTTTTTGTGCCTCGGAGGGCACGTAAAAAGTCACTCCTAGATTTTGTCACCTAGACAGCAGTCGTTAAGCCATATTGGGCCTTTGGGCGGTTTCAACTACTCTTGACACCATAAGAAGAAGATACCTAGATCCATCGGGAATGAATATTTTTTTGGATCATAGGCGTTCATTATAATTTTCTTCCAAGGTCCTCAGTTGTGACGTGAGGGTGACCACTTGGCACCGAGTCATGTTGGAGTCGCCGAGAGCGAGTAGTGCCCGCGCGCCCGCCTCGCAAGTCACTTAGACCATGCCGAGCCGCGCCCGCGCCGGCCACGTCAACATGCCTGCGCCGCTCATCGTGTATATCACATCTGTCACCTTCCTATGGCTATGCGGTAAGCATTATACGGCCCGGTATGGTAGAAACTTTTATGCGACTAGCCGTCTTCCGTCTACAATCATCACGCTAAATCTGTGGTAAGTATTTCTGCGTACTAGATGTTCACATGTAGCAAAAGCTTGGATAAGGATGTGACTACATCAGTACGTAACTATCTACCAGACGAGTATTATTCTGGATGCCGTTTGGTAAATACATGGCTAAACATTGATTGTGATTATCATGCAAAAAATCTAATTGGAAACATTGTAGGATTTTCTCATGTCGCTTATGCAGTAAAGTTGGTGAATAACTACATACATAAAAAACGTCACGCCTAATTTCGTCCAACAGTGAAAGCGGACGAAACACCCTCAGTGGTTTTGGGTCGTCCGGCGAACGGCACGGTGGAGCCGGCCGACCCGCGGTCACCGGTGGGCCGGGTCCCGCCGTACCAGCCGCCCGCCATCGGCGTCGCGCCCAACCCTCAGACGCAAGGATTCTGGCCTCATAATGTGCATACGCGAGTTGACATGTGGCATCGTGAGTATACATACCATAGGTACAGTCAGCAACATAAGTCGCTGAACATTCTCAATTTTTCAAATCGGAAAATTCTTTATTTTGTAAACGTTGGTGAACATTGTTAAAGCCAAACATTAGCAACAATAGCAGCATATAAATTTGTTTTTAGATGAAAAACAATAATTTCATGCAATACCAAAGTTTGCCAGCGATTTGATAAACTGAAAATGTTCATCGACTTATGTTGCTGGCCGTACCGTGTTTTGACTTACTAAAATCCAATGGTAAAAACTAGCCAAAGATCCCTTCCCCAGCGCTTCTGCATCATATGATGAAATTAATAGATTATCATAAACTAAATTGTAAACAGATCGTCCAGCGTTCAAGCATATACACACGGTATCTCACGTCGATGCTGATACTGGCGACGGCGAGTGTAACCATCCGTGTCCGCAACAACACTTCTCGTGTCAGGTACCAACATACATTTATAAACATGTGTACTTAGATGTTTAAAATACCTCGCATATTAGTATTTTGTAAATGATCATTGATAAAATTTCCGGTAACTTGCGTATTATTTGCAAGTATTTTCTAGTGACAATGGTTTTACCTGCTAACATTGCGTTGCTGTTTTTGAAAATGTGTATCAACTGAAAGCAACATTCTGAACCGGTGGTAGATTCTGGCTATTCATTAGTGTTTTATTTGTTTTTTTGAAGTGAATACTTCTTTAGCGGCGTTGTGCACTTTTCTTGGTATGGGTGAAATATGTTAAACTCGCGTCAGGACACGTGACCTGATCGAAAATTCGTAAGACGCACGTGACCTGATCGAAAATTCGTAAGACGGGATGTTTCTTTTAGATATCCTGCACTTGCATTCCAATGGAGAAGCGATGCGACGGCATAGTGGAGTGCGCAGAGGCTGAGGATGAGAAGGGTTGCTCGCCATCCTGCGACGAGCAGCAAAACCGGACCTTATGCCACGGCACCAACGTCTGCATCAAGCTCGACTGGCTCTGTGACGGAGACAACGACTGCGGGGACTTCTCTGACGAGACACATTGTGGTAATGCCTTTATTCTATTCTTTCAGCTTCTCCTCTTTGAATGAGAGTATTTTGAATTGTAGTCAGATCCTTCCTTAAAGGCTAGCTAGGAATTCTGAATTCAACGAGCTAGCCAGTCAAGGAGGTCTAAATTCAAGATGACGTAAACCCTAAATAAAGTCAAGGGATCATTTGATGCTCCCACACTGCCGTTATAAAATGTTTACAAATGTTAGTAAACATTTGATCACAACGTTAAAAAAGGTTTTCATGTTAGATCATGTTAGTAAAAACTAAACAAATTTTTTAGCAATTCCTAACATTTTTTAGTAAATGTACCTATTAGTGTTAGAAAATGTTTGTAAACATTCTATAACGGTAGTGTGGGAGCCGGAGCACCAATACACGTTCTGTAATATCGAACGAAAATAATCTAAACATACGAAATTGTCGTCTGTAATTTCACATTCAACTCCTTTGTTGATTCGATTCTACAGTTCTGCTTAGACTCTATACAAACACAATTAGGGTCACATTACACAGAATCAAATCTAATGCAATATTTTGCATGCAGATGGTGTAACGAACTGTTCGTTAGAGCAGTTCCAGTGTGCGAACGGGCTGTGCATCCACAAGGACTGGGTGTGTGACGGCGACAACGACTGCCGCGACAACTCCGACGAGTCCAACTGTACCAGGGGCAAGTGAGTATGCAAAGCATCCTCCTTTATAGCTTATTGACCTAGAAAGGAGTTATAAATAATACGCAAAGTACTATCAATCAAGTACGAAAAGTCTAACCACGTAGAGAAAAGGTCATCTGCAGCGAGACAAGTGCTTGCCTCGCGCGGCTGCTTTAAAGCGAGCATTACATTAAACAATTTGCAGAACTCTAGGTGAGCTAGTGTGCTAAAATTGGATGGTTTGAATTAGTAATACATTTTATCTATTTATTCCAATTTCTTTGCTTGGAACGAACGATGGAATGTCATGTCCCGTATTGGGCTCTAAGCTTTAGTAGACGATGATGATGTTACATTCTGTAATGTAAGAAATTAAACATGACTGACACCTAGGACCTCACATTTTAAATAAATATTATAATGATTCTTTATTATTAGGAGTATTAGCAGTGAAGACTTTTATGCCTTCACATAGGTAACCCCAAGCACGATTCAAATCAAATAGCAACTTTGTCTATAAATATCTCTATTGACGGTCTCACCAGATTTATATTAGGTGATATAAATTGCGTCCTCACCCACTGCCATCAATCGGCGTCAGCTGACGTCATGTGGCGCAACCATGAATTTATTTCACGACACAGTCTGCGTCATCGAAGATCACAAACACCCTCGGGTGTTGCTGTGGGCGGCTAAGAAATAATTGATTCTGCATATTTTCGATCTATGAGATAACTTTATGTCTATTATGTTATAATCATATTATTTATTAAAACAAGTAAGAAAATTCCTTTAGAATTATTAGAATATTTTAGAATTTACTAGGAACGCATTAGGCACAAATTGTCTTTGAAGATGAGGTCTCACGCCTGCCCAAAATGGTTAAGAGCCTCGAATCAAAACTAACCCAAAAAAGCTTACATAATACGCTAGTCGACCTTAGTGCTAAAACGCTACCGCCGAAATTTGCTTAAAATTCCAAGCATACACTGTGAATGAATAGTAGTGATGTCGGCAAGAAAAATAAACGAAACGATGCAGCAAATAAACTCGGAATGCGCCATGATTTTTCATTGCATTAAACTTTTAATGTCAAGATCATTCCGCGTCGGCTGTTCCAATTCCCAGTATTGCTTGTTAGTGAGATCAACCAACAGAGCTAAGGTCACGGCAACGATAACGATAAGTCATTGGACTGAGGACCGCTTTTGCATTGCGGATGATTCAAATCCGAGAAAATACGGACCGGGACTTTTCGGGAAAAAACTAACCAAATGGAAGATCCAATGCATGACACACCCGCCTTAGTGGTCCTGTATTGGTTGGTGCAATTGCGAGCCATTTTAGTACTAAATTGGGGTGCTAGGAGTGTTCGCCATCTCATTCTGTAGCTGCAGAAGTCATCTGCCGCCATTTTAAAGGGAACTTGCAAGTCATACCTTGATAGGTACCTAATTTGAACTTGTGAGACGTGTCAAGACGGCAATTTAGGCGCATATTCGTAACTATGTATCTACTACTGAAATGGGTATCGTTACTATCATAAACCATGCTAGTCTATAAAACTAAAAAAAAATCGAAAAGTGAAAATAATCCTATAAAATCTTATTAAAAGTTAAGGCGGGACTTTCGCTTCGGGATTTTATTTTATACTGCGCTGTGCCGGGCTCGTAGCGGTCTGTAGATCAATACGTCGGTGGGTCTGTGGGTAGGGAGGGGGACGGTCTCTCCCTACAGCGAGTGGGGGTGAGGCCGCTGCCATGGCGACGCGCCCACGCGCACCCTACGTCCCGTGAAGCTAGTCGCCCGATATATCCAGCTTCCGTGGGAGGGCTCATTATAGAACAAATGATCGACGTGATTAACATTATAACATTATAAGAACCGTCGGTCTAGCGGACATGACGCCGGGGCCGGGGTTACGCATGAGCGTGAAATATATATTTTAGGACAAAAGCCTTTGAGTCACTACGTATTGGAGCTTTGTACCAATTAGTATGTAAATGGGCCAGTTTTATGCAAGGTTCTAAGAAGGTGGAAAACCACCCAATCTTCTCAAATGTCAAGTGTTCATTTGTTAGTCCACCGAGGCATAGCTTTCTGATTATAAATTAGAGGCGTTCGATTATCGACTTATATAAAAATAAAATCAGAATTATGATAGTTATTAGGATATATGTTAGTACCGATCCCTAACTTTGATTAGGTATAAATACCTACTTATAAAAAAAGCTTCGGCTTGGAGAAGTACTCACTCTCAATCTATTTCGGCTTAATTTGAATTATTGTAAGGGTTCAACGGCAAATTGTTGATTTGGATGGCGGGTCGTAGGTTAATAGGCTCTCGAGGATGAAATACAATCGTTTGCGCATTATTATTCACGGATTGATAACCTAGCAGATAGGTAGGTTATCTTTCAACACGATATAGACTGTTGTTTTAGTTCTGTTGAAACATATAATGCGAAATAATAAATGAATAAATATCCTGGGACATTCTTTTTACACACGGCTACCTGATCCCAAACTAAGCAGAGCTTGTACTATGGAAACCAGATAGGTAACCAGATAAGGTTGCGTATGTTCTTAGGGCAATGTTTCTCTTTCTCGGCCCAGGCGATACAGACCAAGGTTGTCTTCAATGATATCTAGCGTCCGCCAGAGTTTGGCTCGAGATTTGTGGATATGAAGTCAAGGTTTTCACAAATCAAGATAACGCATAACCCTGCTCTGTCAAGAAAGGCTCGGTTCATAATGAAAGCGCGGTGAGGGTGCGGTCTCTTCTATTACTACACGTTTACAATGAACAGTCGAGCTACCGCTTTGCTGCTAAAAAGAGGCATAGAATCACAGAAGTGTCTGATTTGTCCGCGGTGTGCCGACGCTCTCATTATAGAGAAGTTTAGAGAACCATAAGAGAAGTCTTCAATGGAGCAGAAACTGATGTTTACCCTCTTTTGTGTCACTTAGGTGTCGAGACAACCAGTTCATGTGTGCCATCGGGGAGTGCATCTCGCAGCATTGGCGCTGCGACAAGGAGGCCGACTGTTCTGACAGTTCCGACGAGGCAGACTGCCGTGAGTCCATTATTATTTTGGCTTGATTCAGCACATTAAATTACCACTTGATATATGATACATGATGTATTCAAGGAGTAAGTTATGAACGAGTACTATGTCAGTCCTAACTATGTAACACCTTCATCAGCCGTGGACTTCATTCGCTGCGGTGAGAATGACTTTCAATGCGACAACAAGAAGTGCATCCGCAAGGACTTCCAGTGCGATGGCGACAACGACTGTGGCGACTGGACTGACGAGGACGCCTGTCCCATGCTGCCTGGCAGCTGCAATGTTGGCGAGTTCAGGTATATGACATGTCGTGTGAACATAATAGAATGTTACTCGGAACGAAATTTAACCGAGCTTGAAAGAACATGTTAGACCTTGCTAAAATATGAGCGATGTCATATTTCTGACTGCTTTTTATAATCTAAATCTAAATAATCTCACGTCTTATGTTCCTATGAAGAAACAAGGAAGGCTTACTTGTAAGAGACCTAATAAAATTACTAAATCTACCATTTATACATCAGGTGTAGCGATGGCAAGTGCATACCGGACCGCTGGCGATGCGATACCGAGCGGGACTGCGCGGACAGCGAGGATGAGCTCAACTGCGAGCCCAATTCCATGAGGAACTGCACTGATGACGAATACACTTGCGCTGACAGACGATGCGTGCTGGTGAGCATAAACACACTATTGATAAGCTACCTGCTAGGGTCTATAATTACACAAGTTTTGGTGTTCAAACTATATTTTATCGTATTAGATTGATTGATAACCGATTTTAAAACTGCATATCTCACTTGCTCCTTGTCGTGTTTTTGGTCTACTTTTTCCTACTGACTTTATTCTGTCTTCTAATTCTTATTGTTGTAACAATACTAACAATGTTAATGTTACGGTAGTTTCTAAAATTGAACCAGTGATTCCGAAAATGCACAGACTAGACGCGTTGTCATAAATGCAAATTAATTTGGTACAGAAAACTTGGCTTTGCGACGGCGTCCGAGACTGCACTAACGGGGAAGATGAAATGAACTGCGAAGTACATTGCGAAGAAGATCAGTACACTTGCAAAACCCAGGACCAACTAGTAAGCAGTGTTTTTAGGAACTGTGTGAACAGAAAACACGTCTGTGATGGTATGAAGGATTGTCCTGCAGGGGACGACGAAGACAAATGCCCGGTGAAGAGGGAATGCACTCCCGAAGATAGATGTGAGACTGGAATGTGTATCACAACGTATGACGGTCACCCAGGTTGCACTTGTCCATTGGGCTTTCTCTTAGACATACATAATAATCACACGTAAGTACCTAACAATAGCCAAATCAAATCGAGATAACTTTATTTTGATACATAATACACAATAAGTATTTTTGGTTCTCTGTTTACAGTTGCCGAGATATTGACGAATGTATGTACGAACAGGATCCAATGTGCTCGCAGACTTGTTCAAACACCGTTGGTAGTTTCAAATGTGGTTGTATGACGGGTTATGTGTTGCGACCTGATGGTAGATCTTGTAAACCTACTGGAGAATCACCCATTTTACTGTTTTCTAACCGCGTTGGGATACGCCAGGTAAGATAATAAAGAATACAATTCAGAAAATATTGCAAATTAAAAAGGCAACTTTAATGATAGAGGCATTATTCATGCAGGTGTGGCTCACGGGAGATAATTACATGTCAGTAGTGAAAGGCCTTCATAATGCAGTTGCTCTGGACTATCACTACGAAAAGCAACTCATATTTTGGACGGAGAATAACTTGAAAGTGATAAGAGTTGCGCAAATGAATAATAACAATATGACAGGTAACGACAATTCTAAAAGACCATCCCTAACGTAAAAGTAATTGAAGACAACATTACAACCAATTTTTTTGTTTCCAGATGTTATAAGGTGGGGCTTAGAAACACCAAGTGGAGTAGCCGTGGACTGGATACACGATCTGTTATTTTGGACAGATTCAGGAACTAGACGAGTTGAAGTTACGACACTAGATGGTTCCCAGAGAGCTGTTCTTGCAGCCAATGATTTGGATAAACCAAGAGCTATCGCTGTGCATCCCGGAGACGCTTTAGTTTTTTGGACTGATTGGGGTAAATAACATGATATTATTTTAATAGGTGCTAGTATAAAAATATTGGCATTAGCCATTGGTGAATTAAATTTAGTAATTTAGATTGCTATGCAGTAGCATTTCTATGCCTAATCAAAACATATTTTATTTTAGGCCCCACACCAAAGATAGAACGAGCAGACATGGATGGTAGCAGACGTAAGAGTATTATAGTGGACAAGATTTTCTGGCCTAACGGGTTGACTATTGACTATATGGAATCCTTTATTTATTGGGCGGATGCTAAACACCATGTTATTGAGAAAGCTTCTTTTGATGGAAGAAATCGGAAAAGGGTAAATTTTACTAAGAGAACTAGGTATACATTCCAAAAATTTACGTAAAATTAACTTAATCATACTGCGAATTTCTCCACAGATTACTAACAAAGGTTTACCCCACCCATTTGCGTTGACGCTGTTTGAAGACGCTATTTATTGGACCGACTGGCATACAAAAAGCATCTCAACAGTGAACAAGAATACTGGGATGGGAATTCAGACAGTACATGCCGGTCTTAACGTTCCCATGGATATCCATAGGTACGTATACTACTGGTTGAATTAATATAATCAATTTTGTAGGGGACTTGTGTTCAATAAGCATTTTAATTTCAGTTACCATCCGTTAAGACAATTAAGGACGTACAAGAATCGATGTGCGGTCAACAACGGTGGCTGTTCACATTTTTGTCTTCCAAACAGTAATGATCATTCGTGCCGTTGCCCTGTCGGTTTTAATCTCAATTCTGATGGGTAAATACACTTTTAATTTATTTGACACATCAATTAATGCAGGGGTATTGTACTGAGTAGTTTAATTCCTATTAAAATTTGTGCTTCAGTCGATCATGTGAAGAAACACCAGAAAAATTACTGCTTTACGCACGCCGAAAGGACATAAGACTGAAGCAACTAAATCCCAAGAAGCAGACTGACTCTTTGGATATGGTAAGTAGCAGGGTAGAACATTCTCTAGAACTAATGCAGACATCCACGCCACGTCACCACTTGGTTTAAGCAAAATGTTTGTTTACAATTAGGTGATTCCTGTGGAAAGCATAAAATCTGCTGTAGCTTTGGATTGGGATCACAAGAGTAACTCCATATTTTGGACTGACGTTGAGAAGGACACGATAAATCGTGCCAGTTTGAATGGTTCCTACCAAACCGTTATTGTTGGATCAAATCTCGGTAAGTTCCTAGACGGTCATATCTTTATTTCATACTAAATAATAAGGAACTATTTTAATTACACAATTCTGCTCGTTACAGTTTGGCCTGCCGGTTTAGCGTACGACTGGTTGACAGACAAATTATATTGGACTGACGCTGGGACAAATAGGATCGAAGTGGCCAACGCTAATGGCAGCATGAGGACATTACTAGCTTGGGACAACATTGATAAGCCCAGAGATATTGTTGTGGATCCAAAAGGTTCAAATTTTAGAAATATAAAAAAACAACTTCAATACCTACTTAACGGTTACTCATGTATCATCATCATCTCATAATATTTTACTTATTTGCAGCTGGAGTTATGTACTGGTCGGATTGGGGTGTAACACCGTGCATCGAACGCGCAGACATGGACGGAGGCAACCGCAACCGCCTTATCTTCGGTGACATGACGTGGCCTAACGGTCTCGCGCTTGATTTCGCTAGCAATCGTATTTATTGGACTGATGGTGGAAACCAGACTATCGAATATGCCAACATGGATGGCACAGGAAGGAAAATTTTGATAGGTAACTTTCTACCGAAATAAATCTAAATATGCGTTCCTATTTGAAGGTCAACACTTATTATTATAACTAATTATTTTCAAGGTCAACATCTTCCCCATCCATTCGGTCTGGATTTGTACGGAGACGAAGTTTTCTGGACTGATTGGGACACGCAATCAATTCAAGCAGCTAATAAGTTTACAGGGAAAAATAGACGCACACTAGGCGCTGGCGTAGCTGGCCTTATGGACGTTAGGGTGTTTCATAAAGAAAGGCTCAAGAGTCCAAATCGGTAAGACATTATTAAGTTTAAAGATACAAAGGCTTTGTAGAAGTATTTTCCTATTAATACAAATCATTTCTTCTTTTGTAGTTGTGGAAAAAATAATGGTGGCTGTTCACATCTTTGCTTGCTGAAGCCGGGGGGACGATCGTGTGCTTGTCCTATTGGTATAAGACTCAATGTACGTATTCTATACCTTTTTGATCCTAAATATTTATCAAGGGGGAGAATGATCTGCTCAGAATAGCTCAGAATAGCCTAGCTGATATTTTTTGTGTAATTTGCAGAAGGATGGTAAAACATGCTCCAATGGCCCAGTAAACTATTTAATATTCGCTCATCGTGTCGACATTCGCGTAGTGTCGTTAGATGTGCCCTACCTCATAGACGTCGTGCTACCGTTGCCTCCACTGAAAAATGCTTTTGGTGTTGATGTGGACCATAAAACTGGTAGGACAATTTGATTTACATTATTAATAGGGAAAGCTTTAATAAAAATAATAAATATTGTATCATTTGATTTTTTCCTCTGAGAATGGTGACTTAGGTATCTCTAATTTGAAAGTATGATAGTTTTAAAAATTTAAGATGATTGATTTTAGGGCTTATCTATTGGACGGATACCGGCGAGAGAACCATCCAAAGAGCAAACAAAGCTGGTGGTAATGTTGAAATCATCATTGGAAAAGGTTTACATACAGCCGATGGAATAGTAATTGACTCTACTGGACGCAAGGTACAATATCCAATGACCAATGCGCTTATTAAAATTTTAATGAAAACTGGAAGTAATTAATACATTTTTATTTAGATTTACTGGACGGATGGGGGACGCAACAGCGTTGAAGTAGCCGAATTGGATGGCAGTAATAGAAAAGTTCTAGTGTGGACAGGCTTGGGTAAGCAGTTAAGTTATAATTAGAAAAAAATACATTAGTTGCTTCACCTGTCACGTTGGGTTCTGACTATCTGGTGAAACGTGGGCTTTGAGTTGGTTAATATCTCCACAATGTGGTGGTGTATGGCCACTCAAAAAACCTCTGACTACCCCCGAATGGGGATAAAAGTCGTGACGTTACATTTTATTCATTTTTTAGTTGCTTAAGATTAAGCAACTTATGACATACTTACATTATATTCCAGATTCACCTCGAGCTATAGCATTACATTATGAGTATGGGTACATGTTTTGGTCAGACTGGGGAACATCAGCCAAAATAGAAAGGGCTGACATGGACGGCAAAAACAGGTAAGTGAATAAACCAGACAAAACTAATAACTATGTTAAAAATTATATCACTAATCAATCATTTTTATAGGCGAGTTATTATTGAAAGCAATATAAAATGGCCGAACGGTCTAGCTATAGACAGAATCGAGGGTCGTCTATACTGGAACGATGCTAAGATCCTCACAATTGAAAGTTCTGATTTCAACGGCAAGGATCGTCGCCCTATACTGAGCAAGGTTCCATACCCATATGGCATTGTGATCGTCGGCCAGCACGTTTATTGGACCGACTGGAGGACTCAATCTTTGCACAGAGCTGATAAAGTTAGTGGCCAGAATTCAATTGTGATTAGAAAGGACTTGGAAGGGCTGATGGATATTCGTGCGGTTCAGGTGAGTTTCATTCTTTTATAAGATCGAGACCAACTAAATTCTAAAACAAATCAACAAACTCAGCTGTCTTGTCTTTACAGGGCGAACGTGAATTAGAGAATGCTTGCGGAACCAACAACGGTGGTTGTTCACACCTCTGTCTTCGTTCGCCCCAAGGCTACACCTGCGCGTGTCCCACAGGACTACTCTTCAATACTAGCGAACCAAACTCGAAAATCTGTCGAGAGTACCCTGAAAGCTTCTTATACTTCGCTACTAAGACCAGCATTGATCTCATTTCGTTCGACACCCCCGAACAGTGGGATGTTACGCTGCCTATCAAGGTGCATACCGCTGTGGCTGTTGACTTTCATTGGGATAATAAGCTGCTATTCTACACGGATGTCGAAATTCATGTTATAAGGTTAGTGAATAGATCATCAACATAGATTTTATTTGTTTTTGAGTTGACCTGACACTAAAATGTATGTTATTTCATCTGCTCGGTTAATTCCTTTCATTTGTTACATTAATTTCAGGTCTATCAATATGTTGAACATGAGTGACAGTAGAGATGTCGTGAAAGGCAACATGGGTGTTCCAAACGGCTTCGGTGTAGATTGGATAGCGAATAACATATACTGGACTGACAATGAATACAAGGTAATAACGGCTCTTCCACTGCTACCTATAAAAAGTACTGATAGCTAAGTAGTAAATTATTTTATACATGATTAATTACAGACTATTGATGTTGCAAGATTAGACGGATCGTCGAGAAAAACTTTGCTAAGCAATTTGAGTGAACCCAGAGCCTTGGCACTATTTCCTGCAAAAGGGTAAGGAATCTTACTGTTATGCAAGTATTCATCAATAAATAAGAATAAACAAATATTTTTCATGTTTCTCTTAGGTACCTCTATTGGACCGACTGGGGTCACACCCCATGCATAGAGAGAGCATACTTAGACGGCAGCCAACGGCAGAAGATTGTCGAAAAAGACATAGGCTTTCCTAATGGAATAACGATTGATTACAAAGACAGGCGGTTGTATTGGACTGATGCTTTGAGGCACAGAATTGACACTTCTGACTTGAATGGACAGCACCGAGTGCAGTTGATACCAGAAACTACTAATCCCTTTGGCATGACACAGGTACATTGCCGAATAAATTTACACCATTTTTATGTCTATTTTGTAATCTCTCTCCCTTACAAACTAAAATAAAATCATAATTACTATTCCAGTTTAAAGACCACATCTATTGGACGGATTGGTACAAAAAAGCCGTAATGCGAGCAGACAAGAAGACGGGGAAAAATGTGGTAGCATTAAGATCTGATTTGGAGATGACGATGGAGATAAAAGCCGTGGCGGCTGACAAACAGCATGGCTGGAACCCATGCAAGGAGGACAATGGTGGCTGCTCCCATCTGTGCTTCTTTAGGCAACACGATTATATCTGCGGATGTCCGGATGACATCGATCCAAGGCCTTGTTCGACAGGTAAACGTCACAGAACTAATATGATGGAGTATTGAAAGGAACAGTAACTCACTGCCAAGTAAAACTTATTTAAAGTAGGTACTTAAATATTGTAACATGGCATCTGTGCATTAGAAGTCTCGGACTGGAGGAGTCCATTATTCTTTCTTACGTGCGACATCTTTTTAAGCCTGTTTTCCTAATTTAGTAAGAAAGAAGACTACTCCTAAGTAGCTTAGGTACCTTTTAGGTCTCTAGGAAACTAATCCTACATATTCTTATAGAGCCCAAGAACTTCGTCGACAATAAACTGCCGTCACACTACCCGCCGTTCTACGACTACGCGGATATTCGAATCGATAGCGACCTCTCGCCGTTGCCCACTGCTGTGCCCGAGAGCAGTACCAGCGTCATCATCATTATCATTGCGATTATAATCTTCATTATACTGGCCATAGCTGTGATCACGTTCGTATGTGGTGAGTTTTGGTAGTTTAGTTTTAGATGTGATTCAAGTAAAATTGAGGGAATGACTTAGTGCAGTGCTAACATGCGGATCTCCAATCTTTGCAACAATAACTTTAAAATTGGTGACGACATTTGGGAAATGTAAACTGCCAAACATTGCAGAGGCTTAACTCCAATTGTGGACAACTATAAGCTGATGACATTCATAAGGAGAGCTTTTATCCCTAAGCGGAATTACGAATTACTAAAACCTCAAGAATGTGATAAGTAAATAATAAATTTAACATTCACAGTGAAAATGAATAGAGATCGCGACGGAGAACTGAAAGAGGATTACCGCGAGCCAGGCGGGCACATATCGTTCCACAACCCCAACTATAGCTGCGCCACGGGCCCCGGGGGTCCCGGTGTCGAGCCCATGGAGCGCCGACCGAACCGGTTTCAAGGCATCTTTAAATATGATAAAAACCAGGTTTGTAACCAACATTGTTTTAGTTATGTGTTTACCTAAGTTCTTATTGTCATACAGTCGTTCGAACTTCTCTTAATTGTGTATGCATTTAAAATTATCGTCTAGCTATAAAGATTGTATGACTTTCCATCTCTTTATGTTTAACCAACATTGAATGGAATTCTATCTATTTTCTGCAATATATCTTGGTTGCGCCATGTCGTATAAGGAAGCAAAGTGGTTTCTCTAGATAGATAAATGAGGAAAGAGCACCAGCTACAACCACAAGATTAAAAAATATACATCTGAAAAAATGTTTAAAATTTCTAATCTTCCCCATAGGAGCGAGTGACGAACGTGTACATTCCGGAAGGCACCAGCCTATTGCCTCCACCACCGCCCCCGCCTCATCGACAGCCTCTCAGGCCCGCTACACACGACGACTTCGAGCCAGTCACGCTACACTCATACGCCTGAACAGTTTACCAGTTGAACGTCAAACATAGCACAAGTAGCTAGTAGACAAGGTGAAATTAAGTAGATGACAATTGCGACGGTTCATGTTTTAATGGAAAGGCAAATAAGTGTGTCAGCTCTAAAACTGTTTTTCTAAATGAGATTTCAATTGAATTGAAATGGTGTACAATACCCGCGCAGACTTGCCTAAGGGATGATCAAGTCGTCTACCAGTGTCCCGTGGGTTTAGTACTAATCGTAGGAAGGCGTAGGAGAGGCGACCATCAGCAAACTTCCTGCGCGATTAATGTATATCGATCGATCATTGGAAAAAACACTGTTAAGGGTTATAGAGTTAATGTGAAACTTAGTTTCCACTAAATTGTAGATACAGTTATTTTTTTATCGCACAACCATGGAAGATTTAAATCGCGATTGCCTCAGCGTACTGGTAGGTAGATATTTCTTTACTTTAGGGCTACACTGAAATGCAAAATTACCCTTTAATTCAATTGGCTTTAGAATCAGAATACATTAACGTCATCATCAGGTCCTAATGAGTTAAGCTCATGCTGAATAGTTTCAACCAATCCCGTGCTGTAAATATGAAGCATTGACAAATTGACGGTTAATTGTTGCTTTAAACATTATTTCGCTTCGGACTTTGATTGAAATGAATAAAGGTAATTGAAGGTTTAAAAAGCTCTACAATCTATTTTTGTAAGTTGGTAAGTAGAAATTTTATTTGTCAAATTGTCAATATGAATTATTTTGAAATTGAAATGAAACTATTTTTACGGATTTAATTGCATTTGTTCTATGCAGCATGCATGTTAATTGAGGAGTCATGTGTTGTTCGTCTTTATGCCATAGATATCCCGGAGTACCTATCCCTAAATTTAGTTTCATTGAATTTGTTAAATACACTCAGAATCTCATTTAATATTATCACAAAAATATATAACTTGTTATATAGTAAAAACGACGAAGACCGCGATTAAGCATACCTACAACTTTTTATTTACTTAATACTGATGTGGATACCTTTAACTATCATAATGAATTATTCGTCAATTGCAGTTATTAAAAATGAGAAAATATATACGTTTAGGTACGTAAGATCATTGTAAATGAAAAAATAGACCCAATTAAAGTAACTGTTTAAAAACGTACGTATCTATACCTAGATTAGATCATAGGTACTAGAGTGTACTTGTGTAAATTATAAAATAATACCAAGAACTCATCACCATTCCTATCGTTCGATATCTATTCAAAGTTAATCCATCAGATAAGATAATGTGTTTTATTAAATAGGACCTATTTACCTATTGTGAAAGATATTGTTATAGTATCTATAGGTACTTATAATACAATTTGTTTAGATACATAGCGTGCGAGTGTGAATTTTTGCCATGTGTAAATATAGGTACAGTATTTAATTGTAATTTATAAGGCAACGTCCCATGATAACAAGAAAGACAATCTCCCAAAGGGTTTAATTATTAATGTCACAGCTTCGGTACCATGCTACAGACTCGTAGACGCCCTGACAATACGATATGTGTGCATGCCGATCGCAGCATTTACTACACGATTCATGCTCTATTTATAGCCATTAACTTTTCTGTGCCATAAGATTAAACAAAGTAGATGATACCCTTAAGTTATCTGTGCATTTTTGTTAAAGTTTAGTCCCGCTAACCACACCAATAACTCTTGTTATTATTATTTTTTATCTCTCGTTAGCGAAGGCGATTAAGCACCCTATAATCTCGTACGTATTTTGAGTATTCCAGGAGCGCCAGTGTCATATCTTCTCACTTTGCTTAATCTGATGCTACAGAAATACCCCCAAATTTAAAAAGCCAGTTTACAATGGTTTTAAAAAGCATTTCTAGGAACTAACGTGATTTGTAATGCTAGTGTAAGTCCATCATAACTCTCTATAAATCCGGGGGATAGTTTGCACTTGCTACATGTTCCAAACGAGTACTGCGCTGCTCGAAGCTTTCGTTACAAGGCTGATAGAATATATAAAATGTATTCGCCGGAACATAGATAAATGCCGATCGCTATGTACCAGAAGAGGGTGTTGCAACTAGAGTTCTCATAGCGTGATATCGAAGTACGTGTGGTCAAGATAATAAAATTAAATTTATTATTTTTGTACAAGTCGACTGTCGTTCGTTTCCCGTTGGCTCACGGGAAAGATCGAAAGTGACTTTTATATCTAAGCGATAGAAGTTATATTTAGTTTAATTGTAAGATAGACGTACAGATTGGGATCTTGTGAAACTGCGTTGCTTATAAACAGTTATTCTAAATTTGAATTAAATAGGTACTTTTTAAATTTAACAATAAAACATGATTTATATAGATTTTTACAGTAGGTACTGCACAACTCAAAAGAAGCTTCGATGTAATACGTTAGAGCGATTGCTATTGGTTGTTTATTTGAAAGTGATCGGATTTCCGATTTTTCCGAAGCTTCTCATGGAACTCTGCAGTACTGTGAACTTACCTTTAGTAGTAGAGTTTATAAGCAACACGGTACAGCAGTGTGTTTCTTAATTGAGGGGCCGATTGCCCTAGAGTGGTATTCCAACCTCTATTACCTACCTAACTTCTATGGATGGTAGCCGTTTGTACCTACTAAAATAAATACATAGGTATTTATATTATCAGTATACATAATTTGAAGAAAACTCACGGAACATCATGATTATCGTATTTTTTTTGTTTAATTACTTTAACTTTTAATGCTCAAGTGGTGTTCCAGATTTTCTTAAAAGGATGATAGTTGCAAGTTACCGCTACCCAGGTACTTGTTGTAAACGTTTAGGGTTAAAAAAAACATTTTTTTATTAAAAAAATAGTACGATTTTTAATTACATATATGTGAACACTTTTATTATGGTAAACCTGGAAACAATAACTTGATAGTTTAAACTTGCGAGGGCTTTTCATATATGGCAAAATATAGGGTCAAATGGAATACTGAAATAGTTTGTACTGCTAGGTTCACAACTTTTGCGTATTGATAAATAAATCAGTTTAAAACAATAACACGGTTAAACAGAGCGCTGTTTGAAGTAATTCACCAATTTAAATATGGTGACAATAATATATCAATGTAAATAGTTAGTTTTAATTAATTATTTTTTCCAAACCTATTCATATTGTAAATAACTAATGCTTTTTTTATACTCATCAAAACCTGTTTGAATTTACACAGATGTACTATGGGTTCGCTATAAGTAAATATTTTCGTCTCATATCAAAATTCATTTAGTACCTAATTAGTGTTTAAATATAGTTAATGCTTTAATTGATTCACCAACGCATTAATTAAATCTACTAACGAGGACCTACAGGTGATGAAGTTGAGATCATTTCTTTGCCAAATATTTTTTGGATTATATTTTTGTTACATTTCAAATGTATCAACAACAAGAAGTATTAAAGTTTCACAGGGTGTTTTAATCTAAGGTAGAATTAGGACGAAGGGCAACGGACACAGATCCGATAAAATTATTATTATAATTTTGTATATAAATTATTTTCGAGTAAGTATTCTCTTCTCAAAGAGAATACAATAATTATGCACAAACAACTCTTTTCATGTTTATGCAATTTTTACGGACGAGTACATTATTTAGCTGTATTTGTATTTGAAATATTTTTTAAAAAGAAAGTTCCTTTTCCGAAACCATTAATGTACAATTAAAATTACTTAAATGAATACAGTCACGTGTTTATATAGATAAATTGCAGCACAATCATTGTGCCTACTTTATAATTTTAATATAGAATAGGTCTACGAATTAAACAATAATAAAATTATAATTGAGTGCCCTCATTTGACTCAAATGAATTTATACGCGTTTTAGACAAATATCATGAGAATGATGTAAACAATCCGCCCCGTTTCAAGTTCACCAATAACATTAAACAACTATTCGTCGATCTTGCAATACTTGTTCATTATTCAATATTTTGTTCCCTCATTATTCTAAATCGTTTCGTCTGAAATGGAGACGATAAACATTCATTAAAATACCTACTCAAGTGAATCAAGGATGCTTGTAAGAATTATATGGAATCCTTCTAATAACTTTTATATTAGTTCTAAGAAATATTTTACGTAAATTGTTTTGTTATACATAGCTTGTAAGGGATGGGAAACTAAAATAGTGAGTGCTGTGATACCAGATGCTTTGAGAGTTATAGAGCGGGCTGTCAGCGATGGATTATTAAAATAATTCTGCTACATTAATATGTAGGTATAACATTTTATGTTACCAATGTTCAGTATCCGAAGTATTGAAGGTATAACCTACACGATTAGCGCATCTGAATCCATTTTATTACTAAACATGTAAGATACTCATTCTAAATTAAAAATGATATTCGTGCCAAAAATTAAAAATACTTATTATTGGTTGAAAATTAATTAAGAATTAATCGAAATGATAAGGTAATTAACTAAACAGCTTTTACACCTTTGAAGCCTCCCTTTGTAGAGGTGTCAAAACTGTTGTCTTTATAACTGTACTGAGAAATAAAGAATAGAAATTATTCGAAAAATATTGTTGTATTATTTACTATAGAATCCCTAAAAAATAAGACGAGTAATTCAACCCAAAGCTATACATTACCACACCACGAATTTATATTAGAGTCGGCCTTTAAAGCTGCTAAATATTAACGGCTTGCTTGTAGAATAAAAGTTCTTATTAAAATACAATAAAATTTTATTTCATAGTTTATAGTAACGATACAATTACATAAATACTTGTCGTTTACATTATTCAACAACATGAAATATATAACACTTAGTAAATACATACAGATCCATAGATTTACATAGGGAGGATTCTTTAACGCCGACCCATCGAAAACATCTTAGGGCCGCCACATACATTCGGAATTCCGTTTCGTAAGTCCGATTCCGATTCACACACATATGTTTATTTCCGTTCGGAATAATTCCGGACGCATAGGCTACTATTCGGAATTCCGAAACGGAAAAAATTTGAACGGAAAAATTCCGTACGTATATGATACGTCCATATATTTGGATAATACATAACTATTCCGTAACAGAATTCCGTATAAATGTGGTGGCCCTTAAAGGCGTATTGTACCTATCGTTTTAGTATTTAACCTTACAAAAAGTATTAATATGAATTTAAAAATCATTTGATTTTAAATTAGAAAAGTAAGAAATTTTGCGCGTTTTAAGTTCAATGCAATTTCAAGATAAGAAGGTTGATATTGCCTACATTTAAAAATAATTTCCATGTAAGTTAAGAACACAACTTTAAAAAGCCGCATCCTGTTTATAAAAAGTTATTCAAAATATTTTATAGCTCATAATATTTTTATCACCCGTCTAACGAAAACGAACTATTATACCAGTTTTCTGCAGGAAAATAAGATTTTTTTTAATAATTACCTCTACATATTATTATGTAGGTACTTACAGAAATAAATACCTAATTATAGCCTAATAATAAGATATTTTTTTATATTTTTTCCTAATGGAAAACTATCGTGTCACTTGAACAATAAATCCTATTTTAACACAATACATTTTTTTGCTAAATATAGTTATGTAGGTCTTCAAGTATTTCATTCAATCATTAAGTAAATAACTATAGTATAAACGTGGACTTCAAGCACTCTACATAAATAATTCGTATTTACACATAACTGGTATACATTACATTATCTAATTAAGCAGGAAACCCACCGCGGCGCACGGAGAGGCCACGCACACGGGCCACGCCTCGCTTTGAAGCTTGACCCACGTGCGTGGCCTCTCCGTGCGCCGCATTGGGTTTCCGGCTTTATACTCACATTTTAGTTTTAAAACTGTAAAGTTAAAAATATACCTATCAATTATAACCAAGATTTTATATAAAATGTTCATTGAACCATAGAAAATTTTGTGTTAGTGCAATTGTAACAATTGCTATTGCCTAGAAGTGGGTACTGACCAGTGTTACGGGACGTAATGTAACATGAACGTTACGCCGTGCCCTAAAATAGTTCACGTTGCTCGCGTGTTCGTGTTTTTTTTCACGTACCGACTGCACGAATGCTTGCTTTGAATCATGTTACATTATGCCCCGTAACACCGGTCAGTACTCACCTTTAAGAAAATGACAAAAAAGGTCAGCACTCAGTTGCTATTATTATAAGTATGTTCACTGAAAGCGAGCTTTTTACAGAATAATACTTTTCAAATACTAAATATTATAAATTCATGTTCTAAATTACAGTGTCTATCTAGAATTCTAACATCTAGAAATTAATATTTAGTCGGCGGATACCTATTGGATAAATAATAGCTATTGGTTTTACGCTTGGTGGGTTGTGCATCACAAGTCCTCAACGATTTTTGAGATAAAAGTCTCCTTTAAAAGATATACCGCGCGGGTCAAGTAAAAAGATTAGGTATATAAAAGAGATAAAAAATGCCCATCATAATAAATTTAATAATGACTCTGCGAGCGAAATTAGTGAGCTCCTGAGACGTTCTTTCCATTACAAGACTTATTAGAAAAGGTAAACGTAAACATGTTTCGCTTCTATGCTTATTTAAGTTTATATGTAAAATAGGAGTAAAATGGCAATGCTTGGAGTATACGGAACCCCAAAAAAAGAGAGAACCTTTGGAATGAAGTGAACTGATTGGGTCGGTGACAAAAATAACACGCTGCAAGGTTGAATAAAAAATAAACATCCAGGGGCCCTACCACCACCTCTTATAGCAGTTTTGTTTTAACGTTTCAGCGGCCATTTGTGCAATGACGTTTCTTATTGTCATGACAATAAGGTACGTCATTGCACAAAAAGTCGCTGAAACGTTAAAACGTTCCTATAATTGAATCGCGATAAGAGGTCATGGTAAGCCCCCTGGTATTCAAAGGCCGCCGTTGCAGTGAGATGCGCTAATGAATTACCGTAACGAATTTAGTTGAAACTGCAGATTTATAGAGCTAAGGATTCTATAACATACAGCTCAATAATTTTTGGTCTACGACAAAAATTAACGAAGATACGACTAATTTCCTAACGAAGTTTCCTGAGCGGGCCGCGCCGGCCGCCGCACTCGCTGTGACGTCACGCGGGCTGATACGCGCTCGGCTAGCGCTAGGGTTCGGTTGTATTGTTCGCGCGCAGCTTGTTTTAAGCCTCAAAATGAGTTTACAGGAAAGTTTTCAACAAGCTAAGTCGGATAACCTGCCAAAAGTAGAAATTTTTATGGTATTCGACTACTTAAACAATAATTTAAAATACACCAGCGCCGAGACACGTGGTTGGAAACGGAAAAGGTACACTTAGGTACCTTTTCACTTACCTTTTCTGTTATGAATACTATTTATACAAAGAAACCTATTATTTTACCACTAGGTTAAGCATGGAAAGGTTCGGTGTACCTACCCAAAGTACTATAAGATATATAAGATACCTAGGAAGGTAGGTATTATCCTGTCATAAGTAGGTAGATTAGGTGTTTATCCTATTGAGTACTATTTTTATTCCTGTTTATTTTTGACGACCGCTTGGCGCTATAGTTTGAGCGTTGGCCGCTTGGCTCACTGCATCGGGTGGTTGTGGGTTCGATTCCCGCCAGAGGCAAATTTCGGAAATGGCCTTTTCGTAATCTACTCTGGTCTGGTTGTCACTGAGATCGCCCCCAGTCCATTGTATGGTAGCCAAGTATCAGCGGTGCTTAGGGGGCGTCCATAAATTACGTGAGGCATTTAGAGGGGGGGGGGGTCGATGCAAATCTCACGTAATTTTTTCTCCGCAAAAATTAGGGTGCGTTTCCATTGAAGCGGAGCTGGGCGGAGCGGACCGTGAACTGGCCAATCACAGCGCTCGAAATCTCCACTCCGCAACAGTGGAAACAGTGTAAGCGGAGCGGAGCGGAGTTTAGTGGTCTTTCGAATAAAACAAATGAACGGAGTCGAGCAGGCTGTGGTGCCGAGTGGTGGGCACGAAGCGGAGCGGAGTGGAGCGGAGCGGAGTGGAGCGGAGCGGAGCGGAGCGGAGCGGACCGGAGCTGAGTGGAGCGGAGCTGAGTGGAGCTGAGCGGATCTGACCGAAGCTGAGCGGAGCGGACTTTCGAATACAGTATATGAACACGCGGCGGATAGCTTCCGAATTTTCATCTTCTAGTAGAGAAAGATGTAAAAGCGCTGTTCTTTTCTTAACCGATAACATGACGTATGATCACTCCATGTGATTGAATTTGACTCAAATTTGACTGATCGGAACACGGCTCAATGCAGCTCAGCTTGACTCCGCCCCGCTCCGCTCCGCCCCGCTCCACTCCACCCCGCTCCGCTCCGCCCCACTCTGCTCCACCCAGTTCCGCTTAAATGGAAAAAGTTGCCACTTTTCACTGCTCTTCTCCGCCCCGCTCCGCTTCAATGGAAACGCACCCTTAAACTGCGAGAAAACTGGGTTAAATTAAGTAAAACATGTTTCTCCACTAGAATATGGCTTTTGAAAAATCTCACCTAAGATTAGAGGGGGAGGGAGGGGGTCGAGCAAAATCTCACAACATCTTACTAAGGGGGATGGGGGAGGCAAAATTCACAAAAATCACCTCACGTAATTTATGGACGCCCCCTTAGTTTGGGACCATACAGATGGCGTGTAAGTCTGGCGATATTCATTATTATTATTTATTATTCCTTTATAATCTATTATTAACATAATATTATATTACCCATCACCCTACCTAAGGATTCACTATCACTACATACCTAGTATAAAACAAAGTCGCTTCCCGCTTTCTGTCTGTCTGTCTCTATGTATGCTTAGATCTTTAAAACTACGCAGCGGATTTTGATGCGGTTTTTTTTAATAGATAGTGATTCAAGAGGATGGTTTATTATGTATAATACATGCTTAATATAGTAGAGAAACACTGATAATATTAGAGGTTTCTAATGTGATGTCGTAAATAAATACATTTTTTTGCGCTTACATTGCAAACGCTGGCTGAATCCTACGAGATAGATCAAAATAATGTACTACAGTATTGTACACCATAAAAAGGTATACAAAAAGTCCGCGATGGTATTTATGTCTATCTCTTAGGGATAACCCACAATAACCATTTTTTATCCTTTACTTTTTACGAGAAATAATGGCTTATTTACGAAGCGATTTTAAGCAATACAGCATTAATCCTTATCCAATTAAGTACCTTAAATACATTGTGCATTTAATATAGATCAATATGGCCCTTTACAGCATGTAATTTAAATGAATAACACCTAAAATAGTGAATGGCGGCGCAAGCGGGAAACCGGGCACAGCGCGAAATCAACGAGGCGAGCTCGGTGACGTCACGCGCGCTGGCCGCACTTACCGTCCGTCGATAAATGTTGGATACATAAAATGTGTTAGGAAATCGCAACCGATGGACCGATTTCGATGATTTAAAAACTATATTGATAAGAAAGCTTAGTTTTAACTGTTAGTGTTGGTTATGAGTTGATTTGTTGACCTATTACTGATCCTCATTACCTTCGGCTCAATACATACATATTTTAATATTTGGAACAGAAAAATGTTTGACAACGTGTCGGTAAATTATATTATTATTAAAATTGGGACTTTGAATACTTTTGGTTGGTAAATGCGGTATTTTGATTTATTTGTAGAATGGAATGCATTGATTATTGTAAAGCTTATTTTGATAGTTATGTTTAAAGTTTAGTAGCAGGTCAAATTCTGTATTATTGCAAATCAACTATGTATAAAAGATACGTAATTTGTGGTGTTATACTGAAATGCTGTCGAAACATACAACAACTTCATAATAAAATATTCTAGTCTACATTTTTTCAGATCAATCATGGCACGCTATAATACGATAGAGAGCTTGCGAGTAATGTGCCTACATTTAATACTCAGGTACATTTAATACTTAAATCGCCGAAAACTGAACGAAATTTAATGAGAGCTTATTAATCTTGTCGAGCCATTCAAAAATAATACAAATAACCACGACTAAAACAGGTAAATCGCTTCGTACGAATTTTACACACGACCATACAAATTTTGTTCGCCGATCGTACGACGTTCTAATTATAGGACGATGCCGCCTCGACATAATTGGCATAGTCCGCACGAACAGTTTGTACGAGCGTCTGCAAATAGTAGAAAAGCCTAAGCTATATTGGATGCGAAAATATAAAATAAACATCTGAAAGTGTTAACTTATTTACGCTACACGCGCGTCTTTGGCACTGGCACTAATAAATAATAACACTCATAAAAATATAATTCTGATAGCGTTTGGGAAGCTAACGTTTACAAGCAAATTCGTCACTCTCTTATAAATTAATGAAAATAGATACGCTAGTTAGCGTTTCTTAAAATAACATTTTCTTCATAATCTGTGGGAGTTATATGAGATCAATACAACTTACGTCATATACATATAATATAAGTAATCTATTATTTAATTATAAATTCATAAATATCGCCAGACAAACGCATCAACTGTATGGTCTCAAACCAAGCTTGGCTTTTACTATGGGTACCATACAAAGTACTGGGGGCGATCACAGTTAGATCCAGATTAGCGCAAATAACGAAAAAGTCGTTTCCGAAATTTACCTCTGGCGGGAATCGAACCCACAACCAAGCGCCAAGCGGTCGTCAAATTATCTATCATAACATACTATATAAACAGATTCATGTTGAACAATCCCTAAATGACCACACAGTCTTACACAGTTACCTAGTTCATGGCGTCAATATCAAGTACCTATAGACACCGACGAAGTAAACTGACAGCTGAAAACGTCATTGTTCTATGAATTTGAACCTTATTTGTTCTATTTATATCGAAACGTGACATTTGCACCTGTCAATTTACTTCGTCTAATTAAAAATCAGACTATAAACACTGCATTCATGTTTTACTGTAGATAGAAATAAAAATACTGCTTCGGAATTGGAATTTTGGGGTCGCAGAGACCAAAAATTTAACCGACGATTTTTTTTTATGACCTTATGGCCAACTCTGGTGTCAACCCAAGGCCTCCGACATGGTAACTTTCTTACTAAAATTGTCGATACGGAACCACAGAGAATAAAAATGTAAATTTTGTAAAAGGTTGAGCGATACAAATCGGCAACATCCTTCGAATTTTAAAGTAAAATACATAAGATATGTACAGTGCAGTCATTTTGAACTATCCAATAGGTATGAATAGATCTTATAACCTTGAATATTTTTAGAAAAGTCGGAGACATTGTGCAGTCCTATGAAAAACTACTGATAAAAATACTAGCAAGGTATTCGTAACCACATTATTTCTCGATATTGGCCCAACCACTTGGTTGTTTGATGCTTCGCTACGTAATGGTAAGTTTACACGATGACAATTATGCGGCGCCAAAATCTTGCCGCCAGCACTAGCACGAGATAAAGCACCGTATAAATAGTTTCCACGTAAATTTTTTTGCGACGTGCCAGCGCTAGCAAGGAATAGAGCACGCGTCTATTTTTTGGCGTCAGTGACCTCCGCCCGCGCCCCTCGCATCCCCCAATTTTTTGAACTTGCGTAAACAGGTCACGCCAATCGCGGGCAAGAAAAAACACAGCGCGAATGACTGGCGCTGAAAACTAGCACCGTGTAAACGACCGTCCTGCGGCATGCTGCCATACCAGTTATTGGCGGTGAGATTATGGCGTCGCAAAATTGTCATCGTGTTAACTTACCATAACGAATATTTGAAGGACAATTATGAATTCATATTGTTACTTTTTACTGAATAGGGTAGGTTGTAATTCTACTACAATTTTTAGGCATAATAACCGTTGTAAGTTCACGTTGTACATAACAAAGAATTGTCTCTCATAGAGTATTTATGTACCTATTCGTATTATATTCGAAGTGTCCTTAGGATATGATCCCTGTACGAATACATATAATTATATTTTCTGATATATCTATTGTCATAGCTTACCTTACCTAGAGATATTTAGTGATAGCGTTTGAGTTCAGGAAACACTTCTAGAAGCACCAGTTCGAAGAGTTCCTGGAAGCAAATATTATTACATAGTTAGAAATAATTAAGTAACTACGTAGAAAGAGTAAGCAATAGGTTGTCATGGTTGTCTTTTTTATGCGATTGAGGCGGCTAATAAGCGTACGGCCCGCCTAATGTTAAGCAGTTACCCTAGACCCAGATTAGGGCAAATTACGAAAAGGCCGATTCTGAAATTTGCCTCTGGCAGTTATCGAACCTGCAACCACCGGATGCCGTGAGCCGAGCGGCCTGCGCCTCGAATCTCTACGCCTAACGGTCGAAGAAATAGGGCAATGGACTTTATAATATGTAAATACACATTAATAAAATAAATAATTGCATATTGCGGCAATAAACATTACATTTGAACGTAATTTGGCGGATATGACGCGATCGTATTAAAACATGAACAGAAGCTCAACTCTAATTACCCGATATTAAATCTGTTAATCGTATTATTAAGATGAATCCTTAAGAATTACCTTCCTATTTTATTGTTACACTCACACTGCTTGTGCTGTTCCTCTACTAACTTTTTTCTTTTGAAGAGTAACTATCGAGTATTACCGACTCTTGTCAATAAAAGCAGTATTCCAAACCGATGGTACATTAACGACTATTAGTAAAGGCTTTGGCTTACATTAATAAAAGAATATTTGATTAAATTGAATCAATCTACTATGGCGCTCCTGTGTTAATTTGCAATGACGAAAGGTAATTTGGCCCGATATTTGAACGAATTCGGGCAAGTAAAGAATTAGAGTGGATCCCTCGTGGACCGGCCACGCAGCTCGCACGTCTTCCGCACACTTGTCGGGCCATTTCGCATTTATCAACGGCGAGCGGCGACACTTTTAGCGGGAATGTCGCGCGTTTAGCGGGCTGACACGATCATAATTTTAGAACCGAAGGAACGCGGCATTTCGTACCGCTAGGGTTGTTACAGACGACAAGAAAAAAATAGAAAGCGTTTATTTTGTTTGTGAATTTTATGGAATAAGTTTTCTATTTTCAGGTTTAGGTACGTAAACTAAATATTGAAATCGTAAAAGGTTAGAATTATGTTGAACAAATAAACACTCAACTGCTGAGATCATTAGATGGTAGGATTTATTATGAAACTAGAGTGCAGCTGTAGGCATATTTTACGTAATATCAGAAGACAATATCGTGATTGTATTATATTGTAAGTACCTACTACTAAATAGCAGTATGTTCTAGATATAATAATGACGAACCGGTAATAAAAATCGAAAAAAAAATTGTAGATGTGTATGGCAACCCTATTTGTGATAATCTCCTGAATCAGGTGGGCGGTGGACGCTCTGAAATAAGTTGCGGTCAGTACGCTTGTAACACAGAGCTGAAAATCAAAGTGTGGTCGCGTCGGCGGTGTTTCACTTTCATACATTTTATACCATAGTGCAATAATACTTGTATAGTGTCAAAATAAACAGAGTTAAAAATTACATTATATGAAGTGATATAAATCGTTGTACATAAGAACAATTTATATGAAAGTCGACTTACAAGTAGGCATAGGATTTCACTTCAAGAGTGACAAACAAATCAAAAATAATAATGGATACCGAAGCACTGCTGGATCAATAAAAAGTATAGTGGAAAACGTTAAAATCTTTTTGAAAATGCCTATTCTATTCAGTGCCGTGGCTTGTGAAAGGAACATTTTAGTGAAATTCGCTTCGTGCGATGGGAATTTCACGGAGATCGCAGACCAGGTGTTGTCGAAGATACCGGCTCATAACAACAAGATGACGTACTCCCATGGAATATATTTATTGCATTACATTGTCGAAAATAATCACTTTTATTTTTGCATTACTGACAGGGTAAGTTATTTTATTTTTTCATTAAAACACATGCATGCGACGTGATAGTGGGACATTTTTACACGCGTATTCACAAACAATCCTTGCCTAAGTAAAGGAACGAACACCAAGTCTGACAATTCACAATGCGCTTATGCGTTCGAGAGCACTGTCAGACTCAGGCGTAATCATGTGGTGAGACCTCATAGTACTCATACCTACCTTTCTAAATACTCCTGTGGTACTAGCACACACGCCACGACAAGACTTGTCACGCGTTATGTTGCACCGAGTCGATATCTCTGTTACTTAATGCATAGGGGAGAATGAGAAAAAACCGGCCAAGTGCATGTCGGACTTGCACATAAAGGGTTCCGTAACACCGTAGAATAAAAACGTAAAAAAAATCAAGTTTCTTGTATGGGGACCCCTTTATTATTAAAATTAATTTTATTTATAGTATTTGTTGTTGTAGCGGCAACAGGCATACACATTCTGTGAACATTTCAACTCTACCTATTAAGGTTTGGAGATACAGCCCGCTGACAGACGGACAGACGGATGGCGTAGGCTTAGTACCCTTTGGGTACGGAACCCTAAAAAACGATTTATCTCGCATTTTGTCTTGTCAAGGTTGGTTGACTACTAGTGCAGCACTTTCCTTAGAACAACGTAATATTCGCAATCTAGTGCACTATGAGCGCATCTTTACATTATTACAAACTAAAATAATGTTGCGTCTGGTACGTTCGCGTAAGACTATTCATAATAACAAATAATGTATTGCTTTGTATGTAATAAACTGTAAGAGCAGTCTCAGTCTCAATGTCAAGGCTACTGAAATAGATTCGATCAGAAAACAACTTTCTGATTTATATCCGAATAGCGTACACTTTATGATGATAAAGTAGATTGGAAAAATCTTTTTAATATAACAAAGTGTTAATATTAATGTTTGTTTGTCATCACATCAAAAGGCACACACTAGCAATAATAAAACTTTCATCTTTAAATATACAGTTCGTTATTTATCTATAATTGCCGGAAACATTTTCATAAGATTTTCTAAGAGAAAGTCAGTGACAAAGACATTACAAGAATGAGGTAGACTTGTGACTGTCCAAAATAGTATGTCCTAATAAACTGAGTCCATGGACACAGTATGACTCAGTCGTTCGTGGAAAATAAGTAATTTTGAAGACACGTCGGTATTGTCAATACGGCTAATATTCTAATGAATAATACGCGTTGATGGTCGAATTGCGAGTGCGATAACATATGTGTGAATTACGCTGCATGTTGATGCGCTGAGCAGAAGTCTGGTGATTGCAATGTTAGGAGCACAGAGTAAAGACTAAAGAAAGAGGTGCCCTTATTAGATATTTGTATGAAACAAAACGTGGTCATTGTTTTTTCATTTTCATTTTACTATTTACCGGTAAATAGTTGAACTACTCGCTTCGTTTTATGTCGATGTTAGTACTAGGCCGACCACTCGGCCGACTTGCTTAGGGCCAGTCCCCTTAGTAACTGGTCCATGGTTAGGAGGCACTATATCTACTAAAATAATACATCAATGGTGTATACCTAGTCTCTACGCACTAACACATGTGAATACTGGCTGTAGTATTTCAAAAATGGATAAGATAACTGGGTAAAAATAAACACTATTTACTACTGAGTTATTCATTCACTTCGATCCTGTAATATTTTTCCTAATTATTAATTTTAGTTTCCGCGAGTGCGCTCACGCGCGAAACTTTTATAAATCTATGCTCTAGTAAAAAATATAGTTTTCACAGCCTGGACGAGTCACACGAGAATCTAGCTATTATAGACTACTAGCTGTGCCCGCGGCTTCGCCCGCGTGGAAATTGATGTTTATGATTAGTCTGTCTTATTCCAGAGCCTACACGATCTGCGTTTCACATTAAATTCAGTTTAGTAGTTAAGGAGATACCGACGTGGCAACAAACATTCACACATGCAGACACATACACTTATTTAGCTTTTGTCCGCGACTTCGTCGGCGCAAAATTTAAATTTAAAAAAAACGGACTCGATCCCGTTTCCCGGGTCCCGGATCCGGTTTGCTGGATCCCAGATCCGGTTTGCCGGATCCCATGTCCCAGATCCCGTATCCTGGATCCCGTTTCCAGGATCTCGTTTCCCGGATCCCGCATCTCTGATCCCGGATCCTGGACATCGTATCTCGGATCTCGTTTCCCAGATCCCGGATCGCATTTGCCGGATCCCGTATCCCATAATCCTTGATTCCGGATACCAGACCCAATATCCCGGATATCACGTATCCCGGATATCTCGTATCCCGGATATCCCGTATCCCTGATACCGGATCCCGTTTACCGTATATAACACGTATCCCAAAACCGACTTGTATTTTTAAGAAGACATCTAAACACCAATTTTCATACTTAATTCTAACTTCAAAAATGTCGAACTCCCATACAAACTTTCATCCCCTATTCTACCACCTTAGGGGTTGAATTTTCATACACCCTGTGATTAATATTATTTTTATTTAAAGAAACCAAAAGAACTATTAACTATCAAAAATGACTTACTTTCATCCCCCATTTAAACCCCTTAGGGGTTGAATTTTCAAACCCTGATTTTAACATTTTTCATTTTATAAAAGACACCTAATCACCAATTTTCATACTTCTAACTTGAAAAATGACGAACTTGCATACAAACTTTCATCCCTTATTTAACCCCCTTAGGGGATGAATTTTCAAAAACCCTGAAATTATTATTTTACATATATAAAAATAAACCTAAACACCAATTTTCACAATTCTAACTTCAAAACTGACAAACATCTATGCAAAATAACATACAAACTTTCATCCCCTATTTTACCCCCTTAAGGGTTGAATTTTCAAAAACGCTGAAATTATTTTTTTACTTATATAAAAATAAACCTAAACACCAATTTTCACAATTCTAACTTCAAAACTGACAAACATCCATGCAAAATAACATACAAACTTTCATTCCCTATTTTACCCCCATAGAGGTTGAATTTTCAAAAACGCTGAAATTACTATTTTTAATTTTTTTAAAGACACCTAATTACAAATTTTCATAATTCTAACTTGAAGAATGACGAACTTGCATACAAACTTCCATATCTTATTTAACCCCCTTAGGGGATGAATTTTCAAAAACCCTGAAATTATTTTTTTACATATATAAAAAGAAACCTATACACCAATTTTCACAGTTCTAACTTCAAAACTGACAAACATCCATGCAAAATAACATTCAAAACTTACATCCCCCATTTTACCCCCTTAGGGGTTGAATTTTCAAAAACGCTGAAATTACTAATTTTTATTTTATAAAAGACACCTAATTACAAATTTTCATAATTCTAACTTCAAAAATGACGAACCTACATACAAACTTTCATCCCCTATTTAACCATCTTAGGGGTTGAAATTGATAGGTATGATTAGCCTATGTCTCCTTCCAGAGCTTACACTATCTACGTTTCAAATTTCATTAAAATCGGTGCAGTAGTTATGGAGATACGTGGTAACAAACATTCACACACACACACACACACAGTTACTTTCGCATTTATAATATTAGTAGGATAGTGACGTCATCATTATCTTGAGCGATAAAAGAACAAGACTGCTGAAAAAAAAATAAACCAGCTTGTAAATTAATTACTAACGATTTTAGTTGGCACGCTCGCGCCAAATATTTTTCTCATTATCTTGTCACTCGTCACCTGTCGCGAGCTTTGTAATACGTTACCCTATCCTACTATACATAAAACTGTAGTGGCTGTGTCTTTCTGTATATTTCCATAATAAATATTTTATAGAAAATAAATCATTGTAAAATTATACCTATGCTTCATGTCGTAGCTACATATTAACACTTGTTTGTCAGTCTGACTGTAGTACGCGTATCATTGGAAAGATCATTTTAATGAAGCCCAGCGAACAGGTGTCAACAAAAAGATTTTTTATTCATGGTTTTATTACGATAAATGTAATTGAAAGATCTGTACGGGATACTTGCGAACGAAAATCACGCCAATCATGTTACGGGCACAATACAAATAGTATACAACAAGCTGAGCCGTTCTGGCAATATCGACATGTTTTCATCATTATTTTTAACGATCGACTGAGTCGTACTGTGTTCATGGACTCCATTTAGTATGACAAACTATTTCGGACGGTCACGTGTCTCCCATTTTTTTTATGGGACTAAGCCCGCCACACATTCCCACCACTGTTACCCCTGTAAGCCAGGATCGGCAATGGTGTCCAACGATGACGCCAAGGTTTGACCCTCGACGAGTCCCGGGGAAAAGCTAAGTTGTCTTGGAACCCGCACGAATTTAATCAGAAGAAAGGATAGGAGAAGTTGGAAGAAGATTATCCACTTTCCTCCATAACAAAGCGGGAGACAATAATAACAGTATAGGCTGGTAGCCAAAGAAATCAGCCTATACCTATCATTACACCAACTATTAATATTGTCTTTGCTTCATCATCATCATCATCATCTCAGCCGAAAGACGTCCACTGCTGGACATAGGCCTCCCCCAAGGTTCGCCACAATGACCGGTCTTGCGCTGCCCGCATCCAGCGGATTCCCGCGACCTTCACCAGGTCGTCGGTCCACCTTGTCTTTGCTTACATATCACTATTTTATAGTTATCTACAACACTTTAGACAGGCTGCCGTGACACTGAAATTAGGACACCAGTTTGGCAACATACTAAAGAGAATATTAAATTACGATTTATGTCACCTCTCAGCTATGCCAACGGTCCAGAGCTTTTCTATTCCTGAACGAGATACAAAGGAGGTATAGAGCCAGCAAGGCGGAGTTCACAGCCGTGCTGGCGGCGGAGATGTACCGGTACAGCGAGGACTACAGCACCATCACCATCAGGAAGGGGGAACTGGATGAGCTCAACAGTATCGGAGTCGGGTGCAGCGGTGAGTATACCAAAGTATACTCTTTATATTCTTTGATACCGTACCTTAAAAATTAAAAACGGAACCCTTGTATCACTTTGTTGTCTGTTCGTCTTTCAAGACGTGCACAGCCCAAATCGCTGGTGTTAAAACACGAAATTTTAAAGTAGATATCTTTTATAGCCACAAAGGAGAGCATACTATGTAGGATTTTCGATAATTCTACCCTTGGGGTGTAAAATAGGGGGCGAAAGTTTGTATGGAGTCCCGAATTTTATGAAGTTAGAGACATGGACATTAGTATTTAGGCAGCTAGTTACAAATAAAAAACATATTTAACTCTCAGGACGCGAGTCCTGTGATGTAGGCATGTAAGAGCCTTATTGAATATATTAATTATTTTTTTCAGAAAGCATACTCGGAGAGAATATTCTTTACATAAACAACCCAGACAACATATCTTATAGTGTGAGTATTATTTAACAACTAGTTTTATCTGTGGCTTCAAAAACGTATCGCAAAATATAGAGTAGTTTCACTAGTGTTGAATTTATGTCGATGTCTTTCAGACTATCTCCTATGTGGGCAAGACTCCTGAGAAAATATCGACATTCATAGTGGACGAGACTACAGAGAAAATAGAGCAAATGGACCAAGTATCGACATTCGTAGTTAGCGAGGCTCCAGAGGAAATTGAGAAAATATCGATAACTCTTGCGACCCCTAGAATGTACGTCGTAATTATAGGCGTGTTGATGGTGATCATAGGGCTCGTGGTGTACGCGTTTGGCCCTTTATCTTGTGCGGTTATAACCAGTATCGGCGTGTTCACTTTCATACGGTCTTTCGCTAGTAATAAGAGCAAGTCTGAGTGATGATTAGTGTATAGAATAAGTACGTAAGTAGTTTTTGTGTAATTTTTAAAATTGATTATTTAATTAAAATTTGTTAAGTACTAAGTGCTTTTGTATTTTTAATGTTAGGGCCGTGATCGGTTGAAGTATTTTTTCAACCGTAAATACGTACAACGCGTGGCGGAAAATATCTAGTTTTATTATTTTAAGTTTCAAATTAAATGAAAATCACGGAGAATATCATGAAATTGGGTGGTTTATATTTATCCACCTCAGTGGTCAGTGCGGAGTGCGGAGTGCGCCACAATGAGGATAGTAACACAATTATTCCACAAAGCGAAGAGAACAATCGTACGGCACAAAGCGGAGATGCAAACACAACATTTTTTTTTTTTCACGTAAGCTAGAGGTAGCATTTATGAATCGGTAACAAAAATATTTTAACGTGACTACCGGTTCGTAATGTTGCTTCCATTCTACATTCCACAAAGCGGAGAATACAACGCCACAATGTGGAGATTGGGACACATATGCAAAAATGTGGAGGTGAAGACACATATACCGCACACTGACATTACTGTTCATCCTACTACTGCACCAAACCATCTAGGAGCTCGGATGGAATGCGGCTTCCCCGCCTACATACCGCCCGCACACCCGCCACCACCTGCAGCTTCCCGCCCGCCACACCGATTCCGCCGCCTTGTGTGGGTGACGTCACATTTGACAGGCTCCTAGTTAGCTTGGTGGAGTATACGTCATAATGTGAATACTCACATAGAAGAGTTGTTTGTTGTGCGTGGTGTGCTGCAGCGTGTGGAAGAGCTTGTGCGCGCCGCGCGCGGCCGCCTGCGCGCCCACTAGCGAGGCCAGCGCCGACACCACGCTCTCGCTCAGCTGCGCTAGCGCCAGCGTGCGCGTGTGCTCTGCACGGAAACAGAACAGTACTCAGTACAGACCATAAACGAACCATATAAAGGACTGGGTCTAAGCTACCAGGCCGCGTTGCTATTACATCGCACAGCTCGGCCGGTGACGTCATCACAGTAGGCGTGGCTTAAGTCAGTGTGCTGTTGGCGTTCGTCCTGTGCAGACGTCTTGCCAACGTTTGCATCCCAAATATAATTCTATTCGACACTAGATGGGGCCCTCGGTACGTTTTTATATGAACCTACACTTAGTGACATCTAGTGGGAAAAAGTTAAACTACGTACTAACATCGAAATAAAACGAACCCAGTAGTTATGCTATTTACCGGTAGATCGGGGAGGCGGAGCTTGTAAATTGCCCTCCCAGTTTTTAACCCCCACCACCCGCGCCACCACGCGCAAAATTTCCACGCGTTGTTTCATAGGGAAATCTAATAAGGGCACCTCTATCTTTAGTCTTTACTCTATGGTACAGACAGATTAATCCTGGTCGCACATTATTAGAAAATTTCTGATATATATTTTATGGACGACCTTATGCAGTCCACATAAGGCACCCAACCGATTCGGCTAATTTCTCATAGTACCTTATGTGGACTGCATAAGGTCGTCCATAAAATGTCTATCAGAAAGTTTCTGATGATGTACGGCCGGGCTAAAAGTCAATCGCGGCTGTGAAGTGCGTTGCGAGCGCGGATTTGCAGTTTACACACCCGCCCCTTAGCTACCCATGCCTCCTCCAACGCTAGCACGCTGAATGTATTTGCTATTGCGCAGCCACTCGCGCACTTCATAGCCACAAGTTCGCGTCCATCTGAATACGTTCGACATTACTTCCCAGAATGTAATCCTTAGAAGCGTCATTATCGGCTAATGCACTGATACAGGATGTAAGTATATTAACAAAAATCGAATATGGCCGTTTGGTTTTCATCAAAATCGGCCCAGACATTCCCATGTTTCGCTATAGTTTCTGATTTGATTTGGCACCCTAGGAAAAATCACTCTGTACATATTCACACCTTTGTCTTGGAAGTTCCTATTGGAAGTGGTCTCGGAGAGCGTGCCGCCCGGCCACCAGGACTTCAGCACCACGCTGATGTAGTAATGCAACATCTGCTCCGAGAACAGCCACGTTATCGTCTCTTTTATTTGCCTGTAAACAAACATTACGAACATAAATCCGTTTAACTAGTCTAACCTCAATGTATCTCTTCGTCGAAACGCAGACGGCAGCACCATAATATTAATATCGAGAATTATCAAAATCAGCCCCCCTTACTTATCGTCAAACAATTTCTATAAAGCTATGGTTTCCTCTGATAGCGGTGCCGTCATATAGCGGCCGTAATATAGCGGTGAATTACGTCACTAGAACGTTGGCTATGTAAACTAAATGGAGCGGTTTCCTAGAGAGCGGTATTTGACAGCGTTGTTTACATAGCTAACGTTCTAGTGACGTCATTCACCGCTATATTACGGCCACTATACGGATACTAACGGAATTCCGTTTCGAAATATCGAATCGGGGTTTCGGAACGCGATACGTCCAAACATTTGGATGGATTTACTGCGTTCGGAATCCCCGATTCGATATTTAGAAACGAAATTCCCGGAATTCTGTATGTATGTATGTGGCGGGCCTAATAGCTTCAAGAGTAAGCGGGTAGGGTAGAAATTGTTGGTCTTCAAAGTACCCACCTATTGATAGTTCTTCCATATGTGATTTGAACGAAGGTGACTAGTGTCTTCCGCAGCCAGCGGAACACGCCGCGCATGTCGAACACCTCGCTGAGCAGCGCGTACAGCGGCTCCGCGATGCTGTCCCGCTCTTCCGCTATGGCGCCTGCGCCTGGTACCATAACAATATAACATCACACTGTATTTCTCGAAGGCATAGGCAGAGGAACACTTTTGTACACCTACATTATTTTTATGGCCGGCGCACATAGAGCATGGCAGGGCATGGCATTTTATTTTTTATCAATCGAATTCAATACTTATCCAATAGAAATAAGGTATATATTTCAATGCTCGGTGATTGACATCGGAGCAAGAGAAAATGCTCCGATGTCAATCACCGACCATTGTAATATGGACCTTATTTCAATTGGATAAGTATTGAATTTGATTAATAAACATTAAAATGCCATGCCGTGCCGTCCTCTATGTGCGCCGGCCATTATGCTATGCATTCACAATGATCCGCACGCGATGAAGTCAAACAAGCCGCGCCCGCGCATTCATTGTTGGGCTCTTGGAATTTAAAATGATCTATGTCCCCCTCGCATTGAGGGGAGGCCCGTGCCCAGCAGTGGGACGTTAAAAGGGCTAAATTATTATTATTATGTCCTGGGAATCTTTCCCAAATTCTTATGGCAGAGCGGGCCCATAAATCAACGTGGCAGTTAAAATAAATAGGTAGTTTTGCGAATGGGGCATATTGCTTGATGGGTCGTTCTGATAACAGGTATTTTGTCTATTAGGTCAATTTGAATTCAGCACCTTATGCTAAGGAGGGATCGCTATTCCATGTGTGAATACCTAAAATCCTGTTTTTTTTCAATCTCAAATTTTGAGGCTCTTAAGGTAGGAGTTCGATCACGACGGCACGACGGCAGACGTCAGTTTCATACAAATTGTCGCGATGACATGTGCCGCAACGGCTAGACGGCATTCAATTTCTATGAGATCGAGTGACGACCGTCATCTGCCGTCGTGATCGAACTCCTATCTTTACGCAACGATATTTTTTGCGTGACCCTTGCACAGCCATTTATTATGCAAATTTGACGATTCTTACCCCGTAATGAGTTAGTCATGCTCTTGCTGCCCGTGTCGCCGTTACCGTCCAAGTATAACGATATCTCATCTTCATCCGCCGACAGATGAGTAAACGCTTCCCTCTCCTGAGACGATCTGTTCGTCGCTTCGCTACTCGTACTGTAAGCAACAATGAATTTTATTTCAATACACAAATGGTATAAGTAGTAGTATAGTATCCATACTTTCAAGATTTTTTTGACGTCCGCTGGGCGCAGTGGATTGAGCTTTGACCGCTCACTGTATCGCGTGGTTGCGGGTTCGATTCCCGGTAGAGGCAAATTTCGGAAACGGCCTTTTCGTAATTTGCCCTGGTCTGGGTGTCACTGGGGTCGCCCCCAGTCCATCGCGTGGTAGCCATAGTATAAGCGTTGCTTAGTTTGGGACCATACAGTTGGTGTGTAAGTCTGGCGATATTTAATATTAAATTTACCTTTTAAACAATGTCGAGAACGAAAACTTATTTTTCTTTGGTAAGTCACCTTGTTTCAAATATTCTGAACTAGGATTGAGGAATGTGTATAATGCTTCGCTTTGGTTTAATCTATCGTCTTCTAAAACAAACTGAAAATAAAACATTATAGGTTAAATTCGTTACTAGAAAAACATAACATTTAAATAGACGTAAAATGCTCACTTCTAAATATTTTTGTATTAAAATTTTAGCTTTATCTAATGAGTTTTTGTCGTTCTTCCCGAATAGAAACTTAAATGAATTCGATGGGAGCTCTATATTTTTCAGTTCTGAGCACATAGGCCGCAGTTTTCGATGCAAATCCTGAAAAAGAAACGTAAAGTTAATAAAGCAAAAACATATTTCACCCGGATAACATAAAATACAGACATAGACCCAACCGTCAAGTCTACCATTGAAGAGGTAACGTTATACAAGATTATGGCTCGGCGCGAACGGGCCACCGACCACAGCCACCGGTGGCCAGCGACAAGCAGTTCATAGTCGCCCGACCACAGCCACCGGTGGCCAGCGACAAGCAGTTCATAGTCGCCCGACCACAGCCACCGGTGGCCAGCGACAAGCAGTTCATAGTCGCCCGACCACAGCCACCGGTGGCCAGCGACAAGCAGTTCATAGTCGCCCGACCACAGCCACCGGTGGCCAACGACAAGCAGTTCATAGTCGCCCGACCACAGCCACCGGTGGCCAGCGATGAGCAGTTCACAGTCGCGGACAATGCTTAGCGAGTGGCCGCCATCGGCCACACGTGTGCGGCGAGTTTCCACAAAATGCATGAAAAAGCGATGATGCGATGAACTGCTTATCGACGGCCACCGGTGGCTGTGGTCGGTGGCCCGTTTGCGCCGAGCCTAAGTAATATTTGAAAGGCATGGAGACAAGTTTTACCTGAAATTCGTTGAGCGACCTGAGCAGCACCCATCCTGTGGTGATCTGTTCCGGTCTGTCGTCATCATGCGTGGCTTCCTGCTCCGCCATATGGACCACTATTACGAATTGCGGTGGCTTCGATTCATCTATTACCTAACACACATTGTTCAAATATAATATACGTCTAATCCCTATAAACGTAAGAAATCATCGCTAAACGAAATTGCGATATTACTTTGCGGAAATTCATTGTAACATAATTTGGCATAGGTATCCTGTAATGGTTTCCACATATTCTAATTCTTTGCGACTGGCATCTACGGGCGTTACCATTCCCATCGATTGGCTGTCGATTTGTACTTTCCTACAAATGATGTATAAAACGCGGCCCCCTAAACATAGGTATAACAAACGCACTGTCAACACTTCCATCGACGAGGCGAGACTGAGCTCGGGTTGGCGAATTAGCCTTGTTTTAAAGTGCCACTTCCGGAGCGCGTAGCACATAATACTCGAAGCCAACTAGGCGCTCGGATGCAATGCGGCTTCCCCGTCCGCATACCGCCCGCACATCCGCCACCGCTTGCGGCTTCCCGTCCGCACACCGCAACCGCCTTTTTGTGCGGGTGACGTCACATTTGACAGGCGCCTGATTGGCTTGGTGGAATAGTACTGCATGCAGTAGTCTTTTTTATAGGACTGAGGTGGCAAACCAGCGTATGGCCTGCCTGATGCTAAGCAGTTACCTATATGTATAGTGTATTTATAGTTAGCCTAAAAATGCTTGCAATACCAAAGGCATTGCTCGCACTTTGCCGACCTTAAGGGGAGGGATGAGAAAGAGGGAATGTTGGGCTTCCAGCTCTCTCACTCATCGTACGAAACGCAGCTGTAATAGCTGCTTTACGGCGATCTTCTGTGAGAGGGTGGTACTACCCCGGTTCTACCTCCGCGCTGTGCACGCTGGCCCGCCAGCTGCCGAGATGGTCGGCCCAGGTGTCGGTGCGCGCCAGGTGCGCCTCCAGCCGCATCTGTTCGCCCGCTAACTTCTCCACCTCGTTGGCCAGCATCGACAGCGCCGGCGACTCCGGCTTCAACGATGCACGGAGCGCCGCTAACGCCTGTACCAATAACAACTACAATAACAACGCGAATGCAATATTTTTATGACATTGGGACCGAAAACACTATTGGCAAAATGTGAGTGCAAAGGAATGCACGTCTTGCCTACCTCTTCCAGGAATACAGTACAGTTTTTTAGGGTTCTGTACCCACAGGGAGCCAACGGGACCCTATTACTAAGCCTACGCTGTCAGTCTGTTCGTCCGTCTGTCAGCAGGCTGTATATCACAAACCGTAATAGGTAGAGAGAGTTGAAATTTTCACAGAATGTGTATTTCAGTTGCCGCTACAGCAAAAAATATTAAAAATAAAATTTCAAAAATAAATGATATCCCCATACAGGAATCTTGGTATTTTTTACGTTTTTATTCTATCGTGGTAAGGAACCCTTTATGTGCGAGTAGGAAACGCACTTGGACGATTTTTATTTTTTTAAATATGGTCCTAACAATCTGTGGTCTATGATTTCGTCACACGGAGTCATTTGTGCTCCTACTTTGTTTGTAAAAGAGAATAAACTCGCTCACAACTCAAAATTTTCTGCTTTCACTAATCACTGCATTGAATGTGTTGTAACTCCCTGGTTGTCAAACCATCTGTACACAATCCACTCTGAACAAGGTTGTTAGTAGTGATGGGATGTTCTCGAGAACATTCTCACCCTCGGAAACTTACGGAAACTTACTCGTGAGAATTTTCGAGAATTTATCTTCTGAAGCATGTCAAACTTGGCATAAACCTCATTAAACATGCAAGTATGGTGGTTTTAATTGTTTTTAATATTGAAAGTTAGGATAACGTCACCCAAAATAAAAAAATCTCACGAGTAAGTTTCCGAGGGTGAGAATATTCTCGAGAACATCCCATCACTAGTTGTTAGTCGTAATCTAATGATGGTTTGGAAATATTTTCCTAATTTGAATAGGGATTCTTATCGATTAAAGAGGATTCTCTGTACATAAGCTCAATTATTACATACCTGTATCTTATTATTATGTCGTTCCTGCAACTCGTCGAGTTTTCTTCTAGCATAAGTGGAGTGTTCTGTGAGATGCAATGTGCCTGCCACACTCTCCGCGGACGACACAGATTCGTTTGACAACTGCCGGTCTTCTATTGGCGATCTGTCTGTACCAATATCTAAAAGCAAGGAGGTCATATACAGGGTTATTGCAAAAACACTAACAACCTTGCAGGACTGTATTACTGGCATCATAAACAACAACTTTTGTTTTATGACTTTTTACAAAACATAATACGTTTAACAAAAAATCACTTTCTAAAATGTATGAATCAAGAAAATACTATCATCTAGAGGAAAGCCATGGTACGTGGTTGTAGTCCACTTTGCCTTAAGTACCTAAAGGGACCACGGTAATCCTCTTGATGAGCATATTTTCTTGTTTCATACATTTTAGATTTTTTGTTAAATTTATTATTGTTTTGTAAAAAGTTATAGAACAAAAGTTGTTTTTGAAGTCAGTAATACAGTCCTGCAAGGTTGTTAATGTTTTTTCCAATAACCCTGTATAATACAAAATTATACTTCACTACCTAAACTCATTAGTTAAGGTATTAGGTACCTTTGCTGGCTTCCTCAGTGGCCAATTCTGCAATCAAGGCTCCGTACTGATCGCTCAGTAGGAAAGAATGGTAATATTTCTCCTGTATCGTGTCCACCACTGTGTCTTGCACTTCGTAGAACACCTCTGGTCCTTTATCGCCGAGTAGAAATGCTTCCATCCTTTTTCTGGTATCCTAAAACCAGTATTAAGCTTAAGTCAACGCAGGGCCTCAGGGGAAGATACGGCTATAAAAAATAATTCAACATCGCCAGACTAACATACCAACTGTTTGGCAACTAAGCAACGTCAGATCCCAGAGACACTAGACCAGGGCAAATTACGAAAAGGCCATTTCCGAAATCTGGCGGGAACAGAACCTGCAATCACCCGGTGCAGTGAGCCGAGCGGCCTTTGCTCAACCAACCGCGGCAAGCGGTCCCATAATACAGGCTTTGCTTAGTTTGGAACCATACAGTTGGTGTGTTTGACTGGCGATATTTATAAACATCCTCTAAGTGCGATATCGCACGAGGCAACTATGGTTGCGCCTCCAATGGGTGATTGAGTAGCTGACACCGAATTGGTTGCGCTACCAAGAGGACACCAGGTGCGATATCCTCCATACAGCACTATACATTTTGTTGGTGGAGCGACTGGTTGCGCTACCACTGGTGTCCTCGCGCGATATAGCCCTAATTTGTCAGGATAAGCAGATTATGTACCTTGTCAACTTTAATCTCAGCACTGGGAGATCTAATGTAGGTGTAGAATATCTCGGCGCCGAGCTGGTGCCAACTGCTTCTGGGGCTGTGTCTTAGTTCTTCGACGGCCATCCAGAACCCCACCAAGCCCTGGGAGCACATCGTCTCCAGGAACATCGAGAGATACCGACGCCCGGTTACGCTTTCCATTATTTTGTGGAGAGGTAGAGTCTGTAAGAATTATTAATGCAATATGTAACTACGCATACCTAGGTGAAAACTTTAACAAGCTTAAAATAAGAATGACATAATAGTCGTGTGGTGTTTGCTTTTAAAGAAAAATCAATGTTAAAAAGTAATTAAATTTAAAGCCTCGACGACATAAGGGGGCGTCCATAAATTACGTAAGGCATTTAGGGGGGGAGGAGGTCGAGCAAAATCTCACGTAATTTTTTTTTAATGTACATGAACCGTTTGAAATTGCAAGAAAACTGGGTTAAATTAAGTAAAACATGTTTCTCCTCTAGAATATAGCTTCTGAAAAATCTCACGTGAGATAAGAGGGGGAGGGAGGGGGTCGAGCAAAATCTCACGACATCTCACCAAGGGGGGAGGGGGGGTCGAAAAATTTCATAAACCACCTCACGTAATTTATGGACGCCCCCTAACCAGTACACGCCTAAAACCTCTTAATTCGCAATACAAACTTTCAGTCAACTAAGGTGCGCGGGCGCGGGGTACTGAATGCTCATTGGTTCAGACAAGGGCAGTAAAAATCCTGATACACACGTATACAGACTCAGATCGATTGTTACTGGCCAAACATTATTGGGTGTGGATTTATATTAGATCTGTCTTCTACTATAAATACCATAGAGAGAACAGATGTTCTTAGTAGATTTTTCTATGAAACAACGCGACACTTTGCGCGGGTGAAAGGGTCTTAGACTCCGCCCATTTATTTATTTTCTATCTACCGGTAAATAGCAAAACTACTCGCTTCGTTCTATGTCAATGTTACTACGTAGTTTAACTTTTTCACACTAGATGTCACTAAGACAGGATGGTAAAAGTGACGTACAAAGGGTCGCCATCTAGTGTCAAGGCGAATTATATTTGGAATGAACCTTGGCAAGAGCTGTGCACAGGACGAACGCCGACAGCATACTGACTTAATCCACGCCTAGTGTGATGACGTCTGGGCCTTGTTGAGTCATAGTGCACAGTTGCTTGGACCGTCTCCTTTCTATATGTCCTCCGTGATAAATCCACACTCAGGTGATCATGATCTATGTGGTATCTGACAACGTCCGCCCTGTGTGGCCGGTGTCTACTGGATATGAAACTTCATAAACTTTTGATACCTTGCTATCAGACTCCACAGTAGGGAAGGCGCCGTCCCAGCCTAGCTTCCTCAACGCCGTCTCGCACTCGTCCTTAGCGATAGTCAGCTGGGTGATGTACCGCTTCAGCTTCTTAGCGTCAGCCAACTGCTGCCGGCTGATGTTCTGGCCCCCACTCTTCTCTATCATGTCTATGTCTATGCCTTTAGCCCGTTTCACGTTTTGTAGTGTTGTTGCTTGCATTATTTGTGTCACTATGTCGTATCTGTAAATAGCCAAAAGCCGCAATCACTGATCGGTAAACGATCGGAGGTTAAGCAATGTTCGGCAAGGTCAGTCAGAGATGGGTGACCATTTAGTGGCATTAGAACTGAGCGTCTCCGTGCTACCGAGGGCACGTAAAAAGTTGGTCCCGGTTGTTATCATCTAGGCAGCAGTCGTTAACCCTTGTCAGAGCCCTCCGGGCGGCTTGAACAACTCTGATACCAGGTTGGCCACTAACTATACGATAAGAAGAAGAAGAAGACTGTAGCTCATATACAAACTAGCCGGACTAGGCTCGTACCACTCTCTCACAGAAGTAGCTTCGTTTCGTACGATGAGTAATGGAGCCGACAGCTCGACCCCGACTCGATAGATGGAGGAAAGGGAGTATCCCTTCCCCTCCCTATGTTCAATTCCACTTCAAGTCGGAAACGTGCGAGCAACGCCGTTAGTATTGCAAGCATTTATAGGCTATGGTAACTGCTTAACACCAGGCGGGTAGTATGCATGTTTACCGCCTTAGTATAGAAAAAATAGTTTTAATTTTTATACTCGCTTTTCAAGCGATTTTTTTAAATTGAAATATTCAGTAGTTTCAGCATGACATTTACGCGAATGGATAAACTTATGTTGGACTTGGACAATATAAGATCAAGAAAGGTATTAAAAAAAGGTCCACTCTATTTAGATAAGTTCAGATGATTGTGCAAATATACATACTGTATACAAACATTATTGTTACATGCTGTTCAATGAAACGCGCAATTATCTAAACTCAGCCTTATACAGTGATACTGTGAAAGTGTTCACCCACCGTAACCGCTTGAGCGTGTCGACATTATTACAGCAGTTTATTAGGCGTATGTAATCCTCGAAGGTCTTCGCGTACTCGTGGGTTCGCACGTGCATCGCGTTCACTTCCTTCTGCGCTTCCAGATATTGTATGATCTTCTGGTTTATGTAGTCTGGTTCAGTGACTAGATCTATTGCGGGTTGTAGGACTAGAAGAAATAATTGTTATTTGTTTGTTGTTGGTTTAGTGGGTCATGCACTAGTCTCACTAAAATCTGAGTAACCATGACATAACTGCAAAACATCAGGGCCCGAGTTTGATAGCATTTAACCACTGGAAACTTACTAGTCTCTATTATAAATCGTAAAAAGGCCATCTGTTAACAGTCCTCTGGCCGACCGGCAAGAATTTATGGTTTACAATAAAGAATTCACGAAGTAAATGTTAAAAACCAGTGGTTTGGTAATGGTGTTGTGTGGTTAGCTGACTCGGGTCCCAGACAATACTATGTTTAAACAAAGGTGTTACAAGTGCAACAAAATAGGTCTTAAGTTTCAATTAGAATAGGCCTTTTGGCACTCAAAATGTTGCAAACTAATAATATCAAAATACTAAAAAATAGTTCCCCTTATCAGGGAAAATTTATGACATACCCTTGCAAGCCAATATCTCTCTCATAAGGTGGGAGGCTGGTGCGAGGGAGTAACATCGTGGCATCAGGAACATGATGATTAGTTCACTGATCTGCCTGAGGTAGTGCAGTTCAGTTTCATACGACATGAGGTGAGGGGCGAGGGCAAACACAGGAGGTTGATTCAATTCTATCCTGTAAAATAAAATTAATATTAGGCACTTGACATGATTGGAGCCTGTGTACATAAAGGGGAGGTTTTGCCAACTGTGGGACGAACAACAGGCTACTATTAAAATAATATTTCAATTTCAAAGTAGTGGGGTAAATCATATCATGAGTATTTCTCTATCAACATTACATAGAATACTTTGTAATCTGGGGAAAAAATTGGTTAACAAGGATACAGGTTTATAATGTGATTCTTTCATGATTTACATTTGAACTGTTTTAATTAGATATGTTACATTTGATAAGTGGGTTCTGTCAGCTTCATAAGGCAAAGGTCAAACTGATATCTGCTCCGAAATTTAAGTCTCTCAGTAATTTAATACCACTAAAATAAACTAGCAATACAAAATAGTAGATCGAGAAGGGACTCAGCAGTAGATTCTTTCTGTAGAGCAATATTACTAACGTATAAACACTTACGCACGAGTCCTAGCAATGTATAAATACTTACGAACAGCTCCTAGCAATTCTAATCCTCTCAAAATGCTGTGTGATCTTTGTCACCATGTCAGTAGCTAGTAACTTCTCTGCGTCAACACGCAACAGCCTCTCATACAGGCTCTGAACTCCACCCCAAACATGCTCCTTGAATTTGTCTATCACTGGTTCTGGATTATGTGATAACTCCTTCAACCACCGAGCCACAAAGTCTCTAAGGACATAGTCAATTAAAAGCTGTAATTGACTATCCACAGTGCGTCCGAATATCACAGGTAAATGGGTCTTTTTGGTAGCATACGGCCAGTTTGTTTGGTCTTCCTACAACAAGTAAAATTTAGTAAAATTCAATAAGTAATTGATGTTTTTTATTATGGTTTGCTTCATGTAATTCTTACCTTTAATGTTTCGTCCAACTGCCGCGTTTCCTTTTCAACTCTTTCTATTAAAAACAGCGAAGTCTGATGCGGAGAAGACAGGGAAACATGTCCCCAAAGTGTTAACACAAAAACTGCTATCACGAGAAACAAACTAAATATGAATAAATAGATTAGACTCCATACGAAAGGAAAACACCACAATATCGTTAAACACACTGGCGCTAAGCACACGAAGTACCACTTGAACATGTTTTTCGCACAGTAAAATAAAAATTGTTTTCACAAAAAAATGTAAACAATCATGTTTTTTGTAATGATAATGTGTGAGCTTCGCAACTTCGCATAATGCACCTTCACATTATAGTTAATTATTCATTTTACGCGTTTGTAACTCGTAACTCTGATATTATTTAATTCAACCTGAAAATAAATATAATTTTTGAATAAAATTCATGAAATCGAATCACCAGCGCCCAATGGTGCGTTCCATTCACTGTTAATTTTGTTAATTTCGTTATTTTCGTTCACATATCTCGTTCCACTCGCAGCAACTTGTACTGAAAGTGATCATTATTATCGTTTTTAACAGTTATTGTGGACGAAAAAAACAAAAATTACGGTGAATGGAACGCAGCACAAGAAATCAAGCGAGAATGAAAAAAAAAAATCTGAACGTCTGTAGTGTAAAAGAGATAACTATACTTATTTTTTGCAAAAAAAAAATGGATTTTGTCGGCTGTCAGCTAACAATCTACTGAAAAATCCTTATTAAGATAAAGAATGAAATGGAAAAATCCATGGAATTAACACATGGATGTATTAGCTACCCTGGATAATGATCATTACCCTCTAGCTTTTTTCTATAGGTACAGGACCAAAAATCTCTGACACGTATATAAAAACTGTTTTCGAAATCGATTTGATCAGAGTAAGTATCGTTTTCGCGGTGTAAGGTGCTCCTTGAAAAATGCCGAATTGTGCCATTAAACGTGCGCAAAGAAATTACAAAAAATATTAATATACAAAAAGATGGAGTTACATTTCATATGTAAGTATTTTTGATGTAATTAATGCCATTTTTCATTTAAATTCATTAAAATATTAAATGTCATAAGAATCGAAAACATTATCGATACAAAAAATCGAGTACGAATTAATCGAATAGTGTACTGTGACCATAGACATGTATTTTTAATCCGTCAATTACTGACAACTACGTCGCATTTTGTAAACGAAGGGGTAAATCACGGATAAATAATTAATTACGCAGTGATAAACCAGTCGCAGAACGTTAAAAACTATTTACAATGAATAAATCATTAGTAATTCAGCGAGAGAGGTGATTTACAAAGTTTACAGGCGGTGTCTCGCGGAATTTGAGGTGCAAAATATTTTGTCAGAACTCGACCATGTTTACCAAAGAACCGCTGATATTATAGGTATGTCAGCAGTTTATTTTACAGTTTTTAAGCTAAATAACGTGTTTATTGTAAACAAAGGCAGGCTCAAAGCTTCAGTTTACCGGTTTTTCAGGAAATAAACATTGACCGCTTAGAGGTACATTCGATTGAACAAACTTGATACTTGCGCATTATTATTTTTATGTATTGATTTATTTAATTATGTTTGCTTGTCAATTAACATCGTTACTTAATTACTAAATAAACAAATAATCTTAAAGCATTAAAGAAATGATCTTTTATTGAATTATTTTATTGTTCAGGTACCGTTAGAAGAATAGTCGAAGATTGCTCTTTACGATGATGACATTAATCGATTAATAATAAATCTTCAAGATGACAGCAATGCTGAAGAGACTGATGATGATGAGTTGATGAGGCAGCGGCAGGCCCACGCCAATATATGGATTTATCAGGAGTGGAATATTTAGACGAAGATCTTTTGAATGTATAACATCTCTTTCAGCTTTATCAACATTTTGAAGAGAATATTCCTAGACAGACCTGGCAGTTATGCCAGGTCTGTCTAGGAATATTCTCTTGTTAATACACTCTTGTTAATTAAAAAACGCAGTAGCAATGATATGTTTGTTTTATTTCCCTAAAATACAAAAAAAAATAACTAACTCATGTTGAAACAAAAAACCCCCACTATCGAAACAATTCAGATAAATATAATCTCGATAAATTCTTGATCTTGATAAACGGAATCGAACCTGACGCTGTTTCGGGTCCATATGACCCAGAAGCAGGCAGCGTCTGCTACTGAGGCGATGAATCACCTTAGGCATAAAAATATAAGAAATAAATTATCTTATCGGCCAACATCATAGAAAAAATAAAAGTGCTTGCGTTTTGAATAATAAATAATGTGAATAATAAATCATGTATCAAAATTATTCAGTCGTCCTAGTGTCGGGGATGCAAAATTGATTACTGGTCTATAATTTTTGATTTGAACAGTGATGTAGTAGTGTGTATATATGATTTCGTACCGGTATCGATAAAAGTATATTATTTTAGTGTACATTCGTATAATAATACCTATTATGTTTGTAAATTATCTCCATAATATCTTAAATGACTTTAAATAAAAATCCTTACTAATATTATAAATGCGAAAGAGTGATTTTAGGGTTCCGTAGTCCCTACGAGGAACCCTTATAAGATCATCCAGTCCGTCTGTCTGTCTGTCCCCGTCTGTCACAGTGCCAAACTTCTACAATTCTTAACAGAAGTTCATGAAATTTGGCTCAATAATATATTAATAATATAAATCTCCATTCCAAAATTATAAAATGGTATGAAATTAAATTTTAGAGGTAGGTACAAGAAAATTGGGGATATTTTTTTTCTTACGTACCCCATTATGTGGGGTATCGATGAAAATATATTTTCAAATGAAATAAGGGTTCCCCAGAACGGTCATTATTAGACGTATCGTTTGCGAGATTTTAACCTCCAAATTGTAATGTTATAATAATGTGTAGGTAAATAATTGCAACACTTCCCTTCAACCTTTTTATTTCAGAAAAAGAAATAAGATTATGCTGACAAAAATTCATACACTTGAATTAATATGAGTATATGAAACTATCGACATAGCTAATTTGTAATATCGATAGTGGTATTCTCCCTATTACACTGACGGTCCTACAGTAGTAAAATGTTGTATGTTGACGTATTTGATCTATTAGTGTGCGTAAAATTTACTAGTGTTGAAGATTTATATACGTGTGCGTTCATAATGACACAAAATGAATTGAGTAAGTGTGCGTCAATTTTAATGTAGTGGTTACCTCCCCTCCCCCAGGAATTGACAGAAAATTTTGTTCGTTGAATTATGCGCGTACCGGGTCCCTAAGTTAGATGGTCTAAGAATTAACAAATATGTCTATGGAAAAACTTTAATTCTCGATATAGCTAAGGACTATGAATTTCATGATTGTTGTTGAACGCTCAGTTTGATTGATTAATGGCCGTTTTTCGATTACACGGCACGGCACCGGCGACGGCATGGCAGCAGCTTTTTCATTGGTCAGTGACCCGTTGTCATTGGTTACTGACCAATGAAAACCCCGCAAATAGCTGTCACTGTGCCGTCGCCGGTGCCGTGCCGTGTAATCGAAAAACGGCCATTGGCCGTTTTCACATTACACGGCACGGCAGCGGCGACGGCTGTCACTGAGATATTTGCGGGGTTTTCATTGGTCAGTGACCAGTTGTCATTGGTTACTGACCAATGAAAACCCCGAAAATATCTCAGTGACAGCCGTCGCCGCTGCCGTGCCGTGTAATGTGAAAACGGCCATTGGATTGGGTATTAATTATCTATGCTGCATCAACTGCACTTTTTGTTCTGTGAGCTAGGGATGGCGATTCTTTCCGAAAAATATCGATTTTTTTAATCGATTGTTAGCCTAAAAAATCTTATTTTTTTAAGCATTTACAATGTAAATCCATTTTATTAAAAACAAGAAAGATACCATAATAAACGATCTCACATCAGTAATTCGAGTCAGGTAATTCGGTAATAACAATTATTTTTATTACCATATCAAAGTGGCATAATTTGGCAGGTGAAAGGGACACGCGTGACCTTGAAGTTGAGTATTGCGCGTTTATTCGCACAGCGATTGTTAGTGCGTGCGCGAAAGAGACAAAAAAGTGAAACAGTTGATTTATGGAAAATTATTTAATTTTTTTTTGATGTTTTTTTTTTACTTTGAATTTCACCAGGTTGAATGGTTTTTACCGAAACAGAAAAAATCTAATGTTGATATTCAAGGGTGAAATATCAATTCACTGAATCGATTCAGTACCACATATCGATTTTAAAAATCGATTATATTAGCCCGAAAATCGATTATTCGATTAATCGATCTCAGATCGCATCCCTACTGTGAGCTGCACAGAACAAAAATACTCATCAGCTGGCTGAGTTTGGTTGGAAAATAAATAATGGTAGCACAGTGATTATATTATAACCTGTTTTTCTTGCAAAATCAAAGCATTAACATGGGTTAACTAAGATGCGTGGTACTGTTAGCTGGAGCTAGCTGGAGCTCTACAATTAAAGGGTCCGTAAATTAAATTACAGCCCCTACAATGCCAGTCATAGAAGCCACCTACTTGGTTGTCGGCGGAGGAATTGCAGGTGTTACATGTGTGGAAACTCTTGCTATATTACATCCCGAAGAAAACCTTGTTATAATTACTGCTTCCTCATTGGTGAAAAATGTAAGCAATGTGAGTTTCTTTGCTAAAACCATAGTAAAGTTTGATGTAAATGAGACTGAAGCGAGCTCTCTGATGAGGATTCATCCAAACTTAAGAATTGTGTATGATTCTCTAAAACATGTTGATACAGAAAATCAAATTGCATACACAGATACGGGTGAAAAGATCAAGTATAAAGTTATATGTATATGCACTGGAGGCATACCAAGACTTATCAAGGATTCAAATAAGAGTAACAGGATTCTAGGAATAAGAGACACGGAGTCTGTGAAAGAGTTTCAGGAAAAACTTAAAAGGGGCCGCAAAATGGTAATTGTTGGTAATGGAGGTATTGCATCAGAAATTGTGCATGCCACATCTGGTATACAGAAAGTGTGGGTCATTAGAGATGACTACATATCTGCCACTTTCATTGACCCTGGAGCAGCAGAATTTTTCCAGGACACATTTAGAAACAAGGATTTGCAGCTTGATAAGAAAACTGTTTTTAGGAGACATGTCTTCACAGAAGAAGATAATGTTGTATCTTTGAATAAAGATTTAAAAGCAGCAGCATTGGGTCCAGATTGGTATAAGAAATTAGAATGTATGAGGAGTCCAAGTGGTGAAAAGGAGCTTGAGATAATTTATAAAGTTGAAGTAAAGTCTGTTGAAGAAACTACGAACAAAGAATATCCATTGAAGGTAGAACTCACTGATGGAAGGGTAATAGACTGTGATTTTTTAATATCAGCTACTGGTGTGGACCCTACTGTCAACTTTTCATGGGATAAAGAACCTAACAGGGGCCCTGATGGTGGATTAGCTGTTGATGAGTTTCAGGAAACATCTATAAGAAATGTGTATGCAGCCGGGGATGTAGCTAGTGCTACGTGGGATCATGCACCACACTGGTTCCAATTGAGGCTCTGGACCCAAGCTCGACAAATGGCTGGTATGGCTACCAAAGCTATGCATGGCCGGATAACAAATGAAGAAGTGTTGCAAGACTTTTGTTTTGAACTTTTTACACATTGCACAACACTATTTGGCTACCAGGTCATTTTATTAGGAAAATATAATGGGCAGGGTTTAGGGAAAAATTATGAAATTCTACTCAGAGTTACACCTAATCATGAGTATATAAAACTTGTCATTCAAAATGGAAAGATGCAAGGAGCAATACTAATAGGAGAAACTGATTTAGAAGAAATGTGTGAGAATTTAATTCTTGATCAATTGGATTTGACACCCATTGCTGATCATATTCTGGACCCGGATATTGATATTGATGATTACTTTGACTAAAAGTCTACAAAGCACAACACAAATATATGGTTTATAAATGTGTCGGTACATTACCATGAACATGTTTATTTAGACTAGCTAGGTAGGTAAGTTCATACTGAAATAGCGCATTTTATATTATTATTTTTTAATAAATACTATTTAAATTGATTGAGTAAATTATTTAATTCTAATTCATAATGTAGAGAGACAAGGACAAGTTCCTTGATCAAGTTTCAAGTCATTATCCTTTATCGCCTTTATCAGTTATTTTTTTATCATTGTTTATCAGTCAGCAAACATGGATGTATTAGCTATCAGCAAAGCGGGTATAGAAAACGTGTAAAACATGTTGATACAGCCTATATTCTACCCAAAATAAATTAATATTTTACTTGACACTGGCATATGCGAAAAGCGATGCCAAACGAAGAAGAAAAAAAAAATGAAGTCAGAAGCGTCTATGATTTTCATAGATGATTTTAGTTGAACTGACGTTTGATTGACGGACAGACAGATGACTTTGACGTGTTTGTTCGTGTTGTGCTTGTGTCATTCATGGTGAACGTCTCCTTCGTACCCATTGTACTTCGTTGCGCGTATTGTTCGTGTCTAAATGTTTATAACATAATTAGATTGTGAATTTTCGTTAATTACCATCAGATAAGCATTCGCTCGAGCGTTTGTAGATCAATCAATACTATATAATACATTGTTTAACAAGTGTACCACAAGGAAGTGTACATTTATTGCACATTGTGTTTCCTTTGTTAGTCATCTAATATACCGACGCAGTTATCCAATATGCCGATTTTATTTAGTGTGGTCGCTCGAGGCACAGTCGTTTTAGCCAAATATGCAACGTGTGCCGGTAATTTTACGGAAGTTACGGAGCAAATACTATCGAAAATACCCCCCCATGATGATAAGTTGACATACTCTCACGGAAATTATTTGTTTCACTATATCGCAGAGAATAAACTGGTATATTTCTGTATCACCGATGATGTGAGTATTATTACCATCACCATCACCTGTTAAATTGTGCCTGGATGTTACTTAACCTATTCTAGGTAGGTCTCATATAAACATACACAACCAATATTTTTTTGCAGAAATTCCAACGCTCGAGAGCATTCCTGTTTCTAAATGAGATTAAGAGGCGGTTTACGACCTCGTTCGCCGAAACCGCACAGATAGCCATACCATATGCTATGAATGGTGAATTTTCTCGCATTCTTGCTGCTGAGATGAAGCACTACAGCGACTCTAAGGACCTTGACACCATATCTAGAGTTCATGGCGAACTGGATGAACTCAAGAATATTATGGTTAAGAACATTGGTAAGTCACTGCTTTTCATCTAATCTTCAGTACTTGCTACACCCTACAATCTTTATTAGTTTTTTATATAGGTAATGAAAAATATAGCACAGAATAAGATCTCATCACTTTTATTTTTTGTAGCGTCACGACTTTTATCCCCATTCGGGGGTAGTCAGAGGCTTGAGTGGCCATACACCACCACATTGTGGAGGTATTAACCAACTCAAAGCCCACATTTTACCAGATAGTCAGAACCCAACGTGACAGGTGGTGAACCTTGTCGCCGTGTATACAGGAACTGACTATTACCTAATCCCGAAGGATAGGTAGGTTGCCTCATGATGTTTTCCCTCACCGTCAGCGAACTGTAAATTATGCACATAGATGAAAATTCATCCATTGGTGCATGCCCCACCGGGGATCGAACCTGGGACCTTCTGATTGCTAGCCCAACCTGTTCACCCCTAGGCTACAGTCGCTTTTTATTATTTTATTTTTTATTTTTTATATATTAAAATCAATCTCCACATTGCTTGTGTTGATTCAATTTCAGATACTTTGCCTGTGAATACGGGATTTCAATCTGTTCAGTAATTGGTTGGGTTTAAGCTTTGTTGTGTTTTACAATGACTGGTATTTTAATGATTAATGCAGAATAAGAGGAAATTAAATAATTCTTGGTAACTTGAGTTATTTAGATTAGACAATATGATTGATGTAGGTACCTGCCCTGGGTTTTATTAAATAACAACAGGTAAAATATACATTTCTAAACCAATTTAACTGGGGTTTATTATACATACAATATTGTTAATTAGTAAATTATCCTGGTCCTTATTTATTCAGTCTCCTAGATAAGCAAGCAATTAAGTGTTGAATTCCCTCTACTGGTGTATAACTGGGTTGGTTGAATTACCAATATTGACATGTAGGAACAGCCCTCTAAGACCCAACTAGTGTGGCAACCTAAGAAATCTTTAGATTAGAGATTTTCTGGGAGTGTTTCAGCCTTCTGACTGCCTATTATCCCACTAGTATTATAAATGTGAAAGTTGGATGGCTGGATGGATGTTTGTTACTCTTTCACGCAAAAACTACTGAACGTATTTGGATGAAATTTGGAACACAGATAGTTTATAACCTGGATTAACACATAGGATACTACTAACACATAGTATGTGCCCGTGGGACAAATTATGCGCAGACGAAGTCGTGGGAAAAAGCTAGTGATTCATGGATGTTACAGCCAGCCTTACCTACACTCCAAACTACTATTGTTTGGTATATTAAAAACCAACCTTGATAAACAATGTATATTATTGTTTATAGTAATGCAGAGTGAAAGCAATTAATTATTTTTCTGGTTTCGATAACTGATTTATGTGTAAATAAAGCTTATCATCTCTTATCAGTGCTACGAGCTGCATTGAACGGCCCGATGTGTCATTGACTGAGTAGTCGCATGGATAATGTGTTTATATGCCTTATGTTTGCATTGAATGTTGAGGATGTTTTATGATTTGATTGAACTTAAATAAACTTAAATGGAGATTCAATGATGATGATACAAAGTGAATAAATTGATAGATGAGTAGGTACTTTTAAATTAGGTACTCTTTGCTACCACACGGAAATACTAATTGGATAATAGATACCTTACTATAGAAAAGAGGCAGATTACTACTATCTTACTTATACATCCATGCAAGATAAAAGGAAACTTAATACTTTATTGGTGAGAAATTATATACATCCAATTAGTACTTGAAATTCGGACCATAATGTCTATGGGTATATCATCAGCAAAATGTGGATGCACTGCAGTTCACCTCTGCCTAAGCCTTCAGGGAATACAGGCGTGATGGTGTTTTTTATTATCAACCAAGGGACGGTCACTGGCATGCGCGAGCTGATTTTAGGCTAAGGTAATTTGGTCCTATTTTCAATGGAGCTGGTAAATTGCTCGCGTATATTTCCGCTCTGTCTGAACCATAGAGTAAATACTTAAGAAAGAGGTGTTCTTAGTAGATATCTCTATGAAATAACGCGTCACGTCGCGCTGTCACGTTGGGTATGAATATCTGGTGAAACGTGGGCTTTGAGTTGGTTAATACCTCACAATGTGGTGGTGTATGGCCACTCAAGCCTCTGACTACCCCCGAATGGGGATAAAAGTCGTGACGTTACATTTCATTTCAACAACGCGTGGAAATTTGCGCGGGATGATGAATAAGAAATGCGTGGCATCTATCTACCGATAAATAGCAGAACTACTCGCTTCGTTTTATGTCGATGTTAGTACGTCGTTTAACTTTTTGCACTAGATGTCACTAAGTGTAGGATGATGAAGAATGACGTACAAAGGGACGCCATCTAGTGTCGAATAGAATTATATTTGGGATGCGAACGTTAGCAAGACTTCTGCACAGGACGAACGCCAACAGCACACTGACTTAAGTCACGCCTACTGTGATGACGTCAGCGGCCGAGTTGTGCGATGTCTAAGCAACGCGGCCGAGTTGCTTAGAACCAGTCCTTTAGTATTAGGTTCATGGTCTGAACTGACCCTGACCCCCGCAGAATTTAATAATTATGGTAATTAATAACTTGAATATGCATAAATATTTATCTTAATGACATAAAAGATTATTGCAATTATTAATCTAAAAATAATTGTGTATTCAATTCAGTTTAAATAGTTACTCGGACAGAGTATTTATGAGACCTTGTAGGTGTTCCGTTTTTGCTAACACTTTTTTACACAGTGGATTACAACATACCTCCTATTGCAACTTCCTAGGCTATCTAAGTATACAAATTGATTAAAACCTGAACATTGAGCAAACCAATTTCATTACTTCTGTCTATAGCATGTCTCTAGTTACAATAATGAATTGATTAAGTTATACAATCTATGGAGATAATAATTAATTCGATGCCCGGGTAATTGGCTTCTATTATGTACAAGTACTTATGTTAATTAAATGATTTAAGGCCATGTTTGAACTGTAGAGTACCCAGATTTAATCTGCGACTTACCATAAAGTAATTGAAGGTCATAAGCTGTTAGCACTGTGATTCATAGACTAGTAATTTCATATGTAGACTGGATGCAGTAATTTATTATTGTTTTTTTTTCAGACCACATGGCAATGCGAGGTGAAAAGCTAGAATTATTAGTAAACAAAGCTGATGTTTTGGCAACAAATGTAAGTATCGCCAATGACGTTTTATACAGGATGTACAATGGTGATTCTACATATGTTTCGGAATATTTAGGGAATATAAAATTTATTGCCCAGGTAGGGTGTAGCTATAATAGTTAACTGGTTTGCATATTTGCTATAGCAGCTATGCTAAGCAGTTACCGTAGCCTATAGATGCTTGCAATACCAACAGCATCGCTCACACATTGCCAACATGAAGGGGAGTGAAATAGAGGGAGGGGGCTGATCGTACTAAACGCAGCTGTAGCGTAGCTACTTTACGCCTATCTTCTGTGAGGATGTGAGGGTGGTACTACCCTAGTCGAGCCAACCCATCTACACTAATAGGTATTATAAAAGATTTGTATGTTTGTAATGAGTAAACTCAAAAACTATTGGACTGATTTTAAAAATTCTTTCACCATTAGAATGCTACATTATCCCTGAGTAACATAGGCTATATATTTTGGGATCCGGGAGACGAGATCCGGGATATCCGGGCTACGGGATCCGGGATCCGGTAAAAACGGGAAACGGGTTCCTAGATACGGGATTCGGGATCAGAGATCCGATTTTTTTAAATTTAAATTCTACGCGGACGAAGTCGCGGGGGAAAGCTAGTATATTATAAGCTGCAGTCAATTGGCTACAGCTTGGCTCTACCACCAATAATAGAGACAGAGCATTAACAATAACATATAAACAAAATAACATGTATGTTTATTTGTTCCAGTCCGTGCCTTACCGCAACACTGCTAGGACACTACAGCGTTCGTTGTTCTGGAAAAACGTGAAAATGTACGTTATAGTGGTTGCCGTGGCCGCCTTAGCAGTCTACCTTATCGGCGCGATGGCATGCGGCGGCCTCAAATGGGGGAACTGTGTCGGTTAATAAACTTTTACATTTAAAACTATACATTACGATCGTTATTCATCACATTACTATTAAATGAGCAGATTTTCAGTAGTATACTGAAACTTTTAGCGGAAATTCTAGCAGGCTTAAACAAGTCAAAACGTGAGCTATATTAATGTTGGATTAAAGGTAGGTTCATTGCTGTGTCGGGGCGCGCCAGAACGCAATCGGTTACGTTAATTTACTATTTCAAGATTCACATTAGTACACCACCTACTATATTAGCGGCACGCTACGATGGCCGGTTTGACATGTGGGAGGGGAGAGGATGAACCTTATCATAACGGAATAAGGTTCATTTTCGCATTCATTTTTTGACATTCTTATTTTTTTAAACGGCCAGTCTTATTCTGTTATAATAAGTTTAATTTTCTTCCCCCCCCACATGTCAAACCGGCCATCGTAGCGTGCCGCTATTATGATGTGAATCTAGTAATAGCAAATTAACGTAACGGATTGCACCCCGATACACCCCGACACAGCAATATGTTCCTTGCTAAAAAATGAGAGTGACTCGTTGTGACAAATCCGTGAGACGTTGAAGCCAATTTGGTAAGCAAATCATGTCTAAACTAAACTCTTGCTTATTTGTTAGGACTATGAGAAGGATGGCAATACTTTTAGTTTAGTGAAGTTCAGTTGTGTGCGAAGAGCACCAACCATTGTCTTTGCGAAGATGTGCTAGAACTACAAGTAGGACATTCCGGAGTACCGGGAATTCCCGGTTCTGGCGGTAGAAAATAGAACCGGTCCCGATGCCCTAGCTACAATCTCTTGTGTCAAAATGTAAAGTGGATCAAATAGTGGCCTATTGAGAGTATACCAAATTAATAATTTGATTAATTAATTTGACGGGCCCGTTGGCGTGGTTGGCGTGATGGCGACTTTCACGCTGCAGGTTGTAGGTTCGATTCCTATCCGGGACATGCATTTGTGTGCATGAACACTTCTGTATGTCCCGAGTCTGGGTGTATATGTATATTAAGTATGTCTTTACAAATAAAAAAGTAGTATATGTAGTTATATCAGTTATCTGGTTTCCATAGTACAAGCTCTGCTTAGTTTGGGATCAGGTAGCCGTGTGTAAAAATGTCCCAGGATATTATTATTAATAGTAGTTACAAATTCATGACAATCATACTCTCAATTTAGAAGACATTTTGTAATTAGTTTGCAATTGAAATTCTGCTCATAGGTTGGAAAGCTCACATGTATGGGGTAATATGCTAACGTTTTAGTGATATGACGAAATTAATTTACATTCTAATTGAAAGTAATGAAGTCTCAACTACATTACTACAACACACTTGGTTCGTAAATTATTGTATGTGAAATATGTGAATGGTTGAAAGTCAATCAAATTGCCATGAGGAGTGTGATAGAGTTTCCTTTAATGAAGACATTTTTTTATTTCTTTCTAGTGTTATTGACTATATATATTTATATATTCTTTCGCACTTGTCTTAAGGGGCAGCTGAAGCCCCCCGGCGTTCCATATCGTATAGATTGTATATTTTATATACCTATTATTGATAATTTCATCACACATCTTGATGACATTTTGTTTGGCTAACTTTACAAAACATTAAAATATTAAGTATCCTCATTTATATGTTAAAACCCGATCATTTGGCATACTTATTTAGTCTATAATTTGATGCTTAATATTTTTTTATGTTAATAATCTATACCTGACTAGAAATATTATAGATTATGTGGGCGCTCGTGTTGTAAATTAAAAGCGTTTCGCATTAAATCATTATTATTTCTAGACACAATTTAATAATCATCGATCATCGTACGATTTGACAGTTAGTATTGGTAGATAATAATAATATAAAAATTGCGTATATTTTTGTGATTATTTTTTTACATTATATTTTTTATTTATATTATAATTTTGGAAAGGAGATTGAATGCGGTAAATATAATCGAGTATGATGGCGCCAATCTGCTTGGAAAGTAAAAAAAAAATCTCAATAATATTTTTATTAAACCACCAAAAGTTTTTTTTATTAAAACCTAAATAATATATCAAATTGTCGTTTGTATAAATGCATGATCATGTTATTGTAATATAAACTTTCTTGCGATAACTTTTTGAAATGTAACGTCATGACTTTTATCCCCATTCGGGGGTAGTCAGAGGCTTGAGTAGCCATAAACCACCACATTGTGGAGGTATTAACCAACTCAAAGCCCACGTTTCACCAGATAGTCAGAACCCAACGTGACAGGTGGTGAACCTTGTCGCCGCCGATAACTTTTTTTTAAACCTAATTTGAATATCTCAAATAAAACTTGTTAGAAATAATTAAATAGCTACCACCAATATCGTACATTTACGACCAGTTAATCCTATTATACAATATAACTCCATATTATTTATGTAATGTTAGACTTTATTAGATAGATATATTGTATACTATTAAAGGTTTGTGGTTTTGTATGTAAAAACGTTATGTAACGTAAATATGATGATGTGTAATTCAAGTACACTGGTAGTTGTTTAATTGCAGGAATGTTTTTTTAATATACATGTGGTATTGTCAATCTTTGCATATTACTAACGCATAACGCACTGCTGAGTCAAGATTATAAAAGAAATATTATAAATATATATATATATATATATATATATATATATATATATATATATATATATATATATATATAATATATTTAAAGTATTGATCAGTACACATGCACTTTTTTATCACGTATAAAAAATTACAAAAAGGAATTTAAATTTTTATGTATTTTTGCAGTGCTTAGTCCATACGTTGTGTCTATTTAGTAGAAAAAGCAATGTTTAGTTTGTTCAATTCTTGGTTTTATACACAAAGTAGTCATATCGAAAAATTGCATAATAAAAATGCCCCAGAACTAAATACACCGAAGACCAGCGGGGCTAGCACCGCTTGCCAAGACTTTTTCCACGCGGGAGTCGACAGAATTTGTTGACCCGTCACTTTAGTCTTAATTGCTAGCATGGTTTCCACGAGAGACTCATTTCACGTCGCGACACAGTCCAAGATTGGTTCAAGACGACGACTACAGATAACATATTATCTATCGCTCCTTGGTTCATTTTGTTCATTCATTGTCGCTCTTTGCTCCATATAATAAGGAGGTTGTATTTGGTTAGCTCACTGGCCGAATACAATCTTTGATTTTTATTGCCATTAAAAGAAAATAATGAAGTAATAACCTGACAGAGAAGTTGTCATTACAGACAACCGTGATAGTAAATATAAATAAGATAAATATTATTGTTAGGTTTTTATTGTTATTATAACTATCTAACCGATAGGGAGCCCAAAAAACTATAAATAAGTACCTACCTATTCGTTCATAGATTTAAATTTACGATGGCTAGGGGCCGTTGAATCCGTACGCATGTTTTATTATGTAAATCTATTTTTTCAGTGCACAAATCAAAATCTTAGTTGATTAATGTCCTCCAATATAACTTTCGCCAATGGCGAGTATACTGAAGAATTGCAAACGAATTGGGAAGCTTTGCGGGCTACTACGGTAACACGGTCCAGGCAAACCGGTGGAACAGTAGAAGCAGGCAAGTACATACATACAGCCTCTAAATAAAGATGTGATAAACGGCTTTATATTAAAAGCACGTTGTTACGCTTGTGCTTGTTTTTAAAAGTCGTTGTAAAAGTGCTTTTCTGCTTTTTTGCTTTTTTAAATTAAACAAAAATTCGTCCGTCAATAAACGGACAACAAAAGCAAAATGCTTACTAAACATAAGTTCAAGCAAAAAGCCAAAAACTTACGCGCTGAAAAATTGATAGTGAGTCTTATGTGCATGGAAATATGGTTTTTAATCTAATATAATAAATTATTGCTTTTTATGGGTAAAGAAATAAGGTTAAATTTAATTAAATATTGATTTGAACTGTATTGTCATACAAATAAGGTTACTTTTTGGAATTTTTTGGAATTTCTTTCTCTTTCTTGCCGTCATTGCTTAATAGCAACACACTTAAATTTGTAAGCGCGATTAGGCGCTTACTTAAAAAAACGAACTTTTCAAACGGCTTTTCGTTTAAGCACCCACTTCTACCTCTAAATACAAGCGTGCGTACAAAAGTTGCATGGGTACCTAGTTTTGTATATATTTATGCAAAATCTAAATTTTATATTGGATATTGAACTTTCTATTATTACAGACATGGCGGGACATAAAGCGGCAGGCGAGGAAAGAGAATGCCGACGCCAATACAAGCCGGGCAACACAGTAGATGTTTTCATTGTGTCTGATACCACAATTGGATATGACTGTTTCACCGGTAGGTATAGGCCCGGAGAAGAGACTAGATGTTGAACACTTATTGCCGGCTGTGTTAGGTGATGATTAAGATGTGGTTTATCTTATGATGTCAAAGTATATTGTTTTGTACATGGTTGATACATTTTTCAAATTTGTGAATTGCCATAGTGATCTAAGTGATTTGTTTTCGTAAAACTAGGAATAATTCCTTTATGAAATAAAATATATTGATAAAACTTGTTCCTTTTTTATTTAAAACTCATCACCTACGAGCAGAGTCTCAGCGAGTCGAATTGGAGCGCCGATTGTAATGTACTACACAAATAGGTAGCCATATCCTTGCTTATGTTAAATCCTTGTAATATTATAAATGCGAAAGTGTGAGTGAATGTTTGTTACCACGTATCTCCATAACTATTAAACCGATTTTGATGAAATTTGAAACTTAGATAAAGTAAGCTCTGAAATAAGACATAGGCTAATCCAATTCCGCGCCGGCGAAGCCGCGGGGAACAACTATAGCCTAATAAATTCAGTGTTTGGTAGCTCAAAGGTGTTATTGGCGTCCCTTATATGCCGCCTCTGTAGTTTTTGACCAAAATAATATTACTGTAGGCTTGCATATTTCTAACATCGAATATAAAATAGTCTTTCTTTATATAAATTATGTCTCACAAATTTTGTCACTACCTCTCTTCGACTGTGAAACAATATTCTTTGGTGAGTTGTCAAATCGGTATCATTGTGGAATTTTTTTGCAAGTCGTGCTAGCACTTAAGACAACATAGTTTTATCTATACGTCAAACGAGTTTTCTGACATCTCTTGGTTTTTTCACGGCGCACCATGCTAGCCCATAAGACAACACGGTTATGTCACGCCTAGAGCCCGCGGGGAGGTGTCAAAAACTCTTGTCGTGCACCGCTGTGCTAAGCCCGCAGTCTAATAATAACGACAGTTAAAGTGACAGTCCACTAGGTAGGCCGAGGGAGCAGAGCGGCTAAGGGTTCCGCTATAATAAACAGCCAGTGTAATACTGAAGGCCGAATACTGAAACGCAATTCAAATGTTCAAGTCCCACAAGCTTATCTCTATTTAACATTTTAGTTCTCCTTTTGGCCACCAGGTTAGATGAGTTTGTTGCTGTTTTGTGACGTCATTAACTGTCATTTCTAGCTCGCAAATTTGAGTTGCGTTCCAATATTCGGCGTTAAGATCCGTATCAGTAAAATAAAATCATTTTTTTAAGTAAGTATTTTTAAATTACATAAGTGTATAAAATATAGTTATATTTTTATGTATTTTGTATAAAATTAGGTTCCATAAATTAATGTTCGTAAAATTAAAAGTATATTTCAGTTTGTAAATCATTTAGGTACTGACGAGAAATATAATTCCACCCAAATCCGATTTCGAGGGTTACACTATCAATACTTTGTTTATCGAAATCCAAAATAATGTTACATATTGTTTAAACATTTATTTAATAAGAACTAAAAGTATTGTGATATTGGAGTGTATAATTGAATTGTGTAAGTTTACCTAATCGTTGTTTAATATGTATAGAAGTATGTTATAAACTTGTATAGGTTATCTATTACCATTGTTTCATTTACATTATGCCCTGTGTACCTATTAATGGACATTGTTAATCCGGTTTTACCGGAGGTATACCATTGTTGCTCGAAAATGGAATTGCTTGCGTATATTTTTTCTCGATTTCGCTACAGATGACCGATGACAGATGACAGTTACGGTCTTGGGACCGGTTACAGGGGTGCAACTCAAGGGCACTTGATAAAGGTGCAGGCCTCGATTTGGATTCGACAGTCTCCTCGATACTAATGTGTCAACGGTAGAACCAAGGTTTTTTTACTCTGTCGGCGAGGTTGGTGCCAAGTGTTGGGCAGTGTCTACACTACCCAACACTTGGCAGACCAGTCATATATGGGGCATGGGCATGGGGGTAGTACAGTCGCGTATGGTAACATTTCCAACATAAGCTGAGGTCTTTACGGGTGTCAGTAATAAAGAGAGCTCAGCTTATGTTGGAGTGTTTCTATAGACAGGCGACCATACCTGGAAAGTTATGGTAATAGGACCCTTATTACATTGGACCCTAATTTCACCTGCGAAATGTACTACTACCTCTTGACTACCCCGTAACAGAGTTGGGCAAAATTTAATTGCAATCAATTAATTGCTAATTGCAGGTGATGTCACAATTGACAATTAATTGTGATTTGTTCGCGATTGACAAACAAATAAAAATTATTGTCAATTGTGACACCACATGCAATTTGCAATTAATTGATTGCAATTAAATTTTGCTCAACTCTGCCCCGTAACTACAGTCGTGAGTGTATTTATTATGAGTCGACTAGGTACTCCGATGCTCGCATTACTAGAGTATACCTCCCGATGGCATAGCTTCAATGGCACCGTTTCCCAAATATTGGGTAGGTGCGCGTCAGATTGATCCCGCGGTGCGAGGGTGCATCCCCCGCCCTTCCCGCCTTGTCGCTGCGTTCCGCGCCCACCGCCCAGCCAGCGACTCGCGGCAATCGCGCGCCAACCACCGCCGCGGGAGGGCGCCGCTGTCGCCCGACGAACCCGAACCACGCACGTGCTTACTACAATATTATCGTGTATCGGTGTGAGTGACTGCCCGTTGAATAATTCCGTGTCAATACGCCTCCGGTACGATGCGTGTCTCGAATACGTATCGCGCGATCGGCCGCCGTGTCTAAATGAATATGTTTGTTCTTGGGCATTATTGTCGCTCCCGGGGGACGATTCAAATTAATATCGCCTCTCGATGCGGTATTAATATTAATTTAAAACGTGCCTTATCGTTATCGCCGCTTTGATGTCAAACAGGCCTCACTCGCGACCCCATGTTCTTATTAGAATCTATTAAATAATTCAGTTACCATTGTTATCAATGGGGAATGATGATTCATATTCACATTAATATTTCAAGGACTGATTGATAAACAAGGGACATAGTTTGCACTTGACCAAAATCAGGGCTAATATTTTATTACCGGTGATACATATTCATTACTCACGCACCAAACAAAGCGGATCGAGTTGATTGATAGAGCCTTCTGTCGTTTTGGCGGTCTTTGTCGGAACCAAATACGAATACGCTAGAGCACAGTAACGCACACAAGCGCAAAAAGGGGCATGTGTCAGTGTGCGAGGCCGGTTATTAGTGGCACAGGAAGCGGTGTCGATTTTAGGGAAGGTTACACTAGGGAACGTTCACAGGTCATTGTTCCTTTTTACTTCGAAGCGGCGTTTTTGTACCGCGACAAGATAAATTGCCATTGTTTGTGTGCGACCGGCCTAGTGTCGCCCGAGTGCCTGATAAAGACGTTATTTACGTTCCATTTTTGAATTTCAACTTTGTTCTATTTTTTTGAATAATTTTTTAAATGCCCTTGATCAAATTTATTAACTGCCGGGTGCCAGGTGTAAGCGGAATGGGTTAGCGGGACAATTCAAAATGACCCACAAGGGAGTGAGGAAAAGGTTCTGAATTCAAACTCAGTGCGAAATGAGGGTATAAAGTGGTACGGAAATGGATGACAGTTCGCCAGATCTGTCGCTGAAGCTCCGGCGGGGCTCCAGCGACTCCCGGGAGTCGTTCTACATGGACTTCGCCCAGGGCATCGACTCGGACATCGAGGAGGTGACGACGATTGAGCGCGTGATCCCTGAGCATCCGGGAGGCAGGGCGGAGGGAGACTCGGACACATTGGCGACGCCGTCCGGACTCGAGGAGAACAAGGACTTGGGGCAATGGTTAGTTTAGTTTTAATAACAACAACATCAACAATTTTAACAAGAGTATGACAACTTGATTGTCATCTCATGATGGAGATAGAACGTGTCTTTTTAAGTGTGTTTAGGTGTATATCTGAAATAGGCGATTTATTCACCGATATTCCTACACAAGGAACAAATGCCGCCTCTGCTGCACGAGACCTAATTAGTGCCACTACCTACTGATAACCTACCGGCTAAATACTCGTACGCAACTTTAAATTTGAGAGCTGCTTAACTTTGACGCGCTATACAAAAAATGACAGTTAACGACGCGACGTCTCAAACTGCTAAGTGGGCCTTATATGTATATTTAAGTTGCCTTTGAGTAGTAGGTATTCGGCCGTAAGGCGTACATTAATTTGTGGATTTTTTTAGGCATCTGAATTCAACTTAGAATTTCAGCCGGGTCACCTCTGCTCACGAAACGCATAATACTAAATAGACGTGTCTACAACATGCACATGCCGCGCGAGGCTGCTCACCCACATGCCTCGCGAAGCACGACGTTTGCCTCAGTCGCATGCCGCGCGAGGCAAATGGCGAGGCAACTGACACTCTAGACAGGGAAAGGTATACCCGATCAATCAGTTTGACACGTTTGACATCGTTCTGTCTCACGACTGTCAAACTAGGCGAGGCAAATGTGAGTGCTCAGGTGAGGCAGGGCGCGCATTTGCCTCACGTGAGGCAAGTCAAACTTGGCGAGGAAAATTTTCCTCGCGCGGCATGTGACACTTCTGGACGTAGCTATTAACATGCATACGTAGCTACTATCTACGAATTAACTACCCCTTTATGCGAACAGACAATTCAGTCTACTTATATTATTGTAACGCTAGACGAGCCCTCCGGGCGACAGGCCGCCTGCCAGGTCATCATAGAGATATGTTCCAAGTTTGTGCTAGACTGTATTGACGATATTTATACCTATACTATACCTACGTCTCATCAAGAGTATTATGGAAACTTGAACTCCCTAAATATTTACTTCTTTTATTCCCACAGTATATTAGAATCCGTGTAGTTTTACGACTGAGCCTAAAATGACCCGAAAGGACCACACAATAGACCCGCCAAAGGGCATCAAATTGGCGGGCCATAAAGCTCATAAGGCACAATAGGTATCACATGGCGACTTATAAAATGTATGCTACGATTACCCGTTAAACAGGTTACTTGCGTAACTTGTATCGGCTCCAGTGGGCTTTCTCCAGAACCCCTGGGGTCAGATAACGGAGACCACATGTCGCTCTGTCAAGTGTCGGTCCACTTCTCAGAAACATGAGAAAACATGTTTATAAGACAAATGTCTTGTGTGTTTGTTCTCGGATACCTAGGGCTGAGCTATTTAGATTGTTGAAGATCGTAATAGCACTCGTTGAGCGTTATCAGAATTGCTATATTTAATGAAAATTAAGTGAGTAGATATCTAATCTACCAATAAATAAATAGTTGGTTGCAAACTTTATTATCACTGCTGCCCCATCTAACAAAGTTGCCAAAAAGGCAGGCACAATGACGGAATTACTTGTAACTTATACCTACCTAATACAAAATGTTCTAGGGTCTATGCGCAGGTTTCTCTATATTTTTCTATATAAACTCCAAATAAAAACGGTAAGCATTAGTACCTATCTAAAGACACTGATATAGATAATTTTATAATTTACAGACTCGTTATTTTTTAATTTTAATTCTTATACATATCATCCAATTTTTCGTGCTTTACAGGAAGTAGGGGGGCGGCAATCTTCCATAGGCTTAAGGCAGCTAGATTATCAAATCCGACCCTGTTTATACGTAGGTACTACTTATTTACACTGATGAGAGAATAGGTAGGTACCTACGTCTTGTGCTAACCTATCCTGAAAATATCACATAACCCAACCCTTCTCAACACAAAAAATATGGAGCACCGATCTGCTTTAATATTTTCTATTCGACAAAATGTGAACAAAGCATGAATATGGTAATCCCGACATTTGTGCTGATGTCTTATTTTCATGATAATGTATTGAAATGAAAGCCACCGCGTCCATGCCTGCAATGAGATGTTGATTAAAACAATGCTATTCAAGCTCCAGAGCTTTCTCCCGGCTTGAGCTTGAATAGCTCACAGCTGCGAGCGTTCCTTGCAGAAATAGGATACCTACCTAAAAGCCTTACTTCACTTAGCTGAATTTAGTCAAGTATAATCGCATTCAGCAAGCTATTCAGAAGCAAGGATGGTTGAAACATTTAGATGCTTCTAAATTTAGATGTCTAACGGCCGAATAGGTACTCGTACGCAACTTAAATTTGAGAGCTGCTTAACTTTGACGCGCCAGCCAAACAAAAAATGACAGACAACAATGTCTCAAACTGCTTAGTGGGACTTAAATATTGAAGTAGCCTTTGAGTATTCGGCCGGAAATTCAGCCAAGTGAAATAAGCGCTTATAAAGATAACCGAAAATAAACCACGCCCACCACAAGGTGATAAGAAAATCACCTTATTAATGCTGCGTTCCATTCACCGTAATTTTTGCTATTTTCGTCCAAAAAAACTATTAAAAACGATAATAATGATCACTTTCAGTACAAGTTGGTGCGAGTGGAACGAGATTTGTGATCGAAAATAACGAAAATTACAAAATTAACAGTGAATGGAACGCACCATAAAAGCAAAGGTCGACAGTAGGTAGGCTTAAACTTTCACTTAAACGCCGCCTACTTAGGTACATTTTTATACAACATCATTTTGTTTTGAATTTCGCTGTGGTAGTAGATAAATTAAATAGGCACCGATCTCATTTATTATAGGTACCTATTCCGAGTTTTATATGTATAAACTTTATCCCCCTTATTCATAGAGATTTTAGCCAGTTTACAATGGTTTTGAAGAGCATTTTTAGGAACAAATGTGATTTGTAATTCCATTGCAAGTCGATCATAACTTTCTATGAATAAGGGGGTATATGTATAGGTAGTCTTTCGGCAATACTCACTGCCGGATTTGACCCTCCCTTCATGACTGGGATAGATTTTCCCTAGGGTGAAGTAAATCTTGACAAACATAGACAAGTTGCTAAGTCGAGCGTGCGACCAACTTTACTGTCTGCTCACTACCATTTTTTATTTATTTAGCTTACGAATCAGCAATAAAGAAATACACATCTCAAAATAGTCCACTGTCGTCGAAATTAAAAAAGTGCAGTTCATAGATGTAATATTTTAGCAGATATGGTACCTTCTAACATCACGATCATAAACATGTGCTCACCGCAACAATACATGCAGCGAAATTCACGCATCTGTAATTGCACTCGCAATTTGACACTGAAGTAACTTATTAAATACATAAGAAGGCATATCCACAAAAAGATGAGCCGTATTGGCAATACTCACATCTTTTCAACATAATGTCCCGGTAGTGACTGAGTCACACTGTGTGCTTGGACTCCGGTTAGACTAACTATTTTGGACAGGCACGTGTCTCCCTCTTTCTTAGTAATGTCTTTGCTTTAATACCTCACTGCCGGGTTTGAGCTTGCCTTTATGATTGACTAGGATGGATTAATTTAAAAGGCGTATACGCTGTCGAGCGTGCGACCACTTTGACAGTCTCTTCATTAGTGTTGGGTAGGACAAGCAAATTTGGTGAGTTTGTATGAGTAACTTAATCTGGATGGTGAGGTATGACATTGTGTCAGCGTTCACATTCGTGACAGTCGTAAGATCGCAACTCGCGTCACATTTCATTCAAAGGCATGTTTACAGGTCCCTAAAAGGTCGGCGCCGCGTCTGCTCCCCTTAAGTTGCAGATGTCCTGGGCGGCGGCTTCCACTTACCATCAGGTGGACCGTCTGCCGGTGTCCCATCCTTGGCTATAAAAAAAATGTCTGTGACAAATGAAGCCGTACAAAATATTATTTTGAGGTGATGGGACATTTAAAGTGACTCTTGTATGGGTTACACAACACTACTCTTCATCACCTATTTTAGCTTTCGGAACAGCAATAAAGACACGTCCTAAAATAGCCCTCCGTCGTCGAAATTAAAAAGCGTGAATGCGTCCCTTTAATGACTTTTTTAACGTCACTCCAACTGTATAATTTGGCCGTTTCGTTCCAATCACTCGTGAAGGGTTTTATTACAGAAACGTTTTATTTTGTTTTGTGCGGTGGATACTGTGTAACTGCCAATTCCGTCGGTATACCTACCTTATATGGGACGGGACAAAATTAATGGGTTGTTTATATGTTATTTGGTTTACTCGTGTTTCTGCTTTCGCTTCGCCTATTGTTTGGAATAGGCAGGCGTGCGATATTAATCCTGTAAGTTGTTAACTTGCATAGATAATTTAAGCTAATATTATCGTAGGCTTCTAATACGAGTACCTATAATATAAATTATCTTAATGTAAGATATCCCATATACGTATCTTTGGATGAGGTTAGGTACTCCGAAATACGAAACGTTTCGGCTGAAGGATTATACTTTTTCCTACACTCCGAAATTGTTTCGGAGACGATCAGTTATTTTTTTAGTTTTATACGATATTGACCAAAACCGTTCATTTGTTTATTCTATTGCATCCTCTGCCACACTGTGGTGTTAAATATCGACCAATCAGGTTGATTCATCATGGTGGGTGAGTTACCCATCACTCCCCATAAATCAAGAGCACCCCGGGGCCGTATTTAAACCAGCCGGTCTGACGTGGCAAAATATTGTTAATGTTGTCTTTACGGGGTTAGGATTATTATAATAGAGATACAAAGTAGGCAAATTTTGGCTCCTAATTTAATACTTATTAAAGCTAATGATTAATTTATCGTCTCTATAGTTTAGATGAGGTTGGTAAATCTAGTATAGGTAGGTAAGTGCATACCTATTCTTATAGTATCGTAGAGTTTTTTTTTTTTTCATCTCTATGCCAAACATTTGTAAATCGATTCGGCAGTTTTAAAACTATGAATATGCAATAAAGCACACTTAATTTATTTTTACAAAGAACCTACAGTTTTTGATTGGAGTGAGCTTTCTTTATACATAAAAAAATTATCTATAATATACTAACCCGCTTACGGCAGATGTAAGAAGCAGATAAACCCAGTTTCACATTGGATCTATATACCGCCCGCGGTTCTTAATACCCCACTTAAAGCATTATTGTCATAAACAGACACAGTCCGTGTAACAAACGTACAAACTAAGCCACAGCACGGCTGGTTAAGCCCGCAGCCGTGTCCGGTCTCCGCACGGCGGTCGGCGATATTCCAGCCGCTGACTTTGTACTACATTGTTTGGGCTTCGGAGATAGGGGTGCCGCATTCTGTCTGGCAATTATGAAATTGCAGAATGATTGGTATATCAGACGATATCAGTCTCGCATCGCAATCAGGGCTCGCAATCAGTTGCTACTGATTACATGTTAGGTACACTGACATACAGCTTCAGTCTAAGGAGATCAATGAACCATCACTGACGTTTTACGAGTTAAACAATTGAAGAAGCAGCTCACCTTTGTGTTGCAGTTCATTAGCTGCGTCTACATCAGGCGCATACTGCGCCCGAGCACTAAGTTTTGACGTTGGAATGCATAGTCATAATGTCAGAACATGAGTGCTCGGGTGAGGCATGCGAGCCATCTGGACGCACCATCTGTTGATTTCATTTCTTTTGAGGAGAACCCGCGAGGCATATTTATGTTTATAGATCTCATCGTTTCAGAGACTTCGTCATGAGTGATTAAGTAGGTTAGACATGAGTAACTTCCCATATTTGAACAGAATTTTATTGGTTGGTAGCCCTATTTGCAACGCGTGCGGTTCGCCTCTTCGGAACTATTTTATATTCGGACTCCCACTGAACTATGTTACTATTTGCGGTCCACTCCGTTGGATTTATTCCTAACAGTTTCTTCTGAAATGCACAGTCTATGAGAGTTCGCGGAATATGAATCAACATCGCTTATAGATTATGGGATTTGGTTCTATGAAAATTATTTTAGAGTGTGAAATTGACGGCCCGCTGGTTATTTTAATGGGCTTTATGTAGAGGAGTTATACTGATTTCCGTTAGTCAAATGTTACGAGATTAGAATTACAATAAATGTATTATTGTACTTACAAATGTTTTATTAGGTCATCTTGATAAATTGGCCGAACTTTTTAAGACAAATAGACCTATTACTTGCTGATAGTAATGAAACTCACTTCACTAAGAAAAAACAAATACCTAAGCGAAAGACGTATTCGCACGGATTTGACTAAATAGAGGAAGAACTTAATCTGAACTTGGTTCCTAACGATATTACCGCATTAGCAATCAAAACGCTACACGAATCGCATAGTTTCTATGCGGTAGTAGTTTGAAGGCATCAGCCATAGACGCTAAGCAGCGTGTCTTGTCATTAGTTCAGTGCAGACATTCGAGCCGTCTGAGGTAATTCTACCTCAGCCAGGCTGTTAGCTGCAAATCACGTTTTATAAACCAGTTTCCCTGTTAACTGTATTGTGGTACGCGTTGTGGTCAATCACTGGCATATTGTTGTGGAGACGCTTGAATTTGTGCGATTACTCAATTATTGTTATTGGATTTAATTATTATTATGTTGTTCATATTATTGTTATTGTTGTTATTATTATTATGTTGTTGTTGTGTTGTTTATTAGTTGCCTGAAATAAATGGTTATTATTATTACACTCACAACGCAGACAAACCGTCTAGTCCGTCTGTGACATCATAACTTCAGATCGGTTGAACCGATTTCAACGGGCAAAATTTTTGCTCTACCTTTGTTTTTGGGTCATATGTGACTAAAACCTTCTACCTACTTACTTAGGAAGTGTCAGGGGAGGAAAACGACCTTTCGCAATGTAAACACCTTCCGAATCGTGACGAAACAATGGAAATCGCTACTAAAAATTGCATAAAATAACCCCTTTGACTCAAGTCAATATGTCCCAAAAAAAAAAAAAAAAAAAACTTATGATGTGTAGGTCTTTTCGTAGACGTACGTACCCGTAATACAAGAGTCGCTGTGATAGTAACTATTTATTTCAACAGCCCATGTTTTCTCTCTAGCGCCGCAGTATGGTTAAATCTTAATGATGTGGACAGACACACTATCAATATTAATATCATTTACAGTACCACCCCACAGCAGAATCGCACTCGCTGCAGAGTCACTTGAGCGGCGCCGGCGGCGGTATGGTAATTTCACGGCGGTACGCGTCGATGAGTGGCCGCCCTAAATCGCGGCAACACTGTCACGTTCGTTGACGAGTGGGTGCTGGGTGCTGGCTTTAATTAGTGGTGGCAGGTTACCCACCACATGTTCGTTAGTGGTAACTTCACTGAATGTTTACGTCAAATGTTTTGTTAAAGTTGACTGTTGAGATGGAGACATAAGTTCAGGGGACAATATGAAGCCGGGTAAATTGACTAATTTACCCGGCTTCACGACCTTCTCGAACTTTGAAGGATGAATATGACGCAAGAATCAAGGAGAGCTGGGGTTTGTAGAGTTGATTTTACAATTGGCTCACACGGTAACGATAAGTATAAAACAGATTAATGAAAAGTATCAAGGATAGATATTTGAATAATATCCCATACTCATAAGGGTTTCATAGGCCTACCCCTAGAGAATTCGCACATAAATCTTTCTACCACCGACCTTCTGCACTGAACTTCTGAACAACACAATTAACATTAAGATACAGTTAATTTCGCATGGTGCAAATAAATCGCACATAGCATAGCGAACTTAGAACAATAATATGGTGTAAATTTTCTGTCGTCGCGTTGCGCTGCTCCGCAAATTAGGGCCGTATTTTCTTTGTTCGAATTTCCCTTGTTTACTCGACACGCCAAGGCGCTAGGGGGTGGAAGGGAGGGGGTTGAGACGTTAAAAGAAAGAAGCTCAGGATTGCAGGTGTTTTATTGTGGTTCTGTTATATGTGGAGCCAGCGAAGTTTTCCCTTTCTCATTTATTTTGCATGAATGTTTGGTTAGGGTTTTTTTATGTTTAAGGGGTGGGATAAGTAAGCGGGTAATATAAATGAATGAATTTATAGACACTAATTTACCAGCTAGGTAAGCGTTTTATTTTTTAACAGACTCATTGTAAATTGGAGTTATAAGTTTGACGACTTAACCCCCAAATTTATATAAAGTTACGATGGACTTACTGGCATTACAAATCGATTTTGCTCCGAGAAATGCTTTGTAACACTATTGTAAACTGGCTAAAAATCTCTCTGAATTTGGCGGTTAGTCTATTTGCAGCACTTATATCTCTAGGACGGTAATCTGGTATTGGCGAGATTATTCTTAACGGTGTTAGATTAAAATTAATTTTACCATTTTATAAATATACGCATCTGAAGTGTCAACTATCAATATTTCATTACCCTGTGACCGTTAGAAGAAGCCATAGTCGATTCTGGCTTACAGGAGTAATAGTGGAGGAGTGAGTTGCGGGTGCGGGCCTAGTCGCATAAAAATCTCCTGTGATCGTGAATTTTCAAACTTTATTATTTAAATGTTACTAAGATAGATGTAATATTAGGTAGCTACAAATCTAATCTAATCTACGAACATTTGTGGAAGAAAAACACCAGGAAACATGGTAATAAAGACCAGTGTTCATGAATATTTACCGCGCCATTTGCCTCCTGCGCCTCGCGTCCTGAGTGGTCCGTTCAAATTGCACAAATGGTTCCCGACCAGCTTAGATTAGCATAAAATGAACCTTTATGAACATGCTATGGTTGTCGACTGGAACAGCAGTGACCAGGATCTACAGCTGTTTTTGTATTTCAAGAAATTATAGTAAGGAAAGGTGACGAGGTGTTACAAAGCGAAACTAATTTCCGAGGCACTGGAAAAAATGAGGTTCATAATTTTGATGTACTTTAACCTAATCCTCTGTAGGTGATAACTGACATAGGGTCTCAAAATTAAAATGGTAGGCATGAATGTAAGCAAAGGATGGTAGGCATATCCCCATCAAAAGTTTTAACATAAATTTCAGAAAGTTTAATACGCTATTGTTTAATCTTCATTATTTATGCTCATACATACCTACATTTTGTCTTGCCGAAATCCGTCTAATGGCCGAAACTTCCCGCTCTTGCTCAGTCAGCCCTTGGGGAAGGGTTAGTCTGAAGTATATTCGGTAGTCTAACCACATACTTGCAACCGTCTCCAGACAGTCTAGTACTCGTAGTTTGAGGTTCGTACCTACACTTCTTGTACAGTCAATATCAAAAGTGGCTTGGCCTTTTTGTTGAAAGTTCACGTTAAATGATAGTACCTAGTTACCTAATAGCGTCCTAGGTACGTATTCTGTGCTGATACTTCAGATAAACGCATATTGCAGTCACCACGCGTTCCTCGAAATATTCTTGCGTCTTGAAAAAAAAACGTATCTACAACATTTTGTAGTAACTATTTACGTTCTAAGGTGTTGTAACATCTGCCACGTCACACGTTATTGGACGTTTTATTGCGCAATATTACACACCATTCGTTTATGCAGCAGATGTGTCAGATATACAGAGATATTACCTACAGGATGTTTCAAGAGTGCGAAATATTACTTGGGTGTTTGGATGAGTATCAGCCTATCGGGAATAGAATTACAATCAGCAATAGTACCATAATATAAAAAATGTGTACAAGCGTCTATCAAAGAAAATAGGCCCTTACTCGTATGGCATAGACGACACTGTAAGACAGTGTACTTCTACATAGGTAATAGGTACATTTTCATTTAAAGCGTGCACTATGTATTATCGTTGTCTATTTTTCCTGCATTTATACAAGTCATTACAAGTGTATTGCATAAGCAAAATAGTAGCTTCTTTTTTTTCTAACCCTCATCGACCCACCGCTGGGCAAAGGTCTCCCCCACAACTGTTCATTTTTCTCTGTTATTGCGACGACGCCCATCTTTAGGCACTCATAGCGTCACGGTATATTAGTTGGTTCTTAAGCGTTTTATTTTAATAAACTGCTTACAGAAAGTAGAGAAAAATAAAGAGTTAAATCACAATAAAAAGATTTAGGTACCAATTTATCTCCCGTTTATTGGTTTACCAAAGTGTATACAATGAATCATGATGGATTTATCATAATAATCTCTATTTAAATCTGTACCAAGCTTATTAACTAACCACACACGTCGTTCGTACACAAGCAATTTGACTGGAATCATTTTAGACGATGCTTGTATAATGTAAGCAGTGATGGATAAATGTAATGCGGATTCAATTACCATCAGATTTACATTACGCGGTAAGGGCGCGACCTAAGTACAAGAAAGTATTTTCTTTTTATAAATATAATAAAGATGGCAAACAAGCATACCGTCTGCCTGATGTTAAGCAGTTGTCGTAGCTTATAGATGCTTGCAATACCATAGGTGTCGCTCGCACGTTGCCGGCCTGAAGGGGTAGAGTGATAGAGAAGGGATGGGAGGGGTTTGGGCTTCCAGCTCACTCCCTCATCGTACGAAATTTGCTACTTTACGTCGATCTTCTGTGAGAGGATGGTACTACCCCGGTCGAGCTAGCCCGTAAATGAGCTGCAGGCTATTGGCTACAGCATTACTAAACCACCGTAAAAAGTATGGACTAAGATCGTGAAATAATTTGTATCAAGGGAGGTAGGTAGGTACTGTACCAATATTTATTATTTATTTATTTATTTATTTCTTAACACATAGAATAATAATAATATAACATAGTCCCACAAAACCGAGCAGTCGGTTTGACTGTGGGATCGCAATTTTAATTTAGGTAAAAGAAAATAGAAATAAGAAAATAGAACTAATAGGAACTAGTAGTGGAGAGATAGAACGTCCAAAAAATTTATTAGGAAGCTATAAGTTTTTGCCTGGCGATATTTAATTATTAATTTTTCCTAAATTTTTCTTTGTTTTTGTCGTTCAAGACATCAAAATTGAACCGCTAACTTCGCTTCCCTAAAATTAATCCAAACTTTGCTTTCGACCTATCCCTTACGTGCCTCCCCCATCGTCAGCCTCTGTATTTTACTCACCAGGCTACCGGCCGTAAATCAAACATTGTAATGGCAAGCAGGGAAGCCATCTATTTATGCCGCATGACTCGGCGGAACTACCTTTGTATGGAAATACTGACTTGATGCGGTTTCAACATCATTCGTGTTTGTAAATGTGAGATTTGCTTCCGTGTAGACTGATCTTTATAAGTATAGCTTTGATCATCTATTCTAGTATTTACTATACCTAGATCTACCTAGGTAGGTACCTACTAATAGACATCTATCTATCCTATATTCTATCCTGAACTTTTGCTATAATCGTACCCAGATTGAAATTACCAATAAGGCGAAGGCTAGAGTGGTCCGTCATTATTTACCAAAAACCGTGGTACAAATTGATCGTGTAGGCTAGTATACTGATGGATGACAGTATTTACCACGAATTTCAATTCCAGAATGACAGTTTGGCATTCCGCGTCGCAAAAGCACTAGAGCATGTCTTCTGAGATTACGGATTAAACCAAGCGCTAAGGTAACATCCATACCAAGCTTTCGTGTTTCATTTAACGTCTGCACTGTACGAACTATGTTACAATACTGACGGAATAAATACTGAACGTGTAGCCTGCGTCGATGGAATGACATCCATCATTATGTACCATACTGACGGACCACAGTATATACTTTACGTCTAGCCTTCGCCTAAGGGTCGCCGTAATAATTCCGGACTCTGCCCATATTTTTACTCATATTTGCGATAAAGCCACAGCGAAAAAAAGGTTATGTGGAAAGTGTTCTAAATTTCAACTTTTTGGGAATCGTCGCCTTAAGTCGTTAGGTAATGATTAGTCAGCACTTTTAAAGTTCAACAAACCCGCCCTTCCGATGTATTTATCTACTCTCATCGGAAGTAAGTAAAAGCTTAAAATAGTTAGCTTTTATAACATATAGGTAGGTATGGTCCTAGAGTTAAAGTCTTCTCTTTAACGTTCTAAGTTCAAACTTTTTTCTCTACCAATCTATGGAATGATTTTTTTATCTATCCTGTTGGACCATGAATAATATTAAGCTCAACATAAAAAATGAAATGGTGACGGCAACAAGGAAGTTGGACTTATGTCAATGGACGGCAATAACTGTTTCATGGGGGCACTTTCTTTATGTTCAGTCATTTGGAGTCCGGTTTTTGCCAGTGGGCTCGGTATAGAAAATTGCTTATTTTATATGATAATAAATAACAAAATGAAAAATTCAGCCTAATTGCTTAACTTTTATGACCTACCTAAGATTACTTACCGTCTAGTCTAGTTGGAAGTTGAACTTGTTGTAGGTAGTAGGAAATACCCTGTAGGTACTGAGAATTAGTAAGTAAAAAAACGTGCATTAAATCGAGAAATCATCGTATATTCAAATTCGACATGAAATCTCAAAAAAATAAGAATATTATTAGTAAGAAAAGAAGTAAATATTATAAAAAAATATTTCGTGCTAAAACTTTTGGGTTCTATTTTTGAATATACTGGCTGATATCCTCCACAAAAATGAAAGGATGCCATTTGTATTTTTTTTCTATTTACTTTTTTTATGTTATAAATAGCTTTTCGTACATTTTTCTACTGTTTTATGCCAAGTACATCATAAAGAGCCCAGCCGCATTGCGAATAAACTGCACCGCACCTTGTCAAATTTCGCGAATTTAAAATCGCAAGTGCGGATACATTAATATGATTCCATGGGTTACAGAATTGCGGGAAATAAACTGCGCCGTTTCTAATAAATCATCCAAAGAGTCCATGAAATTAATAAACTTTTTCTTTATATTTCTAAGATTTTTAGAGCTTCAAGGCTTCAAGTTTTTTACGACTCGCGTAACAAATTCAAGTCACGATGTATTTAATTATTATTTTATTTAGATTTAAATCTTTTTGGTAAATAAGGCGAGACATAAAAAATACGTACCTACCTACCTTACGTAATAATTTTGTAATGGATCAATACATACGCGTATTATATTTAGATATACAAAACCTCCCACATCCCATATTAGAAGGAGACTGGCATCTTCGATAAAAGAAATACCAATTTTATTACATTCACCAAGCGATTTCTTATAAAACATTTCTTTTTATAACATTTCAAACATTCTTCGTCACAACCGCGCATTTTGACGTTGGCGCCCTCTCGCGGCGTTTATGTAGCGGAATTAACTTATATGTAGATGTGTATGTATAGCCAATGTATCCTTCATTTGTCGTGGATGCAAGACTGTCTGTTCTTTAGGTCTTCTTACTGAATCTGGCTAATATTAGGGATTATTAGTATTTATCATGTTTAGCGGTTTTTTTTTCAAAGAACTTTTCTACCCCTACTAATTTATTCTTTGGCGTTGTTATTTCTTTTTAAGTTCCGCTAATTTCAGATTTGCCATTGAAAATTTTCTCACTGTGGAATACTTACATGGGTTTACCCATGGTAGGTATAATAAAATACTTCGGGTTTACCGAGGTTTTGGATGGGGACACATATGATTTGAAAAAAGGGGGCGCTCCAAGACCAGGGGGGAAGCGGCGCCCTTACGCCAACCCTCCCCCTACTTATATACCTATTAATTTTAAATTTTATTTCCCAACCAAACATCAAATCACAACAATTATTTGCCCTTCAAATCCAATTTCCCTATTTTACGACTTCGACAAATAGCATTCAAGCCCCTTTTAAAGATGGCTTCTAACAGATAACTAGTCACAATGCGCCCTACCTTCTGTTAGTGGAAATGATTGGGTCAATATTGTCTCCGCTTCTTATCGGGGCTTCACACGTGGCTGGTTTCAATCTATTTAGTTTGCAAGAACTTTGATCGTGTGTCAGAGGTGACACCTTTTAGGTGAAAAGGGTTGTAACTACTCGTAAGTTGGATAGTGGTGGAGTTTAAATAGAAGGTAAATATAGGTAGTTAGGTACTTTAATACTCAGATCAAATAAAAAGTAAGGGTGGTACTCTGCGAACAACGAAGTGACGCCGGTTAAAACTACGCCTTGCTGTTTTACACACTTAAACACATATATGTACAATGAAACTACGCCTTGTCTTGTTCGCGGCGCGTCGCACACATGTTTATAAAACCGGCGTCAATTCGTTGTTCGCAAAGTGCTATCTTAACTTTTTTATTTGATCTGAGATTAAGGTGAGTATACGTTTAATACCTACTACTCATAACAATTTTCAATAAACACTCTGATGTATAGGTATCTCTCCTAATTAATTGAAATGTTGAAAATCTGCCTCTTATTACGAGTGATACTCATAATATTGGAATTGGATGGGATTTTTTTATCAATACGAATATTGAAAAAAAATAAAAATGGAAACCCTAACTTTACCTTCTAACAAAAAATATAAAGGACTTACCACATTAACTTACTAGGAAGTATTTAATACAGATTTCAAGCAATCTTTGTAATCGAAATGGCTCATTGAATGCCCACCTGCGACCTCCACACAAAGGAATGTAATTAACGGAGCGACGACCCTACCACCGTTTAAAGATGCCGTTAATACCTCTGATACGGAATTCCTTGCTCTAATTAAATTCACTGAAGAACTTGCTTTGAAGAGTTCACACGACCGTTTTAAGCATGCAGAGTTTGTGAGTAGCATCCGTTTAATTGATAAATAAGTAAGTTCCCGAAGGGAATGCGGAACATTCAAACGTGAGTGGCATCAATGATTTAAACAGATATTTTGAGACGAGAAAGAGTTTATTTTATTTATTTGTCATTAGCTTTTTCCCGCGACTTGCGCATAATTAAAAAAAAGGATGTGCTATTCCAGACTATAATCTATATCTGTGCCAAATTTAATCCAGATCCGTTCAGCCGTTCTGGCGTAATTGAGTAACAAACATCCATCCATACATCCATACATCTAAACTTTCACATTTATAATATTAGTGGGATCATCATTTTATTGGTGGTAGAACCTGTAGTCAATCGACTGCAGCTCATACGCGCTGGCTCGACCGGGGTAGTGTCACCCTCTCACAGAAGATCGGCGTAAAGTAGCTATTACAGCTGCGTTTCGTACGTTGAGTGAGAGAGCCGGAAGCCCAACTCCCCCCTTCCTCCCCTCCCTTCGTTCCACTCCCCTTCAGGTCGGCAACGTGCGAGCAATGCCTTTGGTATTGCAAGCATCTATAGGCTGCGGTAGCTGCTTAAGAGGAGGGTTCGAAATTTGGTTGATTTTCTATTCTACTTTTTCTTTAAGTAAGTATGTGGACTAGGAATCTTATATTTAGATGTATGATTTTTGACTATATTATCTTGAGTATCTTTAAATCCAAATCACGATTTGATGAAATTTTCTCGATAAAAAAAATTTATGAAATGAGCTCTAATTATTTACAATTTTCCTTGCTACCACGATGTTTTTACGATTTAGATCACGAAATTATATCTAAAACATAGCAAATAATGATATCTAAACTACCTTTCAACCATATTTTAATTCATGAAGTAGTTTTTTTTTAATTCAAGTAAATGTGGTTTGGCGCTTACGTTGTTTATTTCCGAGCGCGCGCACAATATCGCCATCTCACATTTTAAGTACTTGAACTAACCATGTCTCTCTCTAACTTTGTATTGTCAGTGTCCGATCGGACTTGTTCGACGTCGGACCTGTGAAGGATTTTTTAAAAAATATTACGAAAAAATATTACGGTCGTGCCACATTACAGGTACAGTACAGTATTTACAGTCCGCCGACGCCTATGATAAATAAATAAATATCCTTGGAAATTCTTTTACACATGACTACCTGATCCAAAACTAAGCAGAGCTTGTACTATGGAAACCAGATAACTGATATTACTACATATACTACTTTTTATTTGTAAATACAAACTAAATATACACTTAATTACACCTAGACTCGGGACATGCGGACATGTTCATGCACACAAATGCATGTCCTGGGCAGGAATCGAACCTACGACCTGCACTGCAGCGTGATTTTCGTTTGCTTTTCCTTGTCTTGTGTAATTTCTTTTCATCTCTTGTCATTTTGTGTCATCTCTTGTCATTTTGTGTCATCTCTTGTCATTTCGTAGTTATTCGTGTCATTTCTGTAAAAACTCCCTATTTCGCTTACTGTTATATACTTGCAGCATGGTCTTGGGCCGACAGTGGGAATACATTGCTTGTCAAAACAATGGAGTCGCTTTATTGCGTTTGTTGTAGGTATGGATGGGCAAGTAATAAATATATCATACATCAATAAATTATCGTAAAAAATAACATTACAGATATGGATAGGAAAATTTTTGTCCGTCCTATTCAATCTATTATATTATAAACGAAAGTAACTCTGTCTGTTACCTTTTCACGGCTAAACCGCTGAACCAATGTTGATGAATTTTGGTATGGAGATAGACTGGGTCTTGGCGGAGAACATAGGCTATTTTTTAGGGTTCCAAAGGGTGCTAACGGGACCCTATTACTAGGCCTACGCTGTCCGTCTGTCTGTCTGTCCGTCTGTCAGCGCGGGCTGTATCTCACGAACCGTAACAGGTAGAGAGTTGAAATTTTCACTGAATGTGTATTTCTGTTGCCGGTGCAGAACAAATACTAAAAATATAATAACATTTAAAAATAAATATCAAGTCTCAAACTTGATATTTTTGATGTGTTTATTCTACGGTGGTACGGAACCCTTTATGTGCGAGTCCGACGCCTTCAGATCTTATGAATGTTTTCTTGAAATAAATATAGTGTATTTTAAGTAATTAACTGGCCAACCCTCAGGTCCTACCTACCATGTTAGGATCTTTTTCGTTCTAGCGGGTGTAAACCGTGATTTAAAGAGTTAATGTGATAATTTTTGTATTTAAATTATTCAATTCAATGTATTTGTTTCAGACATAGTCCAATATTGATTATTAAAATTATTATAATTTCACAATAAATATAAAACAATAAATAAAAGTAAAATTAAATTAAAAAAAAAAAAACAAAAATTTTTTTTTTATGTTTTATCATTAAAATACAATATAATAATAACATAAATTAAAATAAAATACAATAAAATAAACCTACCCCTAATTAAACAAATACCGTCAGCGTGGGATACTGGCTGCATGTCCTCCCTGTATTCAAGCTGTTCCTGTTGTCAAGCGAATTTTTTGAGCAAGGAAAGACCCAGCCCTCTTGTCACCTGTGGCGGTAACCAGTCTAAGGGTGATTTTGATAGATAAAAAAATAAAGATAAAAAGATAAACAAAAAATAAATGCATGGTTAAATCAATAAAATTAATAAAAACTGAAAATTAAATTAAAAAATAAATTAAATATGGTAAAAAAAAATATTATGACACCGCTGATGACATCATGATCGGCATCGAAGTTAAGTACCAAAGTATTCCTTTGCCTACGAAACATGAAAAAGATACTCTTATCCGGCAGTCAGTCACTGACACAGAGTATGTACATTTTTACCCGACTACGGTGGGCGGAGGGTTATGATTTTGACCGATATGTATGTATGTTCATCTGCTCCCGTATAACGTCCAAACTATTTTTATATCATAATAATTTGACTAATGAGATATCGTTGGACGCGTCTGGATCGTCCGCTGGTTATAGGCTATTATACGATCGAAATATTGTTATACGTATCTATCAGCATATTGTAGGTATCGTTTGTCTTCTTTTGACTTAATTTGTCTTCAGCAATAAAAACAACATAGAAATCCCATATAAAACGAAAAAAATATATTTGAATATTTTCATCCATTTCATCTATTTTAAAAGGTGCACTGGGACATATTATTTTAATTGTACGAATTAAACAATATTGTTCCTTCAAAAAATAACTATACTATAGTCTACTCCATAGCTGTTCTGTCCTAGCTAAGCGAGAGGGATATATCCTTCGGCAGCTCACGCGACGCTAGCCACACCCCGAAACTAAAATTCATTTTTTTCTTGTATCGTCTTAACATCAGGCGAGCCGTACGCTTGTTTGCCACCTTAGCCCCAAAAAAACGTGTTTTTTTTAGCAAAATTTTTAAACGCTCGTATTTATAATCTCCCAGCTGTTTTTGTTACATTGATGGTAATCGGTCGGTGGAAGTTCTACTCAAAATAAACAAACAATTAGTCGACAGTAACAAACTGGAGTGTTGACAGTCACCACTCTTGGAGGGTGCGTGTGAACGGGGGTGTGAAGCTATAAATTGGTCGTCTTTGTTTTTAGAGCCGCGGCCGATTTATTTGACAAATACATTTAAAATAGTCGGGAGAGATGGGAATTTGTAAACACAACCGTTACGACTGTATTCCCAAAGGGGTAGCGTTGCACTGTGAGGAATTTGTAGGTATTTTCGATCCAATTGGAAAAACGTCGTTGATTTTAGATTTATTTCGATGGACTTTGTGTGTCCGCAAGTAAATTCCTTCCTCCCTTTTAAACACTTGTTCTATTTTGATACCAAAACTTAGCAACACAAAAAATAATGTGGCATCGTCCGAACCACAGAGTAAAGACTAAAGAAAGAGGTGCCCTTATTAGATATAAAAAAAACGTGGTCGTTGTTTTTTCATTTTCATTGTTCTATCTACCGGTAAATAGTTGAACTACTCGCTTCGTTTTATGTCGATGTTAGTACTAGGCCGACCACTCGGCCGAGTTGCTTCAGGCCAGTCCCCTTAGTAATTGGTCCATGGTCCGAACTTAGACTGCAATAGAAATTGGTCTACATTTTCCGTCCATTCTTCTAATGTCTTCTGGCTCAAGGTTTCGTAATTGACATTCGGACAAAGGTACGTTGTCTGATTAATCGTACCACATGTGTGGGACGCATGTCGCCCTGGTCACGTGAGAAAATAGTAACGGAGATGGAACGGATTGGGTATTCTATTTTAGATTGTGATTTATAGGACGGAACGAAAATAAATCGTGTGTGTACGAGTAATTTTAAGTGTGGGGTTGTTATTATAAAGCGTGTGAAAGACACAAGAAATATAAGTTTGTTAATACCTGTGATAGTAATGCTTGCCTTTTTCCCATTTTGTTAGTGGGTGACATATAGTCAGAGTTGGGCAAAATTTAATTGCAATTAATTAATTGCTAATTACATGTGATGTCACAATTAACTGTGATTTGTTCGCGATTGACGAACAAATCAAAATTAATTGTTAATTGTGACATCACAAGCAATTAGCAATTAATTAATCGCAATTAAATTTTGCCCAACTCTGCATATAGTCTACCTTGATTCGAGTAACTAGGTAGGTACCGGCAGAACGACTGTCGTTTGTCTTTTATTAGCGGGACTACCGGTGACGTAACTAATTTTTTTTTTAAATATTTCAAACAGGTGTGAAAAACAAACCAAAGCATTCCTTAATAAGTAAGTAACAAAACGGAGTTTCATTAAAATCTTTGCCGTCTCCAATTAGCTTAGAGACGTATAATTAGCTCGTGTAGTATCATCATAAAATACAGCAGGACGGTAAAGCATAGTCAGTAGACGGTCTGAGGCAGGTATTGTGAGCTGGAGAGCCTTGGAGACCACTCGACGTGCGTCGACTACGTGTATTAGGGAGTTTGTAAGCCGCTTTCCTCAAAGCTTGCATAGTCGAAAGGAATCTTATGTGATGTAGTTTTTGTATCTATTTATGTCCGTGCCATAAGTAAGGTTCGTTGTATATGTAGACTCTAAGGAAGCAAAGCAACAAAAAAACAGTGCGTAAGCCTAGGTTTTTAAAGTTTAACAGACGCTAAGCCGAACCAAGCAAGAAACAGAGTACGTATTACATTTTTCCCCTTGTTTTTCAAAAATTCCTGCGCTTTCTTTGAGCTGAGTATATAAGATAGTCTAGTCTTTTTAAGGTGGCTATAAAATTATCCTGCTGATGAAAGTAGAGTTCTGGAGACAACCCTACAAGTTTTTCTGATGTTGCCCACTAACTAAGTAGGTACGTTATAGTTACTTTTCTATATTTCTGGCATCATTGCTTCTAATCACGATATCCCAGTCATTAACCAATCACGTAACACCACGTAAAGTCGAGCCCCTCGTATAATTGGTGGCAGTGGTATGACGTGATCAACACTCGTAACATTACGTTGTTTCTCATTTGGATATAACTAGTTTGGAATCTATTTATGGATTCTATTTCAATTTGGTAAGTTGCGGTTATAAACTCTAGTAGGCGGATTCGATTGATCGGTTAACTTCACTACCAATGTAACGCAGTTTTCATACCGAGTAACAACAAGAAACGCAATAATTGAAATGAAACAATCTGTTTGATACGTTCCTCATAGTGTATAGTCAATAAAATAACTATGTGTACCTCCTACTTATAAATTACCGATTATTTCATAATTTATAAATAAACGGTAATTACACATTAAACATTTGATGCCGAGTGTACGGAAATGTGGACGCTACCGATGGTACAAAGTGCTAGTCCAATGTTAGTTTCGCTAAATATTTCAGGCCCTTGTCGTTTTCGATCGTTCAACGGGCGACCGGTCTGAGTACTTCCATTTGATCCGGAATACAAACAATACAATTCCATACCTTATTTTGTGAGTTCTAAGGTCCATAATATTTGTTATATTAATTTCGCGAGCTCTACATAAATCTCGTAGTTAGAGCGCGCAACGGACGGATGTATTCGTTACGAATATAAACGACCATTTACATAATTTATCAGATCAGCGTCCTAGCACACTTGGTGGGACACTACTACTGTGAACCCTCTAAATTGTTGTGGATAGAGAAATTTGGTAGGTACCTACAACTATATGTTTGCCTGGCAGTTAAAATCGTTTGAACTGGTGCATTATTCAGTACGTCAATCTATTAACTCTGTTCTGTGATTTTTAAGAACACATTGTGTGCTATTACTTCAACCAAGGCAAAAATCTTTTGGTGTTTACTCAATGCATGAGTAGGTAATACAAGGAATATAGGGAATTGGCAAGCAATCACCAACCCCCATAGGACGACCACGACCGAATAACATTATTATAATAATAAAATACTCAATAACATCAAAGTTCAAATCAAATCATTGCTCCTATGACCGCAGTCTGAATGGAGCGTTCAACGTTCACAATAAGATCCTAATAGATGTCGTCCTCACCTCCCGCTGCATCAGTGTGACATTCACCACGTGAGCAGGATGTGTAGGCGACAGTACCCATGCACGACTAGATAGATGGCTATAAAATAGGGGACAAGATCACGGTATAGTTAAACGTCCACAATACTGTTACATTACCAGCTAATTTTGATTACAGCCGGTAATAATTCATGTACCTACATATATGCACATTAAAAGTTAATTCCAAAAAAGTGTGACACCTTTCGGAAACGTTCCTTTTTGTTACATACATACATACATATACTCACAGCTGTATCCCACGGGGGTAGGCAGAGACTATAGATTGCCACATGCTACGATTTTGACACACCTCTTTTGCTTCATCCACATTCATACATCTTCTCATGCACTGCCGCCGGTTGAGGGTGCTACGGACTTGACTTTTCTGGAAGAGCCCAATTATCTGGTCGTGAAAAGTCCTTTTTGTTACTTTGGCAAAAACTGTGGGCAAATACAACTTTTGCCAAAGTAACAAAAAAGAAATAGTTTTTACGGTACATCCAATAAAATCGTACACAATACTGGAAATGGGATTTGTTTGTTGAACTCGTTTAGTGTACCGGGATTCAAAATAGAGGCGGGCGGGACTACAAAAATCTACAATCACTACACGACGCACATCCCTATTCTGAAGCTACTTTAATCACTCTCTGTTATAAAGGACACAATTTGACTAGAGGCTTCTATTTATCACCGAGAGAATAGATTGAAATCAATAAAAACTATGCAAGAAGATTTAATTTTATGGCCATTGGTGGTAATTCATCATCATCATGAACATCACTGTGTAATTATTTATAAATGTTTATTTTTCTAGTGGTGGATTCATAAAGAGTTATCTATCTATCTATCATGGCGCATGATTAATTTACTAGTTTATATATTCAGAATCTAAATTTACACTGAAGTAACAAATATAGGAAGCCAGTAACGTTCCTGGAATAGGTCTCCGCTTTGAATGCACCGCTTGCAGCAGGAAGGCGTCTGTGATTGGTATCCTGTCAATTCAAATGAAAATTGCTTTATAAGAATGCTTATTGAACGTCTGGCGTGTTGTGTTACTAGGTGCCGCACCTAAGGTGCGGGCTGCAGGTGATATGACAAACTTATCATCATAACAAAATAGGTTCGGAAGTGGTCAATTTTATTTTCTAACTGCTTCTAGTATTCCTTTTTGAGAAATTCGTGCGGGTTTCAAAGCAAGTTAGCTTATTGGGTTCGTGCGTTGGCCGTTCGACTCATCAGACGCAAATTTCGGAAACAGACTTCTCGTGATTTTCCCTGGTTTGGGTGTCACTGGGATCACCCCCAGTCCAGTATATGGTAGGCATTGTACAAGCGTTGCTTAGTTTAGGACCATACAGTTGGTGTGTAAGTCTGGCGATATTTATTTTACACAGATGAACATTCTCAGTATTAACCCGTCAGTTTGGTATCCCATAGCTGCATTTGCGCTTGCCCCGGCACAGTTGCGCAGTTGCGCACTAGGCGTCTCGCTGTCTCCGGAGCATTGAAATCGACAATATCCTCTGGGCGCCCCTCTGTGTCCCCTCTGGCCTTCGATCGACTCGTCCGCATGACATGACATTCTATGGCAGATCCTATGATATGTACCTACCTGACAATAATGTGCCGTAATTATGTATCGTTTATGTTTAGCAAACGTTGACAAGCTGAATGACTTTCTAATTTCATAATGGTATACTCTTGTGAATGTTAAATACTCATTCTCTGATATTGCAGAAATAATTCTAATTTAAATGCAAAATGCCTTTTGTAATATTCGAGTTTGTAAGTTGCCTACCTCCAAACTCGAAGACAAATGTCTAAACTTTGGTTGATGTTTGTATTACGAAACCCACATTATCTACGTTGCAAGCTCATACGAGAATCAGCCTTATTTTTGTATTCTATAGCTCTATGACGTAGGTTTCCATGAAGCTGTATGACCTGGGTAAAATCTATCTCTCTAACAAATTGGACTCATTTCAGTTGAATAGTAGGTACTTGTAGGTACGATGTGAAATTCAGTAAGTGCTCGGAGCTATCGCTAGCTTTATAAATTGATAGTAAACACTGCCCATTTGGCTCCATCAAGTGTCTATTTACTAATTTCGCTAGAGAGCCGGTCTCCTGCCCTCTCGCCTGCAGTAATAGCAGTACGAAATTGCTGCAATCCAGCCGAGGATCATCGAGTTAGATCAGTTTATCCCCGGGACGCGGCGGTTAATTCAGTTCCCGTACTGCGCTTGCGACGTATTTGCGTGTACTAAATGTGAATTTCTAGTGTTTCGAAAATCGAACATTGATTTATAAATAGAACAAGATTTCAAAAATGATCATAAAGACGTTGTTCGACATGATTTGAATTAAGAACATGATTTTGATTTAATGAAAAGTGTCTATTTCAAAATGAAGATAACTGAATCTAGTGTTAATGGCAATGACGTTCCTACGCCTACTTCACAGGAAAGGTGAGGTTGAAGCTATTGTATAAGTGAGTTGAGTATCGTGGGAAATTGTTAAAGTAACAATCAATTGTAAAATGGTTGTCTGTTATCGTTAGGTACATAAGGCCTGTTTCAGTGTTTGGCAGATAAAATAAATAAGGCAGATATTCCGTTTCACAATTCCACGCTACTGATTTGGTGGATAAAAGTTATTCTCAATTCTGAAACGTGCCGTTCAAAAAGATATTACTACTAATCCTTATGCCTTTACGGGCACGATAATCTACTACAGTTTCTCAGAAACCATTTAATTTTCTTCGATCTCTTCTTGAGATCTTCGAACATATGTATAAATAAACAAATATGTATAAAATGTATACTTACCTACTACATGATAACTTTACATATGACACAAAGGCCAGTTAAATAATTCCAAACTACTGTGGTATCATGATTACACTGAAAAAGCGTGCATACGTAATGTCCCTTAACTTCCCTGTGGGTTCGTCCTGCCCACATTGACTTTTAACGAGTTTCAACCCAATTTTCTCCCAACTATATGAGTGTCTGTTCCACTACATAAGTAATTAACTTATATCGGCCTCTGGTTCTGTATAGCCTTGGCAAATTTTTTGAATGGATTTGCCGTTCTATAGGTACCTTAAATTGGCCGAAAAAAAGGGGAACTAGAGTTAGACTTTGTCAAAAGGTTTTCTATTTTTTTATTGCTAAGATTTGTCACAGATCGTTCAAAGATGTTGGAATGACAATCGGTACCGTGTTGCCCTCCGGAGTAGTAGATGGGGAGCCGTAGAAGGATTTTCTGGATTTACTCGAGCGCGTCAGATTAGGATACGGGAGATACCTCACATATTGATAAGAACCTACAACCAGTATGAGTCCTTAATATTGGTGGGTATGCTCAGAGGAACAAAAAAAAAATAGACCATCTAAAATACTCGAACTCGTCAGATTAAGATAAGGGGGATTCATTACTAGCTAAGAAGTGTCAAAAGTGTCAATTTTGCTAATTTGATCGTCAGTTTAAGAAATGGGATCATCTGTAAGTTTCACTTTTTCACCCCCTCTGATTTTGTTTTTTTTTATAGCACTGCGGTGGCAATAAAGCGTACCTACGGCCCGCCTGATTTTAAGTAGTTACCGTAGCCTATATATTGATGCTTACAAAATCTGACGCGCTCGAGTAATTATTTTTTTCAATGCATGAAAAGTATCAATATCTGAACGCTTGAGTATTACCATGGACCAGTTACTAAGGGGACTGGCCCTGAGCAAGTCGGCCGAGTGGTCGGCCTAGTACTAATATCGACATAAAACGAAGCGAGTAGTTCAACTATTTACCGGTAAATAGTAAAATGAAAATGAAAAACAATGACCACGTTTTGTTTCATACAAATATGTAATAAGGGCACCTCTTTCTTTAGTCTTTACTCTGTGAGTATTACCATGTCATTGCTTTAAAAAAAATAGAAATTATCATGTAGACGCTTCCCCCACCGCTGAAAGTGGAAACATCTAGAACAATGTATTCTTCCTATCATGTAATCTACTGAATCTTATAGGTTTGGGCTCCCGGTCCATAGCAGGAAGTTACACTAGTGCATCAAAGGAAGGAACTTGTGACCTTTTGAATTGAATGTTTCGTGTGTAGACCTTAACCTCTTTTGTGGATTAGAGAGCTTGTCTTCACTACTGGCTTCTTTACGAATCGATCGATACCTCGACCAAAATATACCGACCCGTAATTATCTTAGGCCCGTATTAATAAATCTATCTCAAAGTTGAGATCGATATTAAGATGTCGTTTTGACGTTTAATGTATGGAACATCTGTCAAAAACAGCATCTCAAGTTCGATCTCAATCTTGAGATCTATTTATTAATACGGGCCTTAATCCTTTAAAATCCCTTTATCTATCAAATTGAACTTTCGGTGCTTCACATTTGGATATGGTGCAGCATTAGGAATTACCTTGTTGAAATTATAGTTCTTGTTATAGGTACTCAAATCTAGCAACACTAACGCAGTTTCATGCCCCACTTAATAATGCATTGCTACTAAAACTTGCCTTCCTAACACTTTAATCCCCACCGACTGACGCCACATCCGACACGCAAATATCAACACTTGTTGCCCCGACCCTTGTAAATTTGACATCCCTAACATATACAAGCAGTAATCGTTTAAAACGTGATGAAATTGTTGCAATCGATATAGGTACGTTGCGGGAAGCCAGGAATCGATAAGATCCAGGTCGCTAATAAAATATTGATGTACGCTGTTCTCTATGTTTTTTTAATAATTCTCAAATAGTAATAAAAAAATCGATTATTTAGGCGGAGTTTTCAACACCATCCCTAGTCCCCGCTGACCCTCGCCCGCCCCATTTCCTTGTTTTCTTTCAGTAATAAACAGTGTCCTAAATACCCGGGGTCGTTGACCCGGTGTCGTTGACAGGGGAGGCGATTAGTTTTAAAATGCATAGGTATGTTGTGCCGCACGCAACGGCCAACAATGTGTGATAGTGATAATTTATTTACGTAACGTATGCACTGCTGGTATCATTAATTTCATGTTTTTGTAATTTAGTACAAGTTACTTGGAATTTTTTTAAGTTTATTAACTTAGACACTCAATTTTCATTGTATATAATGTACAAATAATTAAACAAATGTGTAAAATAGTTAGACTAAAACTCATAGGTATTACCTATGTCGTAATGTTTTTGTACGAAAACATTAGGCACATCAAATCTAAAAATACTCAGATCCTTTCGATAAATCGGTCTGAAAAAGGTCTGAAGTTGTTATTATTACACTGAAATACCCTTCATACAAATAGATGCACCCTTCCAAGGTCTTACAGCATTTAATTAGTTTTTTTTTCAGGCTTAAGTAGATGCTGAAACGCTCCAAAGGTTCTTACAATTTGCCTGAAACCTTCAGCGAGCTCAAATGTTTTAATATTCATAGCACCGGAAACATCTCACCTTTATCACAACAAACTTCGTTATTTACATTTTCTTGATAAATTTATTCATTTTTCCTTGTGAACGTTAAAGTGTTGCTTGTAATTCTTTTTTGAGACTTTATGTTAATGCAATTTAAGAAATGGATCTCAAAACCTTTCTAAATACATTATTAAGACCACTTCGACTCTCTAAGAATAACTGAAACAAAAAAATTAAGATATAGAAAATTGAAGAATAACTGAAACAAAAACAGTATTTTCTCGTAGTATATTTATCTTAGTATGAAAATAAACAAGCACTGTAGCATAGTCTCGTTACAGCAAAAAATAAGAGACTTTTGTGTGTGTCTTAGCTTTCTCAATCCACAAAGAAGCTTTCTTATCCGCAGATATTTCCACAAACACACTGTCTCTCTTACGTCTTCGTGATGAACAAGTCGGAGGCATTTCCTGAACATTTACAACTGAAAAACAAGATTTACAAGCGAGATGTGTGAAGCGACCGTGGCGACGACGTGCACTTTTTATTCTGCGAGTGAATGACACACCCAGACTACTTCAGTGGTTTTAACAATATTCAGCGCTTTTCAGTTTTATGTTTTGTACTTTTATTGAGGTCTACATGGTTTACATATCAGTTTTCAGTGACATATCTTGCATACTTATTTTGTATTTTAAGTTCGTTCTGCCAATCATTATGTTTCGCTCTATCACATAAAAATTAAATGGCTCTAGTATTTTGATAGGTAGTAGGTATGTTAAATTAGAAATGGATCGCTGCATTTTAGATGATTTTTTATTTATCTATGGGGCTGCCCCACTCTTAAGCAAAGGCCTCCCCTTTTCTCTTCCACACCACTGTAAATAAAATAACTCTAAAAAAAATTACGGTTACCTACATAATGCATGTAGGAAAGTAAGAAATTATAAAGCGTCATTGTTTTTGTATAAAATAAACCTCTGATAACATAATATATTCCTTTACCTACTAGAAGTTGTCTTAATAGGCGTAAGTAGAGACTGAATACCTACTTATTTCATTTCAGATTTATGAAACATAATACAATAATCTTATACCGTATTTCCGGGACATTAGCGTCTGTTTTTGTGTTAATCTCCGTAAGGATCATGACTCCAGGATTAATAGCTAAAGTATAGCTATTAATCCTGGAGTCATACACGAACTTAACGTCAGATACAGCGGCAAAGCTTAAAAGGTATGGTTTAATACATCGTATAAACGTTTTATAATGCCTTCCCCGTTTAAAATCTGACTCATCAAAAGAATCCACTACAAACAATTTACTTAATGAACGGCGGGATTACGTTAACCTTTTAAAAGCAGAAAGCGTTCCAAAATTACGTTCAGCGTGAAAGTAGTCTGGTTGTACAGACATCCATTGATCACGGGGCGGTCGGCAGGGTGCCAACGAAAGCGAATGCAGACTAAAATACTCCCACTTCAAAACGTCGCAAACAATATCAATCTGCCGTTGGAAATTTTACTTAAAACGTAACAAAATAAGGTAGAGTTTTCAGTGCCAATCGAGAAGTAGTTAGAGCAGTTTAGGTTGATAAAAGGATAGTACACATTGTGTACAAACAGCTAGGTAGTACTATCCAATAGTATTTGTACGGTGTTCATAGATTAGCGCGGTTTTAGATAGCATTGTTCGTTTCTTCTTATTGCGTTATTGTTTGGAAAATGATATTGAGAGGTGATTGTTATTAGAACTATTGTGTGGGTACAATGAAAGTCTAGACTTCGTGAGAGTGATTGAGACAAAAGGTATTGATATCTGTACGAGAATAGTGGGGGGTCCATACGTTACTATGTCCATCCATAACAAAAAAACACTCTTAAATTATTTTTATGAAGGTTTAAGCCGGGTCCAAATATGTATCATTTGCCCGATCCGATCACCGTATCCGTATCGCCGACGCGTATCATGATCGCATATGTGGACGGGTGATGATACGCGATTTCGATACGCCGTTATGATACGGCCCGAACCATGTCGTGTCGGTTTTTGTCCGATCATCAAAGGTGATACAGATACTATTGTGAAGATACGGATACGGAGCAAATCGAGGCGTCCACAACTTGATACGGGGCTTGATACGTGATACGCTGATACGGATACAGTGACCGGATCGGGCAAATGATACATATTTGGACCCGGCTTTATATAGGAAAGGAATCTAATTACCGTTGATGTATCTGCTCTATGTATATTCAATACCCATCTATAATAATTATTGTAGAAGAACATTCACAGTTTTAGTGATCATAAGTTCACGCGCTAGCTATCTCATCTCATTGACTTTGTCCATCAGACGTTAGTAAGCTGGCTATAAAGTTAAATTACCGCCCCTGAGACAGACGCTTCGTGGAAATAGCGACGGTGAAAGTGTAGCGCACCTTATAAACAAAGAGTTTGGATAGTCAAGACAAACTTGATTAAAAGAGTTCTAAACTTGGCTCTTTTACCTGATTTATAAAAGTTGCTGCAGTAATTTTACACAGTTTCATAATAGATAACTGAGCTATTATAATTTCTTGATAGATTGTTAAGTTTAAACAATTTAGGTATAAAATATTAGGGAGTAGAAAAGCCTGCAATTGTTGCAAAAAAAAATTGTGCTAATCAGCAAAGATATAGTCCAAGATCCCAGAGCGATAAGACATAATTTATTTTCTGAAAGATGAAAACTTAGGCTCTCAGTAGTGCCTCATGTGCTTTGAATATTATTATCGCTCTGGGATTTTGATCTAATTGTGTGGTAAAATCATAAAGAATAGTCCAAAATAAACAGTAGATATTCAGTAAAAATAATCTATTGTCAATATTAGATAATAGATAACTAAAAACTTCTTGGCACATGTAAAGCTGCTTACACTATTGCTGTTGTCTCATCCCTTTAATCAGGTACTCCGAAGGGTGTAAAAATAAAAATAAAACATCTTCTCCCATTAATATTAGCTTGTAAAGATCAGGTGACGCAAGCCACCGAGCTGTGATGTCTGATAGGAGTGATAGGTAACGCGAGAAGAATTTGTTGCCGACACTCGGATGATTGATGTGTCTGGGAGCTGTGCAGTATAGAGATGAGGGTTCATCTTTCCATCCCTTTTTTAAGTAGAGCTAACGTTGGGTTTTATCGAAAATAAATAAAATATCAATGCGGAACATGTTGATCCAAAAGATGCTCCCTAGTAGCTGTAGTATTGAAAAAAAAATGTTTTTTTTTAAGAAAAATAAAAATGGTCACGCTGCGCGCTATCATAAACAATTTGCCATAGCGACTCTATGTTGTCATAGTTGGCAAACCAGTTAAAAATATCAATTAATCATGGTAGAGGGCTTTCGGCTCTCTCATTCATCGTACTAAATGCAGCTTTTTCTTTTGGCTACACCTTGGCACTACCACAATTTGAAGTAAATTCAAATATGAAGACACTTATTTCCAAGGAAACATTATATTTTACAGTAAGGTGTGTATCCCTTGAATGTTAATTGACGGAGTTGAACTCTCTCCCGGAACCCTAATTAGTTCCTCTTTCCGCTTCACGTGTAAACAATTAATCAATTTAATTATTCCGTAGCTATCAATAATTATTTGACTGCCGGGTTTCCTGTGCTTCTGACTATTGAAAATGAATTAATTGATGCAAACAGTTGGAAATATTGGAATGAGATTGTGCTGGACAATTTGAGTCTTCGGATTTTTGATTACTAAACCACATTGAATAAGTATATAAATATCGCCAGATATACTCACTGTATGGTCCAAAACTAAGAAAGCTTGTGCAGTGGGGAACGTACGATGGACTGGGGGCAATCCTAGTGACACCCTAAGGAAATTGATGAAAAGGCCTTTTCCGAAATTTGCCCCATCGGGTACCGAATCTGCAACCACCCGATTTAGTATCTCGAGTGACGCTCGAACCACTGTACAAGCAGTCATCCATATCAATTATACCTACAAAATCGTAAATTTTTAGGTTTACAAAATTAGTTACAAAACCTTTCAAGGCGGATTGGATCTGCTTTATAATATATTATATGCTTTGGGCTGCATTGGTTGAATAGGGGTTCGTTCTTAAAAATACCATGTGATATTATTATTTAGTTATAATCCTATTGTTATGAATTAAGGAATGATACTGTAGCGACGTCACATCTTGCTGTATACTACACATTGGCGAAGCCACCAACAGATAGCGCTGAGTGCACGCCCCAGTACAACATGCGATTCTGCATAGAAATCCTGAATCACGATATCAAGATTCACGAGGCATTCGGGAATTTGAAGGAGACCCCGACAACAACCTTTGGGGCATAGCAGAAGATATTCCCTTAGCCGCTAAAATACAAACAAAAGGAGTATTCACAATAAAAGCTGTTGCCCTGTCATTGATATGCAAAATTCCACATAAGCTCCCTTTCATATTGAACCATAAACTGTCTGTCGATTCAACATTAACATGTCTGAAGTGATGTTTAATCCCATGATCCATGCAAGAGGCCAACGTTTGATTAAAATAAACGTTGTATGTAATCCGAGGTAAACCGTTTACGGGAGACGGCACCGGAAATGGAAAGCGGCCATATTGGATGCGGAAATGTGCGCTCGGCTCCAGCCGATGCAGCCGCTTATTCGATTTGTGGCGCCTTTAGTCGCGAATCGAGTAAAATATTCCCCGGATTTAGATAATACGATTATCGATTGCGATGTTATTTTTGGATCGCAAATCCAATATTATTATTGCTTTCGATAACATCGCTCAATAGATAGCTGCCTTCTTTTGTCCATTTTATGATATTTAGATAGATATAGTAAATAGGTAGGATCGACTAATTACGGTAGGTATTAAATAAAAAGAGATAAATGTACGATGGTATAACTTAGCCAGAAGAAACCCTCAAGTTGTTGATAACAATTTTTGGATACGTTTCAAAAAAGTGTTTTTTTATCTCTATAGGTATAAGTACCACGAATTTCAACCGCACGGAAGTAAAAAGTACCCTAAATCTTATCCATTATAATTAGACACTCAGATATTCATATTTCCTCGCGTAATAACTCACTTCGACTCGGAGGGGTTCGTCAGGAACTTGACAGCATCTTATAAAAGTTATCGCATTCAAATATCGTCGTCAGCATGATTCCTTGTTAAATTCGAGAGTGCTATCAATTTTGGCCTGATTTTCCTTCACCCGCATTCGGGAGTTCGTCGGGGCCCGACGACCCGTAATGGTGATGAATTTGAAGGATCACGTCTCAATTTTAGCTGACGTGGGTGCGGGTAATCGCGGGCGTACTTACTTTGAAATCGGAATTCTGAGAGCTTCTTAAGACTGTGGAATGATAATGACGTCATTGTTTTTTTATATCACCCCGGTTACTTGATGACATTATGCCCTGGTTGGTGGTGGCATAATATACCAAAGTGTAGAGGTTTGATAAGGGCCTTACCTAACACACTGGCGGTTAGCGAGCGGGAACGCGGTCCGTGGTGGTCCGTGGTGGTGAGCCGGCCGGGGAGGTGCGCGTCCGAGTGAGACGAAACGATTTTATTAGGTAGTCGCCCCTAGCGCATTGATCAGGAAACCCGCTTGCAAACCGCTAGTGTGTTAAGGCCTTAAAAAATGAGATCTACAGGCTGTATCAAAAGCTCGAAATCATATTTTAGGTATGAAGACATACTATATGTAACTGTTTTAGTTATGAGTTACTGGTACCTAATTCTAGTCAAAACTTTCGCCTTGCGACCCTTAAGAGGAGGGTTCGAAATTTGGTTGATTTTCTATTCTACTTTTTCTTTAAGTAAGTATGTGGACTAGGAATCTTATATTTAGATGTATGATTTTTGACTATATTATCTTGAGTATCTTTAAATCCAAATCACGATTTGATGAAATTTTCTCGATAAAAAAAATTTATGAAATGAGCTCTAATTATTTACAATTTTCCTTGCTACCACGATGTTTTTACGATTTAGATCACGAAATTATTTCTAAAACATAGCAAATAATGATATCTAAACTACCTTTCAACCATATTTTAATTCATGAAGTAGTTTTTTTTTAATTCAAGTAAATGTGGTTTGGCGCTTACGTTGTTTATTTCCGAGCGCGCGCACAATATCGCCATCTCACATTTTAAGTACTTGAACTAACCATGTCTCTCTCTAACTTTGTATTGTCAGTGTCCGCTCGGACTTGTTCGACGTCGGACCAGTGAAGGATTTTTTAAAAAATATTACGAAAAAATATTACGGTCGTGCCACATTACAGGTACAGTACAGTATTTACAGTCCGCCGACGCCTATGATAAATAAATAAATATCCTTGGAAATTCTTTTACACATGACTACCTGATCCCAAACTAAGCAGAGCTTATACTATGGAAACCAGATAACTGATATTACTACATATACTACTTTTTGTTTGTAAATACAAACTAAATATACACTTAATTACACCTAGACTCGGGACATGCGGACATGTTCATGCACACAAATGCATGTCCTGGGCAGGAATCGAACCTACGACCTGCACTGCAGCGTGATTTTCGTTTGCTTTTCCTTGTCTTGTGTAATTTCTTTTCATCTCTTGTCATTTTGTGTCATCTCTTGTCATTTTGTGTCATCTCTTGTCATTTCATAGTTATTCGTGTCATTTCTGTAAAAACTCCCTATTTCGCTTACTGTTATATACTTGCAGCATGGTCTTGGGCCGACAGTGGGAATACATTGCTTGTCAAAACAATGGAGTCGCTTTATTGCGTTTGTTGTAGGTATGGATGGGCAAGTAATAAATATATCATACATCAATAAATTATCGTAAAAAATAACATTACAGATATGGATAGGAAAATGTTTGTCCGTCCTATTCAATCTATTATATTATAAACGAAAGTAACTCTGTCTGTTACCTTTTCACGGCTAAACCGCTGAACCAATGTTGATGAATTTTGGTATGGAGATAGACTGGGTCTTGGCGGAGAACATAGGCTACTTTTTAGGGTTCCAAAGGGTGCTAACGGGACCCTATTACTAGGCCTACGCTGTCCGTCTGTCTGTCTGTCCGTCTGTCAGCGCGGGCTGTATCTCACGAACCGTAACAGGTAGAGAGTTGAAATTTTCACTGAATGTGTATTTCTGTTGCCGGTGCAGAACAAATACTAAAAATATAATAACATTTAAAAATAAATATCAAGTCTCAAACTTGATATTTTTGATGTGTTTATTCTACGGTGGTACGGAACCCTTTATGTGCGAGTCCGACGCCTTCAGATCTTATGAATGTTTTCTTGAAATAAATATAGTGTATTTTAAGTAATTAACTGGCCAACCCTCAGGTCCTACCTACCATGTTAGGATCTTTTTCGTTCTAGCGGGTGTAAACCGTGATTTAACGAGTTAATGTGATAATTTTTGTATTTAAATTATTCAATTCAATGTATTTGTTTCAGACATAGTCCAATATTGATTATTAAAATTATTATAATTTCACAATAAATATAAAACAATATATAAAAGTAAAATTAAATAAAAAAAAATAAAAAAATATTTTTCATGTTTTATCATTAAAATACAATATAATATAACATAAATTAAAATAAAATACAATAAAATAAAAACCTACCCCTAATTAAACAAATACCGTCCGCGTGGGATACTGGCTGCATGTCCTCCCTGTATTCAAGCTGTTCCTGTTGTCAAGCGAATTTTTTGAGCAAGGAAAGAGCCAGCCCTCTTGTCACCTGTGGCGGTAACCAGTCTAAGGGTGATTTTGATAGATAAAAAAATAAAGATAAAAAGATAAACAATAAATAAATGCATGGTTAAATCAATAAAATTAATAAAAACTGAAAATTAAATTAAAAATAAATTAAATATGGTAAAAATAAATATTATGACACCGCTGATGACTTCATGATCGGCATCGAAGTTAAGTACCAAAGTATTCCTTTGCCTACGAAACATGAAAAAGATACTCATATCCGGCAGTCAGTCACTGACACAGAGTATGTACATTTTTACCCGACTACGGTGGGCGGAGGGTTATGATTTTGACCGATATGTATGTATGTTCATCTGCTCCCGTATAACGTCCAAACTATTTTTATCATAATAATTTGACTAATGAGATATCGTTGGACGCGTCTGGATCGTCCGCTGGTTATAGGCTATTATACGATCGAAATATTGTTATACGTATCTATCAGCATATTGTAGGTATCGTTTGTCTTCTTTTGACTTACTTTGTCTTCAGCAATAAAAACAACATAGAAATTAAATTATTTTTTTCAAATACACTCGACATAAAAATCCCGTATAAAACGAAAAAAATATATTTGAATATTTTCATCCATTTCATCTATTTTAAAAGGTGCACTGGGACATATTATTTTAATTGTACGAATTAAACAATATTGTTCCTTCAAAAAATAACTATACTATAGTCTACTCCATAGCTGTTCTGTCCTAGCTAAGCGAGAGGGATATATCCTTCGGCAGCTCACGCGACGCTAGCCACACCCCGAAACTAAAATTCATTTTTTTCTTGTATCGTCTTAAGCCAGCTGATCATGTCAATAAACGCATATAAAAATGATAATGTATCGCTTCACCAAGCTAACTAGGAACTCGGATGGAATGCGGCTTCCCCTTCCGCATCCACCCGCATACCCGTCAACGCCTGCTGCTTCCCGCCCGCCACACCTCCCGCACACCGCCACCGCCTTTTTGAGCCGGTGACGTCACATTTGACAGGTTCCTAGTTGGCTTGGTGGAGTAGTAGTGGACAAAAAGTTAGTCATTAGATGTGTCCATATGGCCCGCATGCCTCATATTATGACATATTATGACATGACCTCATATTATGACATTACGTCTATGCGTTCCGACTTCAAAAGTGAGTGCTCGCGCGAGGCATGCGCCTGATGAAGACGCCGCCATTGATTTTTTGCTTTAGTAAATAAACAAATTAACATTATCCTGCATTGTTACAGTTGCTACTCGATCCCAGCGAACAATATGTCCGGTGGCTCCCATGTCTCCCGCGGCACGTTTGGCGGGGCGGAGTCCGAGATCTCCGGCGGCAGCGCCCCGCACCTGCCGAGCCCCGCGTCCGCGGGGGCTGCGCTGGTGTCCCCGGAGACCTTGAGCCGGCACAGCAGCCCCCCGCCGCTGCCCCCGCACCCTGTTCACCAGCCAGCGCCATCTTGTTCATCCCACCGAGTGCATATGGAGTCTCCTTTAAGGTATCTATAGTTTTTATAACATAAGCATTCTCCTCGCATTGGAGAGTACCGGTATGATGGCAGTAGGCTCGTCGGTGTATATATATATATATAACGTCACGACTTTTATCCCCATTCGGGGGTAGTCAGAGGCTTGAGTGGCCATACACCACTACATTGTGGAGGTATTAACCAACTCAAAGCCCACGTTTCACCAGATAGTCAGAACCCAACGTGACAGGTGGTGGTCGGTGTATTAGGACCAAAATAGCTTTAGCGAACTGTTGGTTTACTGTGGTTCACTCTGCGATAGTAGTAATAAGAAAGTGGTAGTTTGTGATGATAGAGCCAAGCTATAGCCAATTGACTGCGGCTCATATATGGGCTGGCTCGACCGGGGTAGTACCACCCTCTTACACAAGATCGGCGTAAAGTAGCTATGACAGATGCGTTTCAGTAAGAGAGCCGGAAGCCTAATAACCCCTTCCCCTCCCTCTGTTCCGCTTCCTTTCAGGTCGGCAACGTGCGAGCGATGCCTTTGGTATTGCAAGTATCAATAGGCTACGGTAACTGCTTAACATCAAGCGGGCCGTACCTTAGTCACAAAAAATAAAAGAGATCTACTAGTGGGTTCGGCAATATAGTAGTCGTGATGATGTATGTTTTCGAGAAGGCTGTAATAATAAAATCGGTTAAATCCATCAAATTCCGTTTCGTTTTGGATTTTATGTGAGCTTACATAGTAAAAGCAAAGAAAGTTGTTTCACAATCACAATCATTCCTAGCGTATACTGCTGTTTATTTATTAAACGGAAACGATATCCGTGGGTCGTTACTTTATCTATTAATAGAAAAGTTTAACTTGAAATGAACGCAGTTTCGTGAAAATGAAACGTTTGGTTCAAGTTTTCCTGGAAACTACTGCGGTGTTCGTTTGTCTAATTACTGTGCGCACGTTCGAAACAAACTAAGTATATAAGTTTTAGCATAAGTACTAGTTGAAGTTTTATATTGAAATTCATTGTTTTGATAACTTCTACCATTGTAGTTTTAGTAAAATTATAATAAAAGCATTGCTCTAAAATTCATTTTTTCTTAAAATATATGTACTTACATATTTCATTACAATAGTAGCAATAGCAGAAAATATGTTTTATATAAAATACATAAATGTTTCGGACCCGAAAATATTATCCGCATTTTCCAAATCAAATCACAGGTCAAAGACAAATATTTGCGAACGAACAATCCGATACAGGGCTCGCAATAAAATGAATCAATTTTTATTGTAGCCGTTTACAAACAAAGGTACCGGACCCATGAAAATGCCTGTTAGGTACATATTCCAAGGTTTACGGCTCCGAAAGCACGGGGAGAACGTATTCTACGTGAAATGTTTTAATACTCCGAGCAAGAATTGATGGAGAGGTCGTATTCTTACTTAGCGAGTCCATTTATAAAATAAATATAAAAAAAAAATGGAGTGAGATTTTATAGGTCCAGTAATGTTTGTCCTTGAGGTAAATTTTTTTTTCTCTGAAACCTTGTTATTTAAGACAATAACAGCCAATTAGAACATACATATAAAATTATAATTCCGGATCTCCGGATCTTTCAGACTCCTCTTTTAGTTGTTCTTGATGGACAAAACACAGCACAATACGTTACAATTTCACCATATAAAAGAATATTCAGTCATAACAATGATAGTTCTATGTAAGTATGTATTTAAACATACAAAAATACATTCGCCATGACATTCTAGGATATCCCAAAATGACTCGCGGCTGGTGGAGGGCAGTGTTCTATGGCTACGTCCCTCCCATCTATAATCTAAGTTTTAATATGAAATGCAGTTATAAATTAAAGTATTAAGCATAGGTATAAAACCTCTCTGAGAAAATAAACACAGCTTATGAGGCGCACAATAGTTGGAGTCGTTTCACCAGTGATTTTTACCCGGACTAAGTAATCCGGTGATCCGGCCAATTCTCCTGCAGAGATTTACGGGCTTGTCGTATTTCGCTGTCGGATTTACGACACGGCGCTTGATGTGGACTGTAGTATCTGTAGTTTACTACGGGACTTAGTTTTACTCACTTGTCGACGGTCGTAAGTGCAAGTTAAAAGCTTGAGATAAAGTTAAGCTTAATGGAGTGTGGGTAGTATTGGAATAATTATGATAATGTTTTAAATAATTTATAATAATATCTAATACCTATGAAATTCACTTTCTTCTGTCACTAGGGTGGCAAACAAGCGTATGGCCGCCTAATATTAAGCAGTTACCGTAGCCTATAGATGCTTACAATTCCAAAGGCATCGCTCGGGCCAATTTGATGGGGCATGGGGCAGAGGGAGGGGAAGAAGGGGGAGTTGGGCTTCCGGCTCTCTCACTAATCGTACGAAACGCAGCTGTAATAGCTACTTTACGCCGATCTTCTGAGCGAGGATGGTACTACCCCGGTCGAGCAAGCCCATATATTTTGTGACTTCTATAAACATGTTTTGTTTTGTTTTGACTGTCTATTTTATCGGACAAAAGACACGTCGACCAACTAGTTGCCCAAGATGTTTGAAATTTTGTTTGCCAGGTTGTCAAGTCCACCATCCATGAACTTGGGCGGATCTTTATCATTACAACCGGTGCTGTATGGTTCGTTGGGCGGCGGGCCCGCGCTCGCGCCGCTGCCGCCGACACGCCGCGCCTCACGGCCTTCCGCAATTCAGCACGTGCACACGATCAGCCCGTGAGTATTAGCCCACATTCCTTCAGCTTTTCAAGAAAGTATGAAATTTCTTTCGTTATCTTGACTCTGTTTAAACTTGTAAATTAGCCCTCCGGCCGTCATATTAATAAAGTTTCAACAACCAGTTGCTATACAGGAAATAATATTCTGTATCCGCAACTGAGGGCCTACTCTGTATTCTGTATCATTTCTTACGAACGAAAATTGTTGAACGTCTTCGTCGTCGTCGAATATAAACATCAAACAATTTTCGTTCGTAAGAAATGTCGGAATCAATGAGAAACGTAGTAGGACCTACGCGTATTTCGTCCGATAGTTCGTTTTCGTCTGGTTGCGATAGGATAATATTTTTTTTTATCCGCAACTAGAACTCTGGCAGCCATCGTAACTATCTCCTTTGCGCTTTGGAGTATTTACAATACAGTTAAAAATCACAGTCCCTGCTCTTACGACAGTTATGGGAAAATAGAAGCAGATAACTTGTCAGACAATTTTATAATGAAACAGATTTTACGTAAAACAGACTCTTATTTTTGTATAACTTCTACTTTATTACATTTGCTTCTGACTGTGTATGCGAACTAATGACAAATTCAATAATACAAACACGGTTTGAAGCAGCACTCGCAGTGTCGCGAATTCTTGCAGACAGCAATTTGCCGAGCATATTCCATGCGAGAAAAATGTCTCGCTTTCAGACGCGACTAACGCGAGACGGGGTGACGCGAAACGAAGTAACAGGGGTTGACAATTGGATATGATTTTCCTTTATTTAATTTTATTTTGTTTACTGAAGATAAAACACCTATTTTAAGCTAGAACTTAAGGCCCTTCGCACACGGGTCGTAAGCGTAGTCGTTTCGTAAGCGTATCGTCAAATTTTTTTTCGAAATTAGAAACAAAAAAAAAAAAAAAAATTTTCTACGCTTCATTTTATCGCCAGCATGCTACGACTATCATAATGACGATGAACATCTCATACGATACGCTGCAACACCGCTTCGTCTGCGGACTTGTTTGAAAATGTACGTGCTCGTATTGCTCTCGTTCTATGCGCGTATAACGATATGCTTACGTTACGGCGCCGTGTGCGAAGGGGGTAATAGTATGTGTTTTGGTATTTTATTCTCAAATTAAGTTGAAATTCCGGCCAGCTGCTATTTCTCAGTTTTACGTTGGTACCTAATGAATTGTAGAAAATGCTATATTATTGGATATCAAATAATATGACTAGTGAAATAATCCACTCAACAAATAAGACTGTAATTTTAGGTACTTACCTATATGTCCCAAAAACCAGATCATCTTTTGTTTTTATGCAACGACGTATGTACAAGATGGCAAGATGCGATCGGTAACTGAAGGTGTGTCTACATTAGGCGCATGCCGCGTCCGAGCACTCAGTTTTGTCATCGGAACGCATAGACATAATGTCATAACATGAGTGTTCGGGCGAGGCATGCGAGGCATCTGGACGCACCAGGAAGATAGAACTCACCTAAAAACAATTTTTCAAAAAACTTTGCTAATAAATCAGTCTCAAACTTTCATCCTTATTTTATCTACGTTGCATTTGAGCTAATAAATGGCCATTGAAACAGACAAGTGAAAAAAAGTGCTCGAGCCAATCATTGGTGGGGTGGTAAAATTGCCACTGTGAAAAATGCCGATGGAACGCGGCGTCGCGTAATAAATTACAAGAATACGTGAAAGCTTGCCACCCCGAGTGTGCTTGCCGTTCCCCCGAGGCGAGGTAACTTGAGTGCAGACCATTTTTATTTCCACATACCTGATGTCGGGTATAAACCTACGATCTTCAGTGTCGTTTGAGTCTTTTATAGAAAGACAGGAAATTTATTTGGTCTTATCTTTTGAAGAACGTAGTTTTGATTCAATAATTGTAATGTAGAGTTACGAACAGAAGTGCAGTAGCATAAATCAGTCAATACTGTGCCTATGTTCTCAGCGATACAGTCTTCAGCATGCTACTGCATTTATGAACACTGACTGTACATTGTACTTGTAGTTAGTTCTTACTCCAAAAAATCATATTGTTGTGTACATAGGTAAATTTGTTGGTACATTTTGTAAATAATAGCTATAACGATACCATCATTATAGATTCGTAAAAAAATATAATGTAAGAAATATCGACAGCACAAATAAAATACAAATCATCGTTACAAAAAATCATTAATTCCCATCACTAAACTCGAAATTCGCTCTCGCCAGGAAATTGCATTTTCCCTACTGAATATGCACTTTGATGCAACGCACTCAGCTTCGTGACACAGTATAGTCTAGTGCTTGGTAATTAACAATGATACACATTTACATAGAACCCGTCTTAAGGCACGTACTATTTCTCCACATAGTGCGACGACACGCACAATTTGAAAATAGAGGGAAAAACAAAGAACTACCTGTTTACTTTTGTTTCCCTGGTAGCGAAACCTTCAAAAGGCACGCAGTATTGTTTTAATTAGATACTAATACGCCTTTAATACGATACGTACCCCGTATATAACCCCTTGCACGGTCTCAACAGGTTTGTAACAATCTTGATTTGTAAGGGAACAATGAATGTAGAGATTACAATGAAAATGTTGAAAACTGCGAATGGCGTAGCTTTGCAGGTGACCTGATTCGCAAATTAACTGCAGACTCGGGATAATGGGTGGACCGTTTTTATGATTCACGTTATATTCATGAAGTTAAAAGTTAATATTATATTCGAGTAATACCGAGATATTTCTGGGTAAAATTGTATTAGAAAGATTCTATTTAAAGCCGAATGAAAGAATTTTAATGGGGTCTTATTTAGATTCAGAAATCCTGATTTATACATCTATAAATAACCAAGAAATCCGCTTTAAGATTAAACGCCCTCGTAGATCTACTAAAATTATAAATTACGTAGGTTAGTACAAATTAATTAATATCGTATTACTCTGTTTTGAAGGGGTGGACTTGTAAGCATTCGGTAATGGAGTAACTTCCAAGAATTCAATTCCACAATGCCAACGAAAAGCAAACAAAGCATTCGAACGAACAAACTTAGACAAAACTCGCATTAACCACAAAATCTTGGGTTATTTTCGTAGAGACAGGCACCAGGGGCTGAAAGTTTCGTAATTATGTCCCTTCTACCCTAGCCTGTCCCTGAATAACTTGGCGGAAGTCACACAGCTCAAACCAACTCCAGTTTACAGCACGTTACATTATTCATGAAACTGAAAATTCGGTTGATAATGAAGGCTTGCGGTGATTAAATTCTGGAAAAGTTTCCTAGAGGTGTTATCGATAACCCTTAAAACTTTAGGGATCGATTTAAAGTTGCAAAAATCACCACTGGCGACAATGCCTTTGTTCTGTTCTGACGGCTTGAATTGTGGATTTTATAATGACTTTATTACACTACATAATGTTATATCTACGTACCTAATACCACACTGGTATTACCTAATGCTTACCAGTCATCTATTTATTAAATAAAATATCATAGGTCATAAAGTATTTTCGTTGTTTTGTGCTTGTATCTTGTGTAGAAAATAATTAATTTTCATTAATCTAATAGCACAATCAGAGTTTAACTTACATTCAAGAGGTGCTTTATCAAATCCAAACACATCCTATTCTGCATTGTTTTGCGGAAACTACGTCACAATTACGCGCAATTCCCCTCGTAGTTTCTACAGTCTCTACGTCTCTATTTAACCCATGACGTCATAATTCCACCCGGTCCATAAACACGACGCATATCATTGTTAGAAGCGGAGCTGCAACAGTAAGTACGCACTGAGGAGCCCTGTGGGGAGCCAATAACACGCCGTTGCCATGGTGACGGGGTGCGTAAGAGGGTCCCCTTCCCCCGAGGCCTGAGCGCTTATGGCAACCAGAAAACTGTGACATCTCCGCCTTAGAACGTTGCGAGAAAAAAACTTCGTAAAAGTTTCCTTACTGACCCACTCAAGAGACCCAAATTCCCTGGTCGTGTATTATTTAGTACATCAACGTCCGGAGATATATGACCGCGATGATAATCGTTTGTCGGCAATGGATTAGGTTCCCAAAGTTGGGCTCTGCGAGTTTGATTAGAAGTTCGTTGGAATGGAAATTCAATTTGTGTTTGGATTTGAATTTGTGATAGCGTGTATTTATTGATTTTTAGAACGTTGACATCGGGAATGTAGATAGCTGAAATCATTAAAAATTTCTCGATAATATTTGCTATGAAACATATACATGTTCTGAAATTGCTTGGCTTGCTTTGCTTGTTTGAAACGGTTCTGTAAGTATATATTCCCAGAAATCCTTTTATCTTGAACAAAAACAGTGTAAATATTGAATTATTAAGGCGGTTTCACGTCAACTTCTCAAAAGTCAAATAAACTCATTTCGCCCGCGAGACTGTAAAGAAAAATAAAGACAAATAAAATTTCAAGTGTTCCATTTACTTCGCATGTCACTTTCAGTTCTAAATGGAATATATTTATGTCTTGTACGTTTTCCTACAAAGTTATAAGGCTGTAAGAAACTGTTGGAGTGGAAAAGAAAAGGTTTTTCTGCTGAATATCCGTCATAATGCCCAAATCTTTTGTGTGATGCCAATCAGGAACATTGTGGGCCCATATAACGTGCATTCGACCATTAGTGAGGGATGGAGGAAGAGATCTTCGGAGAAATTCATTCAATTCATTCCGAGAGACTAATGTAAGGACCCAGTTCCATTATATTGCACGGAAAACGTTTAAGGAAGTAGATGGCTGTAGGTGCCTTGAGGGGTGGAGCGCTTAATGGTTTTATCAGAAGATATCAATGTGTAGGGATAAAATTATGGTGGGAAGCGGTCCGTAAAATATTAAATCCAGCTCAGCGAGATCGACTCGTCAGAGGCGTCATTAAAATTAAGCATGAAAAATTGCCGACAGTGTTAATTTAAACTCAAATTTTCACCGAAATGTGAATAACATTAACGTTGTATATATAGAGTAATTAGCGCGCCGGCGCTTGATTGCTGAGCGCCGCGTTACTTTAATTACACACGGATTAAGTTCAGCAAAACATATTTTGGAAATAGCGGAAATTATATTAATGAATCATCACGCCGCCATTCCGCGAAAGGGTAGGCAGCGGCGGGTAGAGCTACTCCGAAATACGAAAGTGTTCTGGATTCTTTCGGAGTACAAACGAAAGAAGATACGTCAAATCATGACTATCGAATCCGAAACACTTTCGAGTAGGAAAACGTACCATCTGTCAGGCGAAAAGTTTCATTTCGTATTTCGGAGCCCCACTGGTCCACATATAACACAATATAATGTCGTTAGTAAATAGTATATGAGATATAACGGCAGATTAACTAAGACCGGCGGCATCCAAGTCATCCATATTTATGAGCGACTGTTCATCGGATTTCTCGGATACGTCCCTATCGCCGTTAAGCACTAGTCAATAGAGTAGGTACTTAATTATTCGGTTTACTAGATCATAGATTGATTAAATTAATCGAAATAGTAACCAATTATTCATTTACTGGGGGTAGCCTAGCTAGGTATATTCAAATTGATTTGCAGTTACTGCAGTATGCCCCTGGCTATCCTTTCGGGAAATTCAGACGGGATGGGTTACTATATTTTTACATTGTTAAAAATAACCAGATATTATTCCATTTCCTAAACTAGGCTACGTTTGTTTCATACAATGAATTGGGGTGATCCCAGTGGCTCCCAGACCAGTGCAAATTACGAAAAGGCCTTTTCCCTTTGCCTCTGGCAGGAATCGAACCCACAACCACCCGATGCAGCCGAGCGGCTTACGAACGACTGCACCAAGCGGTCTTCAACATTTTCATCGGTTATTATGTGTTATACATTTTCGAGCTAACCAAAAGAAAACACCTGTTACAAAATAATTACACTTAGACGCAGGTCTTATTTGCTTCCAACACCGTTTTACGAGTCATCCGGGACCTGGATATTTATGGCCACTGCCCCTGTCCCGATATTTATTCCCCTAAGGTCCGCCGGCAGACTTCCGATCGTAAAACAAGTGGAAATATCGTTAGCCTCGTACTGTACTGTGTTCGTACTGTGTTACGTTCACGATACAGTACTTCATGTTATGTTGTGGTCTCGTTTTAGAGCTGCTGATATTAAATTGATAAAGTGACTTAGATAATTCTGTGTTTGTTGGATTTATATTTAAATTCTGTTTGGTTAGGATATTCGTCTCGAAATTCGAATTTATTTCGAATTGCCGCTTTGGTCCCATATTTAGATATGGGACCAAAAGTTAATTGTGTCTCGCGTCTACGTCCCAGTACCCATAGTACCTAAAGGTGATTTTTTTACTTCAGATTTCGGTGTTTTGAAATGGTCGATTAGACTTGTACCATTACCTGTATCAATTTCTTTAATAAAAAAAATGTTTTTACCAATTTTTATTAACATTTATTTAATGACGGGCCCGTTAGCGTGGTTGGCGCGGAGGCGACTTTCACGCTGCAGGTCGTAGGTTCGATTCCTACCCGTGACATGCATTTGTGTGCATGAACATGTCTGCATGTCCGGAGTCTGGGTGTATATGTATATTAAGTATGTATTTACAAATAAAAAAGTAGTATATGTAGTAATATCAGTTATCTAGTTTCCATAGTACAAGCTCTGCTTAGTTTGGGATCAGGTAGCCGTGTGTAAAAAAAAATGTCCCAGGATATTATTATTGCTAGATATAAAAAAATATATCTTTATTCTCAGGAGCGACGCACTAGCAACGACTCTATCAGCGCTCTACGGCAAGTTGCTCGTAGTGATGGGCATCGCGTTCCCCATGGCCGAGGTCATCTCTACCTATATTCCACCCTCATTTTACGAGGTGAGTGTCCAACTTTCTTTCCCACTTAAAACTTTGCGATGCTTCTTTCTCTACATATAAGAGGGTGCTATGTTATACTGAAGAGGATTGTTATGTCTTATTGTCTTCTTATAACTTTAGCGTAAAATAAATAATATATTATTATTAGGGAGTATAGTTATTAATAAAAAGGGTGAATTAGCAGTAGATCAACAAAATAGTTGAGTGCCTTAGTCATTATTCTATATAGAAATGCTATTCGTGGGTGGTAGAGTTTTATCATAACATAGTTTTATGACATATTTCACGACGCTCTAAGTACTATACCTATTGTGATTGTAATATTATGTGATAAAAACTTGTAAACATAATATTATGTGAGACCAACGTCACTATGGCAAGAAAATGGGTTGTATAAGTTTTATTTTCTACCAAATATGAAAAAAAAGCTGTAATGTGGTTATAATGGCTGCTATTATACCTGCGCGGTATGGCGATCGTTCAAACAACATGAAAATAACTTATTCATGAGCCGCTAAGGACCGTCATAATTTATGATAAGGGTGCCAGGTATCACTGCTTAAGTATGTGTAGTTGATGATGCTCTTTCCTGCTTTCTCTATGTAGAGCAAACTCTCTCACCTCTACAACATTACACCAACTCTTCCTTGTATATGAACTAGTAGCAATGGTAAAAATATAAGCCGAAGTTTCATGATGGTATACCAGTAAAATGTTGTGAGATCAAGCAAAGTATGTAGTCGTAGCGATCCTAAAGATAGTTGGAGTAATATTTTAATGACATATCTTCGACGTATTATTGTACACCCGGGCGTATAGCAAACAAAAGATTATCAATGACCGAGTCTACATCAGGCGCATGTCACACCCGAGCACTCAGTGTTGACGTCAGAACGCTTAGACATAATGTCGTAACGAGGGTGCTCGCGAGATTGCGAGGCATATGGACGAAGAGATTAGTAAAAATAATAAAACTCTACTTTTCATGACCTATTGTCGCTTGTTAGGTTAATAAAACTGTTGTCTCCAGGGCTTCTACCTGTACCTGTATATCGGCAGCATGGTGTTCCTCTTGTACATGTACGCGGCCCTCGTCAGGGACAGATCCAGGTCTGGGGCAGACACTACCATCGTTACCAGTGAGTTCTTTTGTCTATGGTTAAAAATAAAAGTTATATCTTACTTTTAGAAGGAACTTAAAGGATCTTTCATAGGAGTGAAATTTGCATTTGAGGATGTTATTTTTGTAAGTATGCATATAATACCTTGAGTACCTTCCGGAAAAATAAAGTAGTACTCAAAAGTTATTCCGCAAGGAAATCTGTGGAAAGCATGCAGCTTTCTTTTTTTGCTTTTAAATAGAAACATTTAAAGTCTGATGTTTCAATTGCATCATAACACTCGCGCGCTGAAATGCAAAAGAAACGAAAGGAGAGTTTTAATAAAGTGGTGTATTGACAGGAGTAGAACGAATTTAAAACCTATATTTCTGGTGTTATGTGTGATGTGAGGTTCCATTTTTGAAATTACAAAATTTATTAAAAGTACATGATATTCAAACGGTAACAAACCCGGAACACTTTCTAAACAAAATATCAAAAAGTTATGGTGGCACAAAGGATCTCACATACATACATTTTGGGCAGTCGTTTAAAAATGGAACCTATTTACAGGTTTGTGTAATTTTAGCCGTTTGAAACAATGCCTTTTCTTTTAAACATTACTCAATCTGAAGCCCACACTGAACCCTTTCATTCATTATTCAAAGAGGAAACAGTCGAGACTTGGCCAACCAAATACGCACATTCCAAATATACACCGGACCGAAATAAAGCCGATTCGTAAAAGGTTAAATCTGGCGTATCGGGCCATGTGACATACCGTACCTACTTATAGTTTTTTTGCTAACTTTTCCTTGTTTTCGTCGAGGGCCTTATTTTTGCCCCTTCACGGCTGTAACCGTTGGAATGGACGAGGCGATTTCTCTTTTTTCCTCGCAGCCTGTGAAGCTACATTTGTTATTTAAATGACGCAGAAAGCCCAGCGGAGGAGGACAAACAAACAACGAACACTTACAGAATGTTGCCAGTTTCACAGACTTTTACGGCAATATATTTTTGATAAAATAGTTAATTGATAACCGCTTGGTGCAGTGGTCCGAGTGTAGACCGCTGAGCACTATATCGGGTGGTTGCGGGTTCAATTCCTGTCAGAGGTAAATTTCTGAATCGCCTTTTCGTAATTTGCCCTGGTTTGGGAGTCAATGGGATCGCCTCCAGTCCCTTGTATGGTAGGAATAGTACAAGCGTTGCTTAGTTAGGGATCATACAGTTGGTGTGTAAGTCTGACGATATTTATATACCTACCTTTCTTATTTTTAGTATATGTAACGTCTTTCAGTACATAATTATGTTTCAATTTAGTTTATGGAAGAACCAAAGGCAAAGAAATAACTCCATATTACTTTGTAAAGGAAGATCCATGCATTTGATGTTATATTACACTGTAGCAATTTAGAAACGTGTACCTATCTGAGATCAAAGAACATCAATATTCCCGTGGTTACTTTGATTAATGAAATGTTTGAACATGAATCGGAAATTACTTTCCATGGTTGGTTTCCTATTTTGTACTAAAATTATGCTTACTTACTCATCACATTTTAATTTCATGTTTGGTACAGGCTATTTGCTTATTTGTCTATAAAGAATAAATTCAATCATCCTATAAAATTTTTATTTCGCTATATAATTGATCTCAACAGTTATCTTCGGACTGAAATGTGTGAGTACTGTAATAGTACGGTAACGGCATCTAAATCTAAACTTGTGTCGCTTCTATAAGTACTTACCGTCACCTCGAGCAAAATGAGGAATAAACACTTGCTGCGCCTACATAAACCGAGCCGCGTCCGGGCAACCAGTTATGCTGTTATGTCAACGAAATCGACCGTCAAACTTGATTTCTCGGACTAAAAGATATCGTTATATCGTAATGTTAATGTTCATTATTCTGCTTGTGATTCGGATCCGGTCTAGTTGTCATCGCCATAACTTTACAATAACATTATTTCAGCTTCAGCTTTATCTACTACCAAAAGGTCATCTAACCCTTTTCACATATAGAGTCGGATACAAGCTCATCCCCATCGGAGTCGGAGTCGTGCTCGTCGCGCACGGAGCGCAGCACCGCGACAGCCGCGCACGCGCAGCACCTAGCAGCCAAGCGACTGTCGCTTGGCTTCGCACTCGCGACGCGGACGCATCACTACGGCAGCTTTTATTTGAGGATGGGAGCAGTCGGTAAGTTTTGTTAAAGAGGAGTAGGTGCCTATGATGATAAGGCCGAATTTCGACCTAACCGGGCGCGCTGGCTGGGCTCGCTGGCTCGCTCGTTTCTCTGAAAAATTATCTTCGTAAATTCTTTAATGTACTTAAATCGCACATTTTTGGTGGTCGACATGTTGTTGGCAAGAGGATTGCTAACAGATGGCCGGTAACATTTCGACCACCAAAAATATGCGATTTACATTTAAGAATTTAACAAGATGAGAAGAAGAGAGACCAGTGGTTTCGCCTTGGAAAATTGTTAAGCGACTCGAGGCATGTTTGTGGATGTACTCCAGTGTAGGTATAAATAAATCGACCTAACCTTTAGCGCCTGTTTCAGAATCGCCAAATAACTTTTATCCATACAAATAAATATGGCGTTTTGACAGATATTCCATGGAAAAACTGACAAAACGTCATATTTATTTGTCGAACCAAAGTCATCCGACGATTCTGAAACGTGCCCTTAGCCTCACAAAGAGATAGAGCTTCGCAAAACAAACATTCACTGCTACCATCTCTACGCATGGTATATTTCCGCTTCAGCACACAACAGTTGCTCTACTAATCATGTTTTGCTCAAACAATGTTGGCTAACTACACAACCGTATTTATTAAGGCTTTATATGAAGTCGCGGATTAGTTCCGAACCAACTTCCCGAACGAGGCTCCTTTGATAATTCACTGGGACTTACTGACAGAGTTTTGGTAATCCTGTTTATATTCGTAATTGGTAGTGAGTTAAGGATAGAAACTGGAATAACTGTACTAATAAGATGATACTACTGGGAAGTATACTCACAGTCGAATTATGAGTTACATTATTGGTTCTATGGTGGTAGACTCTAGCTGACTCTAGAAGTGTATACTGCAGCTCATATACAGGCTGACTCGACCGGGGTAGTACCAGCCTCTCACGGAAGATCAGTTTCGGATCGGATCGAAGATAATATCACCCCAATACAATAAGCGACATCGGGTTCTCGAGTCCGCATATTGCGAAACCACCAAGAGTTTACGGTTTATAATTAAGATTTCACGAAGATAATATTTTCCAGTAAACGCTACTATAGACTCGCTGCCCAGCCCCCCTTGACAAGCTATAAGCGTTTCTACCAAACGCTACGCTTCATGCATGGAAATGATATAAGTCACGTAATCTACTTATCCACTTGTAATGTCATTTCCATATATTTAAGCGTAGCGTTTTGTAGGAACGCTTGTAGACGAACGCCACTTGTCTAGGGGGGCTGGTGAGCTTATAATTTGTTTGGCCTCATTGCAGCGTTCGGCATCGGCTCCATGATCTACTCGGGATTGGAGTTCGGGCAGTACTGGGAGTTGGAGCGGAACACCAACTGTCACAACGTGCTGCTCGCGCTGACGCCCGCTACACGAATGGCCTTCATATTCATACAGATGTACTTCATCTTTCTTAACAACGAGGTTAGAGCATAGACCAATTACTAAGGGGACTGGCCCTAAGCAAGTCGGCCGAGTGGTCGGCCTAGTACTAACATCGACATAAAACGAAGCGAGTATTAGTTCAACTATTTACCGGTAGATAGAATAATGAAAATGAAAAAACAATGACCACGTTTTTTTTCATACATACAATATGTTAAAAAAACCCTGTCCGACCCGAAAACGTATTGTTGGGTATCGAGATTAGATTCCATTTTTGTAAAAAAAAAACTTTTTTTCATTTTATTTTTTTCAAAAATTTTTATTTTTTATTTTTTTTAACATAGTATGTGTCCCACTGCTGTGCAAAGGCCTCCCATATTTTTTTGTAATACAAATACCCCGTTTACATATTTTTTTTTTCATAAAATGACGTCATCACATACTTTGTGGTCTGAGGTGACGCCACACGATCTAACATAATTACTTCCGGTAACGGTGTTGTCATATTTTTAAAATTAGCTATATTGTGTGGGAAAAAGGCAAAAAAAATTGGCACTTTAAATGTTCATTAATATGTTCACTATCATGTTTTTTTTTTTTTTATTATTTTATTTGGTCATGTGATTGGGGAACCTAATTACCGGTTTCGGCTCGGACAGGGTTTTCTTAACATGTTGTATATCTAATAAGGGCACCTCTTTCTTTAGTCTTTACTCTGTGGTATAGAGGGTGCACCGTCGATATATTCGAGTCAAATAAAAGTCCACTGTTTCCATTGGACTTTATCCCTCAAAATGCAATGCAGCCAAGCCGCGCGTGTTTTGTCTTCAGTCGATAATGCGTCCAGATGCCTTGCATGCCTCGCCCGAGCACTCCTATTATGACATTATATCTATAAGTTCTGACGTCAAAACTGAATGCTCGGACGCGGCATGCGCCTAGACGCAGCTAAATACAACCACGACGCCTCATTGCATTATAGCCCGTCTTCAAAGATATCAGAGACGTTCCTAACAGGTGAACTGATTTGAAATAATAAGTGATCATTACTGTGACTAAAAACTACTTTGAGGTCTGTGTTGAAATACACACTCAACATATTAAAACTTAAGTACTTTTTAAAAATATATCTAAATCGTTCGTAAAATGTCGATGTTCGTGAAATAAAACAGCGTTTAATTGTATTTACAGATGAAAGTATACAAGCACAAGATAGTGGCGCGATTTGGACTGATGCATATGGTGGGCACGAATCTGAGTGTGTGGCTGAATGTGCTCGTGCAGGAGACGAAACACGAGATACTCACCTTCTACGACCCCGAGAACAACACCATCGGACTGTCGCATAGACTTGGTGAGCATCATTTTGATAATGTTAATGTCGCAACACTATGCTTTTGGCACTAAAAACTTATCTATACTTAATATATAAAGAGGGAAATGCTGACTGACTGACTGACTGACTGACTGACTGACTGACTGACTGACTCATCAACGCCGAGCCGAAACTACTGAAGTTAGAGACATGAAATTTGGATAGTAGATATATTTTGTGACGTAGACAAGCAATAAGAAGCGATTTTGGAAAATTCAACCCCTGAGGGGGTTAAATAGGGGATGAAAGTTTGTATGCAAGTTCGTCATTTTTCAAGTTAGAATTATGAAAATTTGTGTTGAGGTGTCTTTTTAAAAATAAAAAATATGGTTTTCGGCGTTTTTGAATATTCAACCCCTAAGGTGGTGAAATAGGGGATGAAAGTTAGTTGGGAAGTTTGTATAGATGTTCGTCATTTTTGAAGTTAGAGTTATGAAAATTGGTGTTTAGGTTCCTTTTTAAAAATAAAAAACTTGAATTGCTGCGTTTTTGAAAATTCAACCCCTAAGGGGGTAAAATAGGGGACGAAAGTTTGTATGGAAGTTCGTCATTTCTGAGGTTAGCATAATGAAAATTTGTGTTTAGGTTTCTTTTTACGTACTAAAAATAATAATTTATCTTTTTTGAAAATTTAAACCCTCAGGGGTTAAAATAGGGGGTGAAAGTTTGTATGGACGTTCGTCATTTTTTGAAGTTGGAATTATAAAAATTGGTGATTAGGTGACTTTTAAAAGATAAACAATATTAATTTCAGGGTTTTTGAAAATACATACCCTAAGGGGGTAAAATAGGGATGAAAGTTTGTATGGAAGTCCGTCATTTTTGTAGTTAGAATTAAGAAAATTGGTGATTAAGTGTCTTTTAAAAAAATAATAATAATAGCGTTTTTGAAAATTATACGGGGTATGGGATACGGGATACGCGATATGGGATACGGGATTTTGTATATGGGATACGTGATACGGGATACGGGTTACGGGATATGGGATGCGGGATGCGGGATGCGGGATGCGGCATACGGGATGTGGGATGCGTGATACGGGATACGGATACGGGATACGGGATACGGATACGGATACGGGATACGGATACGGATACGGATACGGATACGGATACGGATACGGATACGGATACGGATACGGATACGGATACGGATACGGATACGGATACGGGATACGGGATACGAGATACGGGATACGGAATGTGGGATGCGTGATACGGGATACAGATAGGGGATACGGATAGGGGATACGGTATACGGGATATGGATACGGGATACGGGATACGGGATACGGGATACGGGATACGGGATACGGGATACGGGATACGGGATACGGGATATGGGATGTGGGATGCGTGATACAGGATACGGGATACGGGATTTTTTAAATTTATATTCTGCGCGGACGAAGTCGCGGGCAAAAGCTAGTCCCAAATAAATCAAACAGATTTGAAAAAGGAGGATTTAACAACTGTTCTATTTTTAAACTGGCTGGTGTGCGTGTAAAAAATTGGGGTTGCCTTTAAAGATTTTTTTTCTTAATTCTTTTTTGGAATAAATGGCTATCTTCCGTGTTTTTTCAATAAAAGCGGCCAGTGAATGTACGAAATATTTTTTTGTTTTTTTTTTTTAAATGTATAACAGCGTAGCCCTTTCCGCAAATAACGCAGGTGTCTTTACAAGATTATGACGGCAGATGGCTTTAGCTCTTTGCATAAAAACGTTTTATTTTCGGACAGACCCATGAATAATTAAGTTTGTAAGTCCGTACTAATTCAGTTATTTGCGTGTTACCTACGCAAAAATATTAAAAAACTGCGACGTAGGTACTAATCCTAATTACCATTTTTTTAAACCTGTCCCACTGTTGGGAAACAATGAAATATTTTGTATTTGAATTATAATAACAAAAATTACACTCAACATTATTCGTGTCAGTTCGCTAGACGCGGCATGGAAGCGCATGCCGCACATCGCCGCGTGTAGCACTATGCCGCCAATCGATAGAGTTATTTGGTAGTCTTGTTTTTACTTTTTTAAATTGATACTGAAGAGCGTATCTGTGGGCAGATTTTAGATTTGTTTCTTGATTGTCTATTCTGATCTTTTTGATTTGAAATGTTGTTAGCTGAGTGTGGTAAGTGGTACCCTGTTAAAGGCGATTCTTAGTTCGGCCTCTTGGGCGTTGGTAGCTCGGTTCACTGCATCGGGTGGTTGCGGGTTCGATTCCCGCCAGAGGCAAATTTCGGAAACGAGCTTTTCGCAATTTTGCCCTGGTCTGGGTGTCACTGGGATCGCCCCCAGTCCATTGTATGGTAGCCATAGTACAAGCGTTGTTTAGTTTGGTACCATACAGTTGGTGTAAGTCTGGCTATATTATTTAAGGTGGGAGTTCGCTCAACGTGGCAAGACAGCAGACGTCAGTCGGTCTCATACAAATTGTGGCGATGACATGTGCCGCGACGGCAGACGGCATTCAATTGCTATGGACCGACTGACGTCTACTGTCTTGCCGCGTTGAGTGAGCAATTGCTATTGGTACTTACTACGTTTGGAAGTGATCGAGTTTTGAATTTAGAAATTGTACGGTGGGCAGCAAGTCTCGGGGACGATTTCCGGCATAAGCTGAGCTCTCTTTGTCACGGCTATAATAAAGAGTAGTAGTAGTAATATAGGTACCATTCAAAAGTAGCGTAACCTTAAGGACTTTACGCCTGTACCTAACTCTCAGCATGGAAAATTTTATGCTAACAAACCAATTTCTACGTGCATAATTCACAAAGAAGGTTCGCTATAGTAATTTTTCTACCCTTTGGCCCGCATTTGTTCCCTAACGATATTCCCTTTGTTACCATCTATCCCACTTTTAAACCCTTCAACATTATTTTATGTTGATTTTATTACGTTATATTTATGACCGCAGAGAATGAAACGTAAGGGTGAAGTTTTGTGGCTACAACTAACTTTGTGTAACTGAAAAAAAAAGTGGCTATATTGGCTCTTTTTATACTTTACTTTCGTTAAGTAAATAATTTAAAAAGCATATACATCACTATACACAGATATTCCTTAGGAAATAGATTTTCTGTACCATAATTATGTTTATAGGGGTTAGATAACTGTCGTGTCGCGGTCGCCTTACCAGAGCGGTCCTAGTCTTAGGAGGTAAAACAGGCGGTGAAAGTTTGTATAGGGGCCCATTTTTTTATTATGAAGCTAGAGATAAGATTTGTACTATAATAATAGGCGTTTTAGAAAAAAATTGACCTATAGTTTGTACGGAACGCTTAGGGCGCGAGTCCTACTCTTACTTTTCCAGGCTTTTTTTATCACAGACGTGGCAACAAAATGTCGACCATCAAACTGAATTCCCAATAACTTAATTAATAAAAACTTAATAAAAAGCATTAATCTTTCCAATTGCATGTTTCCCTTATCAATTGTCAGCCATCACCGAGCTATGTTGATTGGTTTCCGATCTCGTGACCCGGGGAAGCGAAGCGACCCAAATACTTGAAATACCGGCCCGATCGAAGATAATACCATATTGGATCGCTTAGATGTATGGTAGAGTCAAGTGCTGACTGTTAGCTAGTAACTGGGCTCGGTCATTTTATTACTATATGATTCGAAAATGGTATCGACAGCAATCTATAGTAATAAGACTCCTAGAGATAACATAACAATTCTCTAAATTTGAAATTGAAAGTCAAAACTGTTCTAAGGCCGGTATTAATAAAACGATCTCAACTCCGAAAGCTATATCTTGCAAAATGTTATTTTAATATTAACTTAAATTCAGAGTTTAAATTAAGTAATAAATTTACTAGACGACAGGACATCGGGTAGTAACAAATCCAACGACGTCGTATTAGATTATACCTTATGCTTACAATTTTCACATTTTCAAATTAATTTTAATCGACAAATTTCACGATACAGTAGGTAAAAAAATAGACTTGGGGCCTGATATGACGTTACGTCTTCGTGCTCAGGCGTCAAAATTGATTGCACGGGCGCGCCGCTCGGAGCTTTTTTTTTTTATTGTGACTAAGCCCGCCACACATCCCACCACTGTTACTCCTGTAAGCCAGGATCGACAAAGGTGTCCAACGCTGACAGCGGTGGATTTACGGCACGGCGTAAATTACTTCAGAGCCAACGCTTGGCGTTAATATTTCTGTGTAAAGCATATCGCACGGTTAGTACCGAGGCCCTGCCAGTACTCGCGGGTATGCTCCCAGTAGACTTGGAGATTCAGAGACGCGCGGCAATGTACTATTCCACCCGAGAGAACATGAACACCGAGTTCCTAAAACCGCGCGACCGCTCTAGAATCATTAGATTATTTAATCCAGTATCCGACGTTTTCGCCGCTCGGAGCTTGTGGACACCTTTATTCAGTTCTTATTATTTCAATTCCAGCATTCCAAAAGGCGTTCCCAGCCCTCTCAGCGGAGGTGCCCGCCTCCCACCCGGCGGCCGCGCACCTGCGCGTGCCGCGAGGGCTCAAGGGCCCGCATCACATCTTTGAGTGCCGCCGCACCAACATCATGGGCTCCCTAGTCCAAGACGCCTCGCCATTCCTCTTCCCATGCACCATAGAATACTCCCTCATATGCGCCGCTATCCTCTACGTCATGTGGAAAAACATCTCCAAATATCCATCTAAGGATGTCGCAGCCGCTATAGCCAAGGCCCGATTACTCGAAGGTTTAGCCTACAAGAAATCCCCGCATCTATACAGCGTGGACTGCGCCAGAGCTCACAAGGGACTGTTTTTCGGAATTCTGGTTTTAGTTCTCACGATAATATCTCTGATACTCTTCTTCGTGCTCGTGTCGAAAAAGGATTATGCTACTTTGGCAGTTGTCGAAGTCAACGTATGTGAATTGACGCTGTACGCTATGACGACTTTCGCTAGCCTCGCTGGAATGGTGTGCGTGCGAAAGCTGAAATACGACGGCAATAGAAACCTTGAGTTGGATAACATACTTCTCGTTGGAGCTCAAACCGGCATGTTTATCTACGGAACCTTCACTATTATAGGAGGACAGTTCACGATCGAGAGGAACACCATCCTTATTCTGATAACCGCGCTATCGTCGTTAATTCAGACGACTTGCCAAACGATGTTCATATTGGATGCGAGCCGAAGGTCAGCGAAAACAGCCGAGCAGCTCCGAAAGAAGCCTGGTAGGGAGATAGTGACGTTCCTACTCGTGACTAATCTAGCGATGTGGGCGATTAATACCCTTGAAAAGTCCCGCGCTGAGTCGCATCCAGTCCAGTTGCATTTCTATGGGCTGTGGGCTTGGACGATCATCACCCACGTGTCGATGCCTCTAGCCATCTTCTACAGGTTTCATTCGACGGTCTGTCTGTGCGAGATATGGAAACGAGCATACAAGATGAAGCCCGCTTACATGTAGCGACCGGTTCGGTACTGGAGTACAAGCTGGGAACTCAGAATATGAACTGTGGTACTTTCAAAGTTTCAGTAGAAGTGTTAGTTGGATGTTAGTGCCATAGATGTCAGCTAAGTGTGTACCGGATCTGAAACAATAATACTATAGACATAGATGCATACATCTATGAAGGAATTAGTGATAGTCGTGGATTCCGGTGAGCACTTTTCAATTGTATTAGTTCGAAAGTTGATGTAGGCGTAACTATTATTAAAGGCACACAAACCAAACATGATTGAACTATGTTGTATTGTGTTCGCAGAATCTAAAATCCTTTGGAGTAAATTGATAATTGAAGAGCATTAGCAAGTCAAGCAATTTAACCATTAATTACCTTTGAATACTCGAGGTTCTATATTGGTAGTTACGCCTGTAAAAGTTAACTGCTGTAACGTTAAGTTATTGTATTTGAAATATTTTAATGTGTTATTTATTTGTAGCTTTATTATACGCTTTAACTATTGTAGCGGAACTGATGTGTTGATATTTATCGCAGTATTTCACAAACGGGTTACACTTTTATTCATTTTAGCGCTTTATATTTAGATGTTAATTTTCAGCAATTTTAGTGTTAAAATGTATTGTTAATATAATTATGAACCTATTATTGTGTAAATGTGTTCATACGTTCATCCTGTTTAAGTAATATATAGGTAAAGATAGGTAGTGTTAAGTATTTATTAGATCCCACAGCACTCCACATTCCATTTTCATATAAATCTCATAGCGTCGGCATGTTTGTACGCACTCGGATTCAAACGAAAGTCTTCCATTAGGTTACGTTATTTTATACATTCTTTTACAGCTTCAGTTTCATTATTATACATCGTGAAATAATATTTTTGTTCCCTAAACAGGGTGATTTAACTCATCAAATGCTATAGTATCTAATTATGAGATCTATGTCGAAATGCAAAAAAAAAACCTATATTTTATACTGATTTTTTATAAGTTTTTTTTTGTGGCTGCAGCCTTAATAAAATATTCGCAACAGTATGCGGTGCAATTCAACGGTAAAATTTAACTTCTCGAATCGGGACACTATGACTGAATGATATTCGATGCTAGTATTTGACTAGAATCACCCTGGAACAAAACATTATATTCACAGTTAGCGTATTCCATCTACAGTGGGAACAATAAATTTTATCGACCTAATCATATTTTTGATGAATTTTGAACATGAAACAATAAATTGGTTATGATAAGTAGTGATGTTTACAATGAGATGCGTAATAGTCTGAACAGAATATTAGAGATTTTGTAGCTGATATTTTTGCGAGAAAAATGTAGTCTCAGTAATTTTGGATAAATTTTTGATGTAGCAATACTTGCATACCGAGGACCCAGTAGTTAGGCAAATGTGACACCAAAGTCTATAAAAGTAAGATATAATTGGAGCTTATTACTCGAATGTAGTCCAAGGATCGTGTAGGACGATTTTGAAATGATCGGTAATACATGATTTTGTATTTTGCTTGTCGATAGACTAGTGATTTCGTCCATTACTTATGAATGTTTTAGAGACGGTTTTATCTCTTATTTATTTATGTAGAAAGTAAAGAAATACAGATGATAGTAATAGAAAATACTCATACAAAACCCACGTATAGTATATTATGTATATGAAATACGAATAAATATATACATCATATTCTTATGGAGGCACACCAATGCAGTTGTAATACAGAAGTTAACATCGATTGCTCAAAAATATATTGTGATTGTGGCATAATATATTTTAGATAGGTATAGTACAGTGAATGATAACTAAACTCTTTATAGCGAGTATATTACAGTAACATAATTCTTAACAGATCGTCAAAGAATTACTATAATATGAAATAGACTTTTTTTATTTAAATATATCTACGCTTCTGCCTTTTAATATGGAGTAAGATTATAATAATAGTATTACGTAATAGTAATTCTTAAAGAGGTTTCAGAAACGAAATGATTTCGAGAGTTTTTTTAGGTGTAGAGTCATAACTTAAAATATTATACCGCGGTTTATTTGATATTATTTAATTGGTGGAAATACATTGAATACTCAACAAATGTTAGCTTTAAGTAATATAACACACCAAATCTAGTTATTCAAACTAATAAACTTTTTAAAACAAGAATCAAGCGAAACAGAAGTACCTACCTTTCCCTTTTTCAAAGAATACCTACAATAGGTATAATCTTGTATAATACCTAATAGGCAATAATCACATTTTATGAATTAACCTAACATTCAAGTACCTAAAATCCAAAATTAATTCTGATACAAAAATGCATGTAAGTCAAGAAATACTCCATAATTGTATGTTTTAACTGTAATATTGTAGACAGAGTGATCTATAGATAGTGTCATATAGACACAGATGAGAAGGCATTTTATTACGTACTAAATTTTGTCTACATGATATTTGCAACCGGCAAAAAACCGTATTGTTGTATATTCTTTTGAATGTAAAATGTATCATAACCCTGTATAGATTAAGCGCCTATTTGTAATAATTGTTTTAATTTATGTTTAGAATAGTTATACCTTTGTACCCACTGTACCAAATATTCGTTAAACACCATGTATTTTTAATTTAATGTAGTTCTTACAAGTCATGTGTTCTGGGAATATTTTATTGTCAAGTAGTTGTAAAAACGTTAAATCAGAAAGGAAGGGAAAGTGTAGGTACCTATCTATGACACGTTATAATACATATTTTTTCATTTATTTTATTTTATTTTATTGTATGTGCCAAAAACACAGATGATGCTGTATTAAGGCTTGAACAAGGCCTGATGATAGCTACGATACAAGCTAGATTATGACTATTCTATCGAATTTACGATTTTTATTGTATAATTTTTGATCGAATGACTTACGGCCAAATAAATCAAATACACAATGTAAAAAAGGTATTACGCATTATTGTGTTATTGCATTAAGCCTTAATAAACAGCCTTAATAACAGTAAACTCTTAACGTATTTTTTAAATGAAATCATAGAACAACCTTTATTCTTCAAGTTTTGCGAAAGCCTTGTTTAGTGAAAAATACTAGTGACTTGATTTGTAAGAACTAAATTAATTTAAAAAAGTAATTTTGTATAAATAAATAGTGATATTAGATTAATGTTTTTAATTATATATTTGTGAACTATTTATTTGTTTAGGGAGAGACTGTGAATAGGTTGGGATAGCTCTAAGATTATCTCCTTGGATGTTTCACGTTTACAAACAATAAAAACCCTCTTTAAATTATCCTGAAACAATTGTTTTTATGAACACTGCTTTAATTTCGACTATAAACTTGATCTATTATACAGGGTTATTGATAAAACACTAACAACGTTGCAGTACTGTATTACTAACATTATAAACAACAACTTTTGCTGTATGACTTTTTACAAAACGTAATACATTTATTGTTTTGTAATAACCCTTACTACCCCTATTTCTACAAAACAATAAATGAATTATGTTTTGTAAAAAGTCATAGAGCAAAAGTCGTTGTTTATGATGTCAGTAATACAGTCCTGCAAAGTTGTTAGTATTTTTTTTATAACCCTGTATATGGAAATAATAACCATCTTACTACCCCTATTTCTACAAAACAATAAATGAATTATGTTTTGTAAAAAGTCATAGAGCAAAAGTCGTTGTTTATGATGATAATAATACAGTCCTGCAAAGTTGTTAGTATTTTTTCTATAACCCTGTATATGGAAATAATAACCATCTTACTACCCCTATTTCTACAAAACAATAAATGAATTATGTTTTGTAAAAAATCATAGAGCAAAAGTTGTTGTTTATGATGTTAGTAATACAGTCCTGCAAAGTTGTTAGTATTTTTTCTATAACCCTGTATATGGAAATAATAACCTACTTACTACCCCTATTTCTACAAAAACAAAATGTAGAGTCATTCAGAATACATCCATATCAAAGTATAACAGGTGTTATTTAATATGTAGAGTGCCTTGTAACGTTCTCATCAGCTTCAAACAACAATATGTGAACTGTATTATAAAATAACAGTGAGGCTCACACATGAATGATTCATGCAAAGTACTAATCGACAACCCTTCAAGAATTTTGATAAGCTACGGTAGGAGCGTGTTTATACCAATTGGGTACGTGATAATGAATATACTTTGCGGCCTACGAGCGCGGCTCCACTAGTGCGCTGCGTTGCGTCGTCGCAACGGATCAAAGGGTCGACGGGCGAGAGACGAAGCGGGGGAAGGAGATGCGCCAGTACAAAATCTTGCGACGACGCAACGCAACGCGCTAATGGAGCCCGGCCCTACGGAGACAATTACCATTGAGTAACTATTCACTATGTTACACGGTCTATCAGTTCACCAGTTGGTTCAATACTGGTTACGATTTCTATATACAGGTGGACCTTGATACAATTATTGTTTAGCTCAGCTATAGTACCCAGCCTGAAATTTGGTATTATGCACGGGGCGTAATAGAAAGCCCTCTATTAAAACAAAATAAATCTCTACCTACTATTAAAATAAATATTAGCATGAAACTACTAAATCAACATTAGTTTTTTTTATTAATTTAATCAGTAAGTAGGTAATTACCAATAATTATTAGGTATCGTTAAAAGTTTAATAAATTAATGTTACGATGAAGACTCTATCACTCACTTAATGCCATTCCTATGAAGAAAAAAAAAACTGGTTTATCTACGATTTCATTTAAGCTTAAATTTCCCTACTAGCTCTACCAGTAATATAGGTCTGGTAGTGTAAATAAACTCCACTGCATCTAATAAATTCTAATATACACTGGCGCGTTGACCAAGTGAAAATCGTCTGAGTACCTCCTACCTCCTAATTTGTAGGCTCTCCTTATAAGCTGCAGATAAGTGGTGCTCGCCATGTAGAGTCGGGGACTCTCACCGTAGTGGAGTCTGCTAATGCAGTACACTTGGTTAATGCACTAGTTTTTATTGATGTTTGCATTAGATATGAGCTCGGGAAAATATGATGGTAAAGGCGTACTTTCTTTATAGATGTATCTACTAAAACAGCCAAAACTCTTCAGTAAAGTCGTAAGGAGATGCCGTGTAACTGATAAATATACAGGCCAAACCTCAGCCATTAATGTACGCAGGGGGCTTACCACGACCACTTATCGCGATTCAATTATAGGAACGTTTTAACGTTTCAGCGACTTTTGTGCAATGACGTACCTTATTGTCATGACAATAAGAAACGTCATTGCACAAAAAGTCGCTGAAACGTTAAATCAATACTGCTATAAGAGGTGGTGGTAGGGTCTTAAAAGGTCTCTATTTGTATGGATCATATAAAACTCCAGGTTAGGAGGATATGATACGTGCCACTCGAATTTGTTCCAAGAAAATTACTATTTCCTAACATACGAGCCCCCCTTCCCCTCTCTCTGTCTCACTACCCTTAGGTAAGCAAAGTGCGAGTGATGCCTTTGGTATTTCGTATGTCGTACGTAGTGGTCTATACGGTAAGTGCTTAGCATCAGGCGGGCCGTATGCTTGTTTGCCACCGTAGTCACATAAAAAATACGAAAGCTAAAACTGCAAGCTACTGATTTTGTTTCAAGAAACTACATAATTATGACCTTCTTCATTTCAAATCTCACACTCAATCCTAAATAATCTCATACCGTCCTTGTTTTAACCTTGGGTCTTAATTATTACAATTAATTCAGCTAGTTGGTAAGTTCCAAAACAAGATTGTTTGTAGCCAATTAATTAGCGTCAAACTGTAATGAAGATTATATTACGACGATAGCTGAAGCTAATTGATGATATCAAACACGTTTTAGTAATTAGGCTACTAGCATGTACGGAGGATATAATAATATTTTGACTGTTTTAATATAAAATCATGTAGTTGATCGTATAAGCTATGAATATCTGCTGAAAGCTTCACTGCTTGAGACCACCTTATCTTTTTAAATGGTGCGTCAAAATTAAGCAGATCTCAAAGAGTAGCGATCGGTTGTAGGAGGTCAATCTCAGAGATTTGTAGCTTCAAATAATACCTGCGCCTGACCTTTCTCCGGTCGTATCGAATTGCCGTCCCATTGGAATATGAGAGTGACGGAATTTTTGGGAGCAAGTGTTTCTCTCTATCCAGGAGTTCCAGGACTGAATACATCCATAACCTATATAAAAATTTAAAAATTCACACTTATGAATAAAATATAAGCATACAAGGGTGGTGACGACATAGTGACAATAAATTAAAACACGATCCCTGCTAGTCAATCACAACACATTAAAATTATAAAATTAGGTTTACATCAAAGTCCAACATTTCAAATTTTCAAACTAATTAAATGCGGAAATAGTCTAAATTAAACACAACACCCTTTATAAACGTCTACCGACCTCATAGACTGACCTGTAAGTACAAGCGTGGCAACATCGCTTCGGTGTCGGTATTTTTAGCGGTATCTTTGTAGGCGTAAAGTTAAAATAGTCAAAATAGAAAAGCAATCCCGTGGCAATACCTTTGAATATAATTTAATAATATTTTATGTGCGAACTACTAATGTGATACCCAGTATGTGGTTTCAATTATTGTCATGATGTCGTCACCACCCTGTATAATGTAAGTAAGTACCTACATGTTCCATAAAAATCAAGACAAATCGCTCTTCGTGAACGAACTTGAACACGATAGAGTTATAATAAACATCGAACTGCACGTCGCGGCTTCAACTGGACCGTAGCGAAATGGAATAAATGAAATGCGCGAGCGCAAACGATGTCAGTGTCAGACAGCTGTGCTTGGATCACTTCAAGTGCGCCGTATATTGCATTAGATCAAGGATAAACAGCTTTTGAAGATTATTTTTAAAGGATACCTATCTTATGGAGTTTCTTGATCCTTTTTATAATTTTATAAATTCATGGCCTAAATATTTATTTAGTGGCACTGAGACTGCGGTCATGAGGTTTAGGGTTCGACTCCCGGATTGTGTTGAGGGTTTGACTGCCGTAAAATTCTGAAAAACCCTAGGTGAAATACGGATGTAGAGATGTTTCACTCTAAAAATGCACGCCGTTCCACTAATCTTGATTAAAGTTAAAATAATTATTGATTGCAACGCTTGACTTAAATTACAGGTATATTTCACTATATATCAGGATTCCGGAATCTAGCAATTTCCGGATTAAAAAGTATCCTATGTGTTAGTCCAAGTAATAAAAATGTCATCCAAATCCGTTCAGCCGTTGATGCGTGATTGAGTAACAAACAACCAAACACAAGATTTCACATGTTTCAATTTAGTCAATCGGTGAGCCAATGATAAAATAAAACATTATATCCAAGAGATATTTTATTAAGGAACACACAGTTGGGTACACACATCAGCTCTTCCTTGTGGGTGCGATCCCCTCGCGTTGTGTCGCGATCGATACCGCAGGGGAACCTTGCAACGGGGTGCAAAGGAAATGCAAGCGAGTTGGGCATGACTGCGATACGAAACGTCTGACCATTGATGTATTATTATAGTAGATATGGTACCTTCTAACATCGCAGTTGCTAAACTAGCAGCTAAATTCATACATCTGTCATCAATCACAATTCGACAAGAAGGCGTTATTCACCAGAAGATGAGCCGTATTGGCAATGGCATGTTTTCTACATTATTTACCGCGAGTGACTGAGTCGTACTGTGTCCATGGACTCTGTTTAGTTGTACAAACTATTTTGGGCAGTCACGTGTCTCCTTCTTTTCTGGTAATGTCTTTGCGTCAGACATTTTTTAATTTATACTTTTCTGCTAAAGACCACCTATGCAGATATTTTATTTTGCTATGAGAAAGCGAAATGAAGCAAGGGTTATGGATGCATCATCTTCACGCCTCTACCCGGAAATCTTGCAAACATCTCGTGTCAATATGGCCTGCCATCTCCTTTTAAGTCTGCTACGGCGGGTCACTGAGGTAGGTAATATTTTGTCCATGGTACCATTTACGTTTAAGGTTTCGCTTAGGGCAACACGTACTTACGACCTGTCATACTACTAAATAAATGTTAACGTGCTTCGGTTTTTTTGGTATATATGCCACATCTAAATAATGCCTCTTCGTTGTTATTTGCGTTGGTGCATCTCCCCCTGATTCTGTCGCCCCTCGGCGCGGCGCGTGCGGGCTGTGTGCATCTAATGACGTTGTTTTATCGTAGCACAGAGATTTTCGACGACCGATCGGCTCAGTGCATCGGGTGGTTGCAGGTACGATTCCCAACAGAGGCAAATTTCGGATTCAAAGATTCAAAACGTTTATTTTGTTTAGGACTACGGGGGCACTTACAAATTGTCATTTTACATTTTTTTCTTAAATTCTACTGCCGGATCGGAAACGCGACCTCGACTGAGAAGATCCGGCAAGAAACTCAGCGGGCTTATCTTTTATACATTGTTTTAATTTAATTTTATTTTTTTAATCGCCATTTTTTTTATTTTAATACAATGTATTTTGGTAAACAATAGCTCCAGTGTCCTGCCCTGCGAAATAAGCAAGGCAAGAAACGGGCTTTTCGTAAGTTGCCCTGGTTTGGGTGTCACTGGGATTGCCCCCAGGCCCCCAGTTCATTGTACGGTACCTAAAGTACAAGCTTTTCTTAGTTTGGGACCGTACGGTTGACGATCAACTTAAAGGCATTTGATGCGTATTATTCACATGGGGCTGAGCCGTACTGGAAATACTGACATGTACTGAGTCCATGGACTCTGTTTAGTAGGACATACTATTTTGGGCAGTCCTCCATTTGTCCTCTCTTTCTCGATAATGTCTTTAAAAAGACTTAGATGAATATGAATGTAGAGTAATTATATCTTGTAGAACACGATGCTATTCTATTTGCATCCAATCCACTACTATCCAGAACGAAGCTATGATACTCCCATTCTTGCTAACTTTATCCTGCCTCCCCTATATTTCCATTCCCCTATACCCACATACAAATTAAGGACGTTTAATATAAAACAAGCGCCTCTTATTTACGTTAACTCGCAACTATGTATTTTATTTAGATTTACACAGCACACAAAATATCGATAGTGCTTAGTTATTTCGTGACTCTTGTAACAACATCGGCATGTTATATTTATAACTGGGTTATTTTTGCACAAAGTAAATTAATCTTTCATTTTTTTTAGTATTTTTAATTTGTAGTTATTTGGTGGTAGAACCCAGCTGTATCTAAATGACTGCAGCAATTATGGGCAAATAGCACTTACGGGCTGGCTCAACCGGGTAGTACCACCCTCTCACAGAAGATCAGCATAGAGTAGCTATTACAGATTTAATCGTTTTTGTCTAAAATTGAAAGTATAGCTAAGCTTTCACCGATACTACGTTCAAATCCGTAAATAATTTACAGATATAAGATGCCACAGATGTTAACTCATAACTACCCGATTTGTTTTAGGGGCTGCAATACAATATTGGGTTGTTAATCAAGACACTTTGTATACTAATTACTAATCCTTTAACAAACAAGACAACAAGTTACCAAAACAAGTCGTAGTGAGTTAAGATGACAGATAACAACTTGTTAAACAATATGTTTTAAGCTTTATAGATTTATAAACTAATAATAGCGAGCCAATGACACGAGCACTTTCGCCGGAACTTCTAGGCCACGTTCTAATTAACTTATTTTTAACCTGAATGCATGCGAACCAGTATTAAACACTAATAACGGAACTCTAATAGACGCTATGCAAAACATTTTTAAGCCCACAATTATTCACGCGCAAGGGAGACAAGCGATATTTTTTGTAAGTTAAAAAGAGAAAACGAAAGTGTATTTCCATAGGCCTAATATAAAATAAATTATAGAGTTTCGTTTATTGATTTTATTCAACATCGATGTTACAGTTTCCATGTCTAACTAGACGTTATCCATCTTGGATGTGTTAAGTAATTTATGTCAAACGCCTACGTTCGACTTTCAAATAAAAATACCGTGCCCACGAAACACCCACGTTTCTTATAATTTATTAACACATGTATCGATTTTATGTCACGAAGAAAATACGTATTTGTTTACAAACAAGATCTAAGTTTAGCCAAGTTCACCGAATTCTAGTTCAATGTTCGATCGAAGAGGGGAATGATAGGAATGGGTGCATTTACGAGACAGGGGTTCGCGTGTCTACCAAGGAGGCACAATAGACCCCGTGGATAGCTATGGTAGTGAGCGAGTGGCGCGCCGTGTTCGCGAGTCGCTGGCGGGCTTCTGACTTGGTCGCGCGTTTGCATTTGAAATTCGAACACGAACTATTGCTCTTTTATTTAAAAAAAGAACAATACTGTTAAAAAAGACGTATTTTTTTTAAATTTGTCACGAATAAGTCGACATAGAGTTTTAATATTTTTTTGTGTGTGAGGACAGTGAGTGCAGTCTACAATAGCATATCGTTGAATGGGTACAATGGGACTTCTCTGCAAGTAATTTTCGTGGCCAGAAAATGAAAGCGTAAGCATTGTGTTTTGTTGTTCTATTTGTCCGTAGTGACGGTAGTCCGGTTTTAGCTACTTGGTTATTTTTACTTCGTCATTAACTTCACACGGATGTTTGTTTGTTTTTGTAACACTTTTTGTCAAAGGTCATTATTACCTCACGATTATATTATTTTTGGGAGGTTTATGCAATAGATTTAATTTGAAAAAATATGTCTGCAAGGTATCTTCTGTTCACAAAATAACTTCCAAGTAACACACGTTTTGGTAAGTAATTCAAAGCCATATGTTATATATCTAGTTTGTGTTCATATGTTTGTATTATTTATCGCGCTGTCTCCATACTGGATGAAGTCGTTCAAGGCTCGAGTTGCGTGGTTACCAAGTGCATAAACCGTTGCTCTACTTACCGCACTCATAAGCCTTAACAGACACGGTAACAGTATAAAAAGAAAATATTTACGCAGGTACGTATTGGTACTTAATAGCGAAAATACTTAACTTACTTTTGAATACCAACCTTCCAAAAATAAGAGTAATTAGAGACCTACCTACGGTAATTTAAACTTCATTTACCTATTTGATTAACAAGTATAATATTCTTCTTGGCTGTATCTGAACAACAGCTCACCTAGCTGGTTAATAATATTATTATCTTATAAGCAATTTAATTATCTTACGATATAAGGTTAAAGCTAAAGCTATACTCTTTTTCTCTTAAAACTTTACCTATCTCAAACGAAGTGTACATTTTTTTGCAATGGGGTATAGAAAAAGTACCGGTTTGAGAATTCTTAGGATGAAAATGTACGTAATTCTGTTTAATTACAGCCAATTATCGTTAAAATGAGAACGTAATTTGGATAGAATGAATATCATTGTAAATGTTTGCATTTAATTTTAGTTGGATCAGTCTGCTAGAGATGTAATAAATTATAACTTAGATAAGTTAATTCGTTTTAACATCGAACAAATGTTATTACTCTGTCTCTATTCAATATTATAGAGAATATAACTGTTCGCTTTCTCTACATTCGCGCAGGCACGATATACATAGCTTTGGTAACAAATTATTATACTTCTTTTGCATGGAATTCTGCAGCACGGATCTGGCGCAGAGGAATTTTTCACAGCATCAGATAGGGTATAGGGTAGGGTATGTCTTGCTACCTCTACTTCAGATTTTAACTCCGCTGAGATATTGATTCGGTACTCTTTATTCTGCAGACGGAATATGAAACATAATTAAATTAAAGATTATCTTGTTGCGTCCAGATGCCTTGCATGCTTCGCCCGAGCACTCATGATATTATATCTATGCATTCCGACGTCAAAAGTGCTCGGGCGTGGCGTGCGAGGTATTTGAATACACCAACGAAATCATACTTACGTTATTAATACAATTTCATACAGATACAGATACGTGATTAATACAGATACAGGCTTGTTCATAACTCCTTCGAACTAAGGCCGTGTCACTTTACATTTGACTCTACCATCCGTAGTAGAGACACACTCGACAATTTTTTGTCACATTGTCGACAGTCAACTCCATCGAATCAGACAAGGTCACCGCGCCATCAATAAGTTGTTTGTGTTATCGCAGAAAATTGCAAATTCTTAATGTAATTAGCTTGATATTGGATGTTAATGGTTATCGATCAAATTATTGGGGTGAATAATATGATAGTGTATTAGTCCAAAATATGGGGTTTTCGCAAACCTATAAACAAGAGACTAACATATTGTAGCGAGATCAATACAGACCTAGAGAGCTACTGTGTAAACGCAAACTAATATCTTACATGTAAATTTGACATTTCACCAGGAAATTTACACGTAACTATCCGCGTAACATAGACTTTGACGACATAGAATAATTACCCAACAAGACTTTATTTAGCCAGAACATCCGACGAAGACGGGAACAACAAGGATACATAAAGATCACACACAAAAAATCGGTAAGGTCATTGCCGTTGTGCAACACGTAGGTGTAGGCTGTCTCTGACACCTGTTTTTAAAGCTTGCCATAACCTTTTACATTTATTTTCTGAACTATGAAATATTTCCCACTCAAAAGAAAGCCGATTGCAATTCCATTTTCCCAACAAAAGACAATAAAAATGCAATCATTCCCGGCCTTACTCTCCCCGACATGAACATACGTAAATTGCTCCCAAAATGGTGCATTGTGATTTTGAATGCGCCCGCGCCGGCGGCCGATCGCCGGCAAACGACCGCCATTCAAGGCCCTATTCAGATGCAGAAATAATACAGTAATTTAAGTTCGTACAAAGAGGGGAATACGTGAGTGAGCATGGCTGTTTCGTATAAATTAATGTATTGATGGATAGGAATTTGGATCGACGTTTCGTATTCATGATGCTCTATTGAATCCCACTAGATGCAAGGCTCAGAGAATTTGAATGTAAGGTCACGTTTCATATAAGACTTTTATATTTAAAAATTAAACAAGACACCTTTGTCACGCAAACGTCAAGCAACGCGGAATCGAAAGAGGATACTTGACAAATGTGGAAAGACGGCCTCATGTCTCCTAATTTTAAACCATTGGCAAACCACTGCTCCTAACTAATCTTATCTCCGTGAATTTTTGACGGTCGATATGTTGTCGGCCATCTGTTAGGCCGTGGTCTCCTATTAAATGCCATCGGCCGCTTACAGCGCCACGCGTACACCGCGTCACAGTGCTTACTATAGAAATGTACTGTTGTGGTCTCCTTCACACGCCGACGTCACTATAGTAAAATTGTAACGCGGCGTACGCGTGACGCTGTAAGCGGCCGATGGCATTTAATAGGGGACCACGGCCGTAGCAATCCACTGGCTGACAACATGTCACACAAACATGACAAACTCACGACGATAATAAATAGAGAGTGGTTTTCCAATGATTAAAAAAATCCGATCTTGGGGAAGTTACTAATTAGGGAAGTACCTACCTTTCATCTGGATAATGAATCAATACAATTGGTTATACCTATCACATTTCAAGAGTAACTATTTAGGATGATAGTAAATTGGACTACTGATATTATAGCACAGTGCCTTACCACGATTGTCACAGCGATCTTCCCACGATCAGCGTGGTACCTACTGCTTTACCGTTAATTGTGTCGGGTACTTGTTCAACGAGAACTCGCCGCGTGGCAGATTGGAACTCTTGTACAATACATATTTAATATGCATCTGTTAACCTTGAATTACATAGCTGACATCGATGTTGAGGTATAATTATTAACGTTCTGATATAAAATTTGGTAGTTATCCAGCTACTTATTGCATTTTATGTAGCAGCGAATATAGTAAGTATTAATTATTTTTTCTAATGAGACTAATGGCACTATCGTTCTGGGCGTCGAGTCTCTTAACCATTATCCATTGCGAAATCGAACCATTGCGATTTCTAATTATTATCTTCATGAGTGCGTCATGGTCAATCGCAAATTCTTCGCGGTCGGCATGTTTTCGGCCGGAGGATTGCTAATAGATGGCCGCCAAGAATGAACGATTATATTAGAGACCACTGGTTGTCCATTGGTTTTTAGTTAGCAGACTCGGGGCCTGATAACATTGAAGCTGCGTGGGTTACCAAACAACGGAAGACTTGTTTCAACATGTGCACGGAATATCGAAGCAATGCATCATGTTGAGAAATAAAAGCAAATATCTGTGAGCTGGTACCATGGACCAATTACTAAGGGGACTGGCCCTAAGCAAGTCGGCCGAGTGGTCGGCCTAGTACTAACATCGACATAAAACGAAGCGAGTAGTTCAACTATTTACCGGTAGATAGAACAATGAAAATGAAAAAACAATGACCACGTTTTTTTTCATACATATATCTAATAAGGGCACCTCTTTCTTTAGTCTTTACTCTGTGGCTGGTACACACCCCTTTGGGAACGTGAGCCAGATTAATTAGATGGCCGATAGTCATGGTGCGCCCGCGCACTTGTGTTGCAGCGGAGAGATAGTTTGTTTTATTCTCATTACTAGCTTCTGCTCGTGACTTCGTCCGCGTTAACTTTAAATTCCCACAGGGACCTGTAATTTTTCCGGGATCAAAAGTACCGTCAAAAGTACCTATGTTCTGCTCCAAGGTCCTGTCTATCTCCATACCAAAATTCGTCAAAATTGTTTTAGCGGTTTAGTCGTGAAAGCGTAACAGACAGACGGACAGACCGACAGAGTTACATTAGCCTCCTCTAATCCTTTCAAGTTTTCCTAGTTTTTTGGCCTTTATACGTATAACACACTATTACGTATACTCGTGACGACACGAGCACCATTTATGGCATTTTATAACAATGCCATTATGAAACACTATCAAATGGCTAGTGCACGGCTACAGGTGGTGAAGTTCTTTGGTTTGTTGCGTTCGTCGACCCGAGCCACCCTCGGAGGGCGGCTGGCTGTCTGCCGCACCCTCGCACGAGCATGCGCTATGCTGATATAGGTACCAAATTTTTAATAAGAAGGTGAATGCATTTTGTAATCCAGCGCGCGCATTTTACGGCTGCTATTTTGGATTTGGTGGCAAATAGTTCTACTTCGAACCATTTGTAGCGTGAAGCGGTGAATCGTGATTTATACTCGGCCAGTGTTAAAATAATGTTTGAATTTGTTTCTGTTTAAAAAAAAGCTAAGCATCCCTCTTCGTTTTTTGAATCGTGATGAATAGGTATTCGGCAGATCTAAATAATGTTTGAATTTAGAATTTTCTACTTTGAAAAAGAAAAGCATATTTCTTACTTTTTATTTTTTTACTTTGTTTTTGTTTTCAGCTTTGTATTTAACCAGTCTCATTATCAGACTTACATAAACCCCATGGATGGATTAATATATCCCTAACCCTATCAGTAACATGGTCGACATTTCACTTAAAAAAAGTAATGTTTTAAATTGAGCAGTGTTGTTCGATTGTGACTTGGCCAATCGGCTCCGCTTCCAATCTCGAACAAGTAATTATATCTTAAAGTACATAGTACTCGTGCAAAGGTACCATTAATTATGCGGTCGTCACCCACACGTCGTCCGCGATTAGTTTTCCTGCACACAACATGTGGACGTGGCGTCCTACGCCTGGCAATATCCGGGGGCGTCGTATTCCGATGCATTGCATAATGAATGTGCCCCTTTATGGAATGAAGGGAGTGCTATTTTGTATTTATATACCTTTACGATTCGTCTGGGTTCGTCATGTTTTGGACGAATCAGAATATTCTTATGATTACCTTCTTTCTCAAAGTTTTTTTTTTATTATCACCAGCAAGACTTTTCTCACAGATTATGTCTCAACGAGTCGGTCTATTACATTTATTATGTGACTACGGTGGCAAACGAAAGGCAAGGCGAAATGCAAAATGGACTGGGGTGATCCCAGTGATACCCAGACTATTGCAAATTAGAAAAAGGCCATTTTCGAAATTTGTCCCGGTGGGAATCGAACCCACAACCACCCAATGCAGTTAGTCGAGAGATCTACACTTAAACCACTACACCAGAGTCGTTTGGTAGTCGTTGGTAGTTGGAATAGTTAATAAAACTACACAATAGCTAATGCTCATCCATTAGATACTATGGCTTAATAGCTTTGTGATAAAAAACAACAGGTAACTTAAAACATATTTCTCGTCGTAATCATAGTACACACGTATAATTAGGAAAAATAAATTATTCATGTGGACGTAATTATCGGCAGTGTACAAACGCCTTACGTAACGATTGCATTAAGCGGACATTGAACTCTTTTCCGTTCAGATCTTAAAGTTCTAAAAATATTCGAAAATCTTCCTAATATGTTACAGTTCATTATCTGGGAACGATACGTGATTGATTGCGAAACGTGTTTTTGGGAGTTCACGCATAGGAACTTTCTCAAAAGACGCATCCACAAGTATCGAGCGGTGCGCCCGAGTTTATAAAGGTTGGCACTCATCTATCAACTCGGCAACCGACCAGCACCGCCTCGCCGCTCGGCGTCCACTCGTTGTCGACAGATGGTCCGTGGGCGGACGCTGCTTTTACACCATAAACGTCACCTGATCAACCAGTGGACCGCGCGTGGTCAACGAGTGAACGCCGCGTGGTCAGCGCGTGGTCCACTTATTTCCGGTTCAGTTAGTGGATGCCGACCGACAAGGCGGTGCTGGTCGGATGCCGATGCCGAGTTGATAGATAAGTGCCAACCTAAAACAACATTATTAAAAAAAAAACTAAGTAATATATTAAGTATTATTATTATTATAGTTTCCAGCCTGTATACACTATATGCGCGAAGCTTATAAGAACAAATTAGAATGACAATCAGACTACCGATTCAAAAGCCCGCGTCACTACGACTTCCGGTTTTCTCGCGCATACAGTTGAATGACATTATAATTCATCTGTTTACAGGAAGTGACGTATCACACCTACTGTGTTTCTTTTAATACCGCCGTGGGAGCCCGCTCTTTATCTATTGTAAGTAAGTCACAAAGAAAGTAGACGGAAAGTTCAAGTTATAATAGTTTGAAACCATGTTTGCATCAATTTCTTCCATATTTGTTACCTAATAGGCTAGCTAACTTAGGATGAATTTACAGCCCAATAAGACATTACGCCAGTAGATCGTATGAGAATACAAAAAGTGGGGGTATAAAAGGTGTTAACATGGGCTTGAACACATACCTCGTCTAACCTACATACAACCCTGTAGGTATATTCTGTTTTTTTTTGTAAATATTTGATAGTGTATTATCCCCCTCCTTAAGCGCACTACACACTAAGCCGCCGACATATCGGCCGGTTGGTGTTGTCGGCCTTAGCAGTTTACTCACCGAAGCGCGCCGTGTCGGGGCGGGTCAATCTTGAGACAATCTTGGCAAGACAATCTCGGCTTCAGTGTGTAGTGCGCTTTATATCATCATAGCGCCACTATTTGGAAACTTGTATTATATGTAATTATTCTGATCATAGATACATCCTATGTTTACGATAGAGCGAGCGTATGTAATGTTAATATTCACACTAGTGCTTTTTCAAACCTGAATCTTGACCTCAAAGGTGACGGGCTAACCCTGACCTTTGACGCACGGTATACTGACATTAATCAATTCGACTATTCAATATGTTATGCCGGTTTCACATAAGAATTTCCTGTTTTGTAACGGCAGCCATCGCGCTTTGAAGACTAAGTAGGAAGTAGATAACTATCTAGTTTTATATGAAAATAATTTAGTTAAAGACATGAGTAATAAAACAGGATTGAATAAATAAAAATAATATTTAAAGAAGTTGATATAAAAGCTATAAATGTTTAAACAAATTGTAGGAAAAGATTCGACAATTTATTTTTTCGACAATTTGAAGTTTTCACTATTGTATTTTTTTCTCAAATGACGGAATAGCCGTATGATTAGCCTTCACAGCTTCACTTGTATTAAATGTAATTTATAAGTCATTCGTCTCTTTTCTGTTACAATTCATTACTTTTCTTTCATACTCGTACGTTACAAATAAATATGATCTTTTTTAGACTCTACTTTTTTTAAGTTAGGGGTCAAAATAATTAATAACCCACGAGATTAAATCAAACTAAGAACACGGCTACTGTATCATGTTATGACAGCTGCCGGTCACGTAAACAGTGAGCCGTGCGCACGCGCCGTCCGATTACGCCTGCTCTACATCTACCGACATCACGACGATATGCTTCCCAACGTGGGTGGAATGTGGGGATGAAAGGATGGAGATAAATTGGAGAAGTAGGGGTAGGTAGTCGTGACTTTATATCTGAGATAAACTTTATCTTGTAGAGCAGTGGTCCTCAAACTTATTTTGTATACTGCCCACTTTGAGAATAAGTTATTTTTTAGCGCCCCCATTTTTTCACCTACTTAAAAACCACTAGCTAGATGAAATTACAAATCGCCCCCCAAGCCTGTACACAACGCCCCCATTTTTTTTCTGGGTCTCTTACCGCCCTTTAGGCCTGCAGCGCCCACAGGGGGGCGTTATTGCCCACTTTGTGAAAGGATGTTGTAGAGTTAACTAGGCTTTACAGGTAGGTAGGTACAATATCAAAATAAGCTATGAGTGTATACGTCATAAAAATCCTAGTTTTGTTCCCGACCTCCTTTCTTTAATTTTTTACGATGTAGAGTTTGCTCTACATTAATTAAAAGTACAGTTAGAACCATTTAATAGTAGGCAGTCTATCTTCGCCATCTCAGCAGATACCCTGTGACATGCCACCAATAAACACTTATTATTTTTCATTCTAAACTCTACTTTAATCCACTGTACGTGTTCATGTTAACTCCTACTAATAATTTAGCTTAAAACACTGTCAAGATCTTTGATCAGCTTTTTTCAACTTTACAAGCTTTACCTTTTATCTCCGATTAATCTAATTTTAAGCTACAGTCGGAACATGTTAGTCGACTATAAATATCAATATTATCTTAACACTTTGTCAGTTGATTGAAGTGGCCCATTAAGTTTGATCTTTCATGTTTTGAATTATAAAAATGACTGATATAACCAGTTTTATGGTCGCTTACACTAACTAAACATTTTGGTAAAAATAAAAAAGACATCCTGTCTATCTCTACTTTTTGACAGAAAATAATAGAGAAAACATAAATCAGTGAAATGTTGCGTTATTTTTTTATATTACTAAAGTGGCAAAAGTACGGCCCATTACTTGCAATTACCAAAAGGCATCGCTTGCACGTTGCCGACCAGATGGGGACAGGGACATAGTGAGAGGAAAGGGGGGCGTTGGGCTTCTGACTTTACGCCGATCTTCTGTGAGCGGGTGATACTACCCCGGTCGAGCCAGCCCATATATGAGCTGCAGTCAATCAGCTACAGCTTGGCTCTACCATCAATAAAATTAATGCAAACGAAAAGTATTAAATTGCAATTATTACCGATAACTCTAGTCCCACAGGGTTCAAAATTCATCACCTCTACATAGAGTTCCTTATCACAAATTTAAAAGAGTGAATGAGACACATGGATATTGACACCAGTGTGAACCACGAAAGCACGGGACAATGGTAGCCCCACATCACACCCCCATGCGTTCGCCCATTCAACGTCTTGGCGTAAGAATTATATGGACACGTCAATGGCGTTTGCGCAATTAATTGTGCTGTATTTAATAATGAAGTAGTTATTGAATGATGATGACAAATGTAGAAATACTTTCATAGGTATTGTGTTTAGAACAACTTTTACCAATTATACCCTTTTTTACACTGATACAACATTTACACGATCAGTTCCAGTGTCCCACAAGCTTATTTGGCCCACTAGAGCGTCGCTTGTGTACATACCAGACTGTCAAAATATGACATTTCTGTATTAGAAAATTTTAGTTCCTCTTTTGGCCACCGGATCAAATAAGTTTGTGCCACTGTATGTTGTTGTTTGACAGCTCAAGTAGAGACAACATAAAAAATTATGTATACTATTTATATTATTGCGTCGTCAGTGCAAACGAGAAGTTATAGTGACCAAAATTCAATCCACATAACGAATATATCAAAAAAATTAATCATATCCATGTGTTTCCATCGTTTGAACCCAACCAGCGTTCACAACGAAACCAAACGACTCTAGCCGAATGCTCATGGTGTTTTTTCTTTCATCTCTTTCTTTCACTATAACAAAAGCGCTACAGTCTACACTCAAAGCCCAAAGCCCAAAGCTTTTAGTTCCACCGTGTACCCAACCGCGTTACATGTTTATGTTATCGAATTATAACATAGTTGCGATATATTTGTATAACGAACTGTTGTTTACGAACTAAATTTACTGTAATTTTAACAGTGTTGTGTGCAACTTATGCTGTTATTAAAATCGTGTAGAAAATAACCAGTAACGGAAGTGTTATTTAAAATGTGAGTATGATGTAAATCATAGTAATTTAATGGTTATTTTGTGTGTATATAGGAAATTGTTCGCATAGTTGCCGCTGTAAGTAATTTTAAATTAAATGTTGGGCCAACAGATGTTTTTAAATACCAGCTGTTTGCGAAAGTTCAAGAAACAGTAAGATTTTTATAATTTGAGAATGGACGCTTTCAGAAATATTGGTGGTTGTTGAACTATAAGAAATAAATAAGGTGCAGTTCTCATAAGAGCCATAACACAGGGATGCCATGGCGAAGTCGCCAGTCACCGTAGCCAACTAATTCGTATTGAAATGTATGACAGGTAACACACCTGGCACCTACAAATTTGTTGGCTACGGTGGCTGGCGACGTCGCCATGGCTACCAGGTGTGTTATGGCCCTAAATTACATGAGTATTATAAAGTTCAAACTATTCCTGTCCACTGCTGAACACAGGTTACTAAGTCACCAGTGACCTCGGCCTTTAACTTCTTAAAAAAGGCCGTATTTTTGATCGTTTTAATTTATCACTCTTTAAATACATACATGCGACATTATTGAATTAAATTCCAACTTCCGTGTGACACAAGTAAAAGCTGACGACTCCCTAGTGGACATGATTAATAGTAATGGTATTATTCAATTAGCTTGGAACCAATTGATTAAATGGCGTAACAACCTCTGCCGGTCCCGTATGAATACGTTGTAATCATAAAATAATAACTGGAGCCGATTATCGAAGTCAATATACACATTTTAGAGACAAGCCTGGGACAGATTTGTCTTGTCCCCTGAAGTCAAATGTTTTTATGTGACTGAGGTGGCAAACAAGTGTACAGCCCGCCTGATGTTAAACAGTTACCGTAGCCTATAGATGCTTGCAATACTAAAGGCACGTTGCTGATCTGAAGGGGAGTGGGGCAGAAGGAGGGGAAGGGGGTGTTGGCCTTGCGGTCTCTCACTCGTCATACGAAATGCAGTTGTAATTTCTACTTTACGCCGATCTTCTGTGAGAGAATACTGCCCCAGTCATACCCCGGTCATAATAATATATGAGCTGCAGTCAATTGGCTACAGCTTGGCTCGACCACTACCACACAATAGTTATACCTAAGTATGACACTATCAAAATAGCATCTATTTTACCATACCATGCATTTGTGTGCGTGAACATGTCTGTATGTCCCGAGTCTGGGTGTATATGTATATTAAGTATGTATTTACAAATAAAAAAGTAGTATATGTAATATCAGTGTATGTAATGTGTAATATCAGTTATCTGGTTTCCATAGTACAAGCTCTGCTTAGTTTGGGATCAGGTAGCCGTGTGTAAAAAATGTCCCAGGATATTATTATTATTATTATTATATTATTATAAGTAGAGTATTGAAAAAGTTATTATTTCAGTATTTAACTACACTGTACAAACAAAGTAGGTACTTATTTAATGAAAATCTACCAAGGGAAGCTAAGAAAGCAGTGGTTTTCTAACCGAGCAATTTACGACTGATGTAGATTACACCTGCATTCTTCGTGATTAAAAACCGGTCGTGGCTCCGTCTTGTGCAACGCTGACCGCAGTTTTAATGAACGTCGTTACTTTTGACATGTAAACCCGCTAATTACCTTAATTGGTTGGTTAAAGGTGTTATATAAAATTAATATGTATGGATTTTAGATTATTAGTACAAGATCATTTGACGTTACTTTGTAATCTTGTAAAATTAATTGTAGATTAGGTATTTTTGACAATTTATTCCCACAACTAAATTGACAACAACTTTTAACTACATTCGCAGACATGTGCATCAGTCTCTAGAACATTGAGGATATTTTTGGTAGCAATTAAGTTTTTATCTGTTTTTGTTATTTTAAGGAAATGACATCATATTGCGTCTGCTAAAATTAAACCGACGTAAGAAGTTTTTTATGGTTTCGTAATTAATAAAATAATAATAATATCCTGGGACATTTTTTACACACGGCTACCAGGGGGCTTACCACAAGCTCTTATTGCGATTCAATTACAGGAACGTATTGACGTTTCAGCGACTTTTTGTGCAATGACGTACCTTATTGTCATGACAATAAGAAACGTCATTAAAACGTCGTTAAAACGTTCCTATAATTGAATCGCAATAAGAGCTTGTGGTAAGCCCCCTGATCCCAAACTAAGCAGAGCTTGTACTATGGAAACCAGATAACTGATATTACTACATATACTATTTTTTTTATTTGTAAATACATACTTAATATACATATACACCCAGACTCGGGACATACCGACATGTTCACGCGCACAAATGCATGTCCCGGGTAGGAATCGAACCTACGACCTGCAGGGTGAAAGGCGCCATCACGCCAACCACGCTAACGGGCCCGTCAAAACACTACTACTACTACTACTTACTACTACTAATACTTCGCCCTTTTAATGGGTGCGTCTAAAAAAGGCGAGCGGTGCGCCCGAGCATCATTTTATGGACCACTGCTCGCCTCTTTTGGACGCACACAATGGGTATTCTGTTTTGCGTGCCGATTGCAATAGGTAAGGTTCGGAGTTAATCCAGAAACCCTATGCAATCCTGGAGTAATCCAATCCAGTGCTCTACTGTATTCTTTGTATTCTGCTACGTACTAAAATAAACTTAGTAGGTATCTCTGCATTAACACAAAGGATAAAGAAGTTAGAACCTTTGAACTACCTACTATATTAACACTTTGAAGATGACAACGTTTTTAGAATTCCGTACCCAAAGGGTGCCAACAGAACAGGTATATATAGGCCTCCGCTGTCCATCCGTCCGTCTGTCAGCGGGCTGTACTGTATCTCACGAAGCGTAATAGGTAGAGTGTTGAAATGTTCACAGAATGTATATTCCTGTTGCCGCTACCACAACAAATACTAAAAATAAAATGTATATGGTGGTACGGAACCCTTTATGTGCGAGTCTGACACGCACATGCCCGGTTTTATATACTTTTTTGACAGATAATGGCTAAATTCGGCACCCGTATACAGTAAAATATATAAGGGCCAGCGCAGACTTGCTACTTTTAGCATCGGCGATCGGCGATTTTGATGCTGCGTCTCGATCGTTCGCGCTCGAAGAAACGCGACGCAGCATCGATACAGTCGCAAAATCGCCGGTCGCAGATGCTAAAAGTAGCAAGTCTGCGGTGGCCCTAAGGGAAACGATTTGATGTCCTCTGTTTCAGTTAACTGTGCAACCCTAAACGAACGTGGCCTGTGCACATGGGATTTGGCGGTTCCCTAACTGTGTCAGAGCTATTAAACAATACAACGCAAATACATGCTTGGCTCACAACCAAAATGTTACTATTACATGCACCCATTTGGTGATGTAGCCATTGACTGCAGCTCATATATGGGCTGGCTCGACCGGGGTAGTACCACACTCTCACAGAAGATCGGTGTAAAGTAGCTATTACAGCTGAGTTTCGTACGTTGAGTGAGAGAGCCGGAAGTCCAACCCCCTTCCCCTCCCTCTGTTCCGCTCCCCTTCAGGTCGGCAACGTGCGAGCGATTGCCTTTGGTATTGCAAGCATCTATAGGTTAGTATGCTTGTTTGTCATCTTAGTCACATTAAAAAACCTGTAACTATTGAACATAAAGGTACGATTCCGACGAACGCGGCAGACAGCAGACGTCAGTCGGTGTCATACAAGTTGTGGCGATGACATGTGCCGCGACGGCAGACAGCATTCAATTTCTATAAGACCGACTGACGTCTGCTGTCTGCCGCTTGCAAAGAACTCCTACCTTAAGGTTATATATATTATTATTATTTACATGAGATGAAGTAAAAACCTCACTTTCCGCATCAAAACTATCCTATGTTTGGAGAACGCCATTACTCCGAAGTGTATGTATGTCAAAGTGTACCTACGTATGTAGTTGTATGTATGGCGGTTGTATGTAAACGCATTAGCTTGTAATGGGGCCGCGTACCGGCCGTTACCGGGAACCGCCGATTGTTTGTTCGCGATCACCAATCACCAATGTCCAATGTTCGTATGGTTGTTTACAAGCTGACAGTTACGACTTGCGGTTCGCGTTCTTGAAATAGCTGTAGGGTTTGGCGCAGTCAGAAACTTGCAGGAAGTTCCTAGTGCCTACATTATCATGTTTTCATTAAAACCAATTATGCGCTTTTTTCAGAAATGGGTGTTCGGCATACCATTTTGAGTTCGGTCATTGGAACCCTGACGTTATTTATTTACTCTGGGATACTGAAACTTTATTTTTCAGCAACAATCAGTAGTAATTTCATCAGTTGTGACTCCGTTGCTGAGGGCAAAAACATTCGGTAGATAAGTACCTAAAATAGTAGCCAAAGTTATGAACTTACTTAAAAGTACTTAATTAAGGTGTTTTTAAAATAGAAATAAGAATGCAATTCGTAAGCCTGAAAAATGTTATGCTTACTTAATGTTAATGTTAACAGCATAAATAAGTTTATTATTTCGTCATTAAATTCCTCAATAATAGCCCTTAACCTACCACTAATGTTCTCGTATTAGTTATCGTTAACTAAGTAACGTCACCCAAAGATGTTTCGCAAGTCAGTGCTACCATCATGGCCTCGCTAATCGACGGACGCGGCAAATATGAAAAGCGGACCGCGGCGGGCCCAGCCCTCTATTTGCAGAACAATCGCAGGCTTGATGCGCACGCCGCCGGGAAAGCGCAGAGTCGGAGGGAAAACGCGCGAACAGCCAGTACATAGCCAGTATCGGCTCGCGAGTGCGACCGGCCGAACGACCGGCCTCACGGTTGCGCACTGGCGCTCGCCGCGACGCGCCGCGCGCGCGGCGTCACCTTCTCCGAACCAGACGATACTTCCACAGTGACAGAGTTTCAGTGTCAAAAGGTTGGTGACACACCACCGAAATACTAGGCATAGCACCCCTTAGTAATTGAGCAATTTCTATCGACGTAGGGGCTCATTGGTCAGTGTCAAAATATTGGTGTTTTTTTTTCACTACAAGCATTGGTAAGCCTGATATGCTGATATAACAAAAATGTATTCCAATATTTGATTGCCCGGATCTTGACTTCGTATCGCGTTTTACGAACGCTGCGTGCTGCGTATCAAACGTCAAAAAGAGAAATATTGTGTCGCGATTCGATTCGTTCACAGAAATTCAGCGTGGAACGATCGGTGACCTAATCGTTGTGCAGCCAAAATACCACCCAAACGCAAGGTTGTATGGCTTTGATTCATTTGATTTAAAGTCTGGAACTGCGTGCAATTTTCCCTGCGCGCCGTCTAATGTCAAACGTAGTAGCACGTACTAGGAAATGCTGTTATGAGCCGACTGATTTATTTCCCTATTACCGAGGTTTGGACTGCCGATTGCTATTTCGATGTTTGATGTGAATTGCCGAAGTAATTTAATGGTCGAATCCATTTGTGAAAATTGATTGTTCGATCAAATATTGTAACTGTGCTTGAATAAAAGTAAGCACTTACCAATCTGTGTACAAAACGACTATTAGCTGCATGAGTTATTGAGGTTAGGTCGTTAAAATTTTAGCTTTCAAAATCCGTTATTATTTTCAAAAGTAGTAGGTAAATAAAATTCAATATTTATTTTATGTCCAATGGTTCTGGGATAATTTTTTAAAAAATAGCGCACACTTATCTTACGGAAGAGACTATATCCTTTATCAAACTCAATATCCAGAAAAAAAAATCAGCAGAGCAAACTTCCCAGATGATTTAACAGCGCGCAATTTATAATAAATAGAGTTATAATTTAAGAAATTTGTAAATACTGTGACCCATATGTTGAGAGTGTTAAACTGAAATTAGAATGCTTTAATGCGTCCAGTAGAAATAGGGCCGACCAAATCACCAAGGTATATGTCATGCCCCAGAAATAATAGCGCGAGAGTCCCGAATCAACGGATCGATGAGATCATCATCAAAGACGTCGTGTTTAAATACAGATAATGATCGAACGAAGGTGGAGTTCCCCAACACTAACGACCCGTTAGAGCAGTAAACGTTTGTCACCAGTGCATCAAACAATTGGTTACTGCTCTAACGATCCATCAGTGTGTAACATACCGTGTAGCTTTAATTGATTTGCATAAAATAAGGTAGATACATATTTGAATTTAAATGATTATGCAAATGCATGCAGACAAATGCATGCAGATGTTCAAAACAAATATATAAGTTGGTTTAGAAGCAGACGTTATTAAACAGACTAAAATTAATGTAGTTCTGGAGTTATAATTTAATTAGAACTTTTTATTTTAATTTTAAATTTCGCTATAAGTCATTTCTTTATTACAGTTTTAAGCAGCCGGGCAGCCAAACAAACAAACTATATGTAACCTACCTAATTGTATGTCGTGAAAGAATTTCAAATGCAACATACAAATACTGTACAATTTAGAACATCGCGTGACTCCGAGGAATTGAATGACACCTGTTTCTTTCATATAGGTCAAATATATAACGGGGTTTCAATTACGTAATGTAAATACGAGCCTGTTTTGAATTTATTGGATACTAGCTGTGCCCGCGACTTCGCATGGAATTTAACAAAAATGTTTGTTAATGATTGCTGAAATCAAAGTAACCCACGTTACTCCTTATAACGTCACATATTTGTCAGGGAAAGTCCCGTCAAAATCGGTTCAGCAGTTTTGGAGATTAGCCGGAACAATCAAACAAACAGACAGGCAGAGAGACAATTTTTTTTTATAGGTACCGTATACATATTCTACATTAATTAGACTGTGTTAAGGGTAACACAGTCTAATTAATGTCACACACAGGGGTGTGTGAGCCTGTTTCAGAATTGTCAGATAAGTTTTATCCACCAGATAAATATGGCGACAGATATTCTATGGAAAAACTGGCAAAACGCCATATTTATTTGTCGGATAAAAGTTATCTGATCATTCTGAAAAAGGCGCCAAATATCCTCATTGTTATCCGTATAATAGTATTTTTACGAACTGTAAGTATCTTTAATATTTCCTTTTATCATCGAAAAATACGTTAATATGGAAATATATTAAAAATACATCGACCGTATGTAAGCCGAATCGTCGGCAAAACGCTTTCCAGACAAAATGTTTGTAAAAAGACCTATTCAAGTTTCATTATAGAGCTTTCGGGTAGCCTGTCTGATTACATTAATTTTGCTACCGGAAAATCAACCTTACACCATACATATACAGTGTATTTTTATGAAATTTATGGAAAAGGGATGAGCAACAGGCAGGTGAATAAACGCGTTGGAAATCCAGACTCTGCTTTTCATAACAGCGTTTGAAAAGGTCTGGATTTAAAAATAATCTCTTTGTTATTGCACTAACTTGTTTACTGAGTTGGTGCCTCGATGTTATGCGAAATTTTTAATTTATGCAGATTTGAAAAGAAAATTCTTAGTTAAAAATAGTATACATTTATTTTTAAGTGGTTGTTTTCTATTTAACGACAGTCATCGTATCCCGATGTTAAAGTTTCGGCTTTCGTCCAAAGTTTATTTAATTTATGAGACTATGCCAATAGGTGGAGCTAGCGCAGCTAGCAACTGTCGTTAGTGCGAGCGAATTTTGCAAAATAATTTAAACTTCCTCGCTTTAGTTTGTATAGTCGCATGATCAAGCTGAGCTAAAGAAGCGAGTGAATTAGTCTTTAGCTCGCTTAGTTTGGGCAATTGTAAGGCTGAATTCAAAAGCTTGTTTAAATTATATTTTTATGAAGATTAATAATTCTTGTCAGCTTTTCTCTCTACAAGGTCCAATAAAATGTTCGCGATCCCTTTTCCACCTACGTCCACCGCGTTCTTTATACGCCTATGAAAGCGTTCAGGTTCCGGGCCCTATTTATGTCACAAAACAGCCCTTTGAAGTGACGGTCCCCAGACAGACTGGCAGCCATATAGCTACGCAGCGAAGTACAGATTGACTATAAATAAAACCTTATAACATAGTTTAACAAGAACAGCAAGATAACTTGAGTCCTCGAGAACTACACATACTATTATAATATTTAAAATATTAAAAGAGCACGTAAACAAGCTGGAACTAAGTGCATTGACTTGATTAAAGTTAAGTAAGGTCCGTAAAAATCTATGAATATACTTGAAATAATCATTCTGCCTAGTCACTACTGTAATGAATGTATCTATAAAACGGTTGGGCGCTTTGCACATGTGCACAATCGCAGCACTTGTATGAAGTTAGCGTACTTTTCTTTTTTTACATTAGGTTTATACTGCCTCTGGCCTTTTTTACAATGTTCGGCGCCGTTAAACTGTCTTTGATTCTACGTTAATTACATAAAAGTCGGCTAAGATAAAAGAAGATGTAAACATAGTTTACATTGGTATAGTTAATTTAGAGATTTTAATAGTTTTTATTGGAATCGCGGGCTTGGGTTATATGTATGATATGCTCTCTCCTTGTTATATGCGGAAATGACTATTATCAGGTACTTGGTTAGTACATTGATAAACAGTACTATTCCGAGAGATATGATCTGAAAGAGGTCGACTTAATTTTTCACGAATCACGAACTTAATTTTTAAACATCCTTGAAGTAAGCTATTTTTACCTCGAAAGATTATTTTTCCTTTATTTCTGAGAACTTTCCGCAAGTATGATTTACAAACCCACAAATAGGTAGGTTGAACTTCTAAATAAAAGCCTTTTCTATCATGAATTTAAATTATTATTTATACCCTAGTAACGGGTGTGCGGTATTAGGCGTTAACACTATTAATAGTCGGGAAGTTAGAAATGGGTTTGATCATAAACAAACATTATCTGACGGACGAGAAACACAGGGCTAGCAAGGAATGTGGAACAATATTAAACTGAATCAGTAGTTATTTTTAGCAGATTTTGTACAAAATAATTTAAGCTAATCTATTTTATAATGGCCTAGTGTACCAAGTATAGGCTATTTGAATCCAATACAATAGATAGGTATATTTAATAAATCGTAATACTATTAAAATACCTACCCCCTTATTCATAGAAAGTTATGATCGACTTGCAGTGGAATTACAAATCACATTTGTTCCTTAAAATGATTTTCAAAACTATTGTAAACTGGCTAAACTCTCTATGAATAAGGGGCTAGTCTAGTAAATAAAAATTAATCATAGGCTGTTCACTTATTACCAATCCAAAATGATCTCTACTCTACAGATAAGTCAGATAAGTGCTAAGTTCATCGTTTCTCAAAAGGTAAAGTAAGTGGAGATCCATAAGATCGTGGAGAGTTTAAACTCTGGATTCTATATGGAAGACCGGAGCTTAAACCGTCTCTCGTGATGTTAGTACACACGACTTAGTATACGACTTTTTGCTATGTTAATAGGTAGTACACTTATTTATACGTAATAGAGATGTAACTCTATCACGTAACATCTGGAAAAGTCGTATAACCCATCAAAATATTGCATGAAAGTAATAAAATTCGCGTTTGAGCAGCGGCTGTTGACTTGCGGCCTGTTTTTTGTGCTTCGAGCTAGAGCGAGTAGGTAGAGCTAAACTTTTTTTCTAGTAAGAACTAGATTATAATCACAGCTGTACTTATTTTTATAGTACGTTAGTATGATCATCTTATAATAATATTTTGCTACAATCACAGTAGTTTAACGTGTTTAACAAGTCTTGCATATGGAGTGTGTTTGAATTGCCAGACTCTATATTTTGAAATGTTTTCTACTATTGTAAAAATATTTCAATATTGTGAAGTCACTCAAATATGATCAAGGACAATTAAAAAATACTAACAATGTATTTTTTTAAGTCAGCGCGGATGCCATAACGTGGATGGCAAGTAAACTATCAGTCTTACCGCCAAATACGCAACTCAAATTTGAGAACTGCTTAACTTTCACGCGCCATACAAAAAGTGACAGATAGCGATGTCTCAAATTGCTACATGGGGCTTAAACATTTCAGTAGCGTTTGAGTATTTGGCCGTTAATTCTTCACTAGAATAGAGAGCAAATGCCGGCTAGAATAATCAAATTTAGGTAATGTTACGCTCAATTTAACTTGCGACATTGCTTTTTTATCAGGTTCATTTGTGGTTTATTCCTATTCAACCGGATGTTGTTCGATAAAGTGCGCAGTAAACTTTACAAAAGTATATTTCTTGCTAAGTCCTAATTACATGCAGATAAAACGGAACACATGCCACATACGTAATCGATCGAAATAAATTTCAAGAAATGTATGGGGCCTGGAATGGTTTCATTTTAATAAAACTCTGATTGCTATCAAAGCAGCTGTGTCGCTCCACACCTGCCGCTTTAATGCTATACTAAAATGCTGTTGTGCAGTTTTCGCAATGGTCAACCCATCTGGCTTCCGGAGTGAGGTCATTCCGCCGAAGTCCCGTGTTTTAATCGGATCAGCATTCTATTGTTTTTTTGTTTTACAAATACCTTGTTGCGAAACAAATGTATCGTTTCTTTGTATTGATTTGTATATCCACCTTAGCAAAATGTGTGTTAAGAATTATGGTGTAACCTTTTATTGGAAGTAGTTATAGCAAATCCAACCATGTTAAGTCCTTTCTATGACGCATTCCAGATATTGCACCCATTTGAATCGCACTAACTCGAATCGCACCTAAGTATTCCGCACTTTGCGCACCCGTTTAGTGCGCAAAAATGAAATATAAAACAATATTTTTCTATCCCATGCTCTTAGTGATCATAGCGAGGGACAGGAAATAAAAACATCGGTAAAATTAAAAACCTGCCTATTTGTGGGGAATTATAAATGGGCCTACCTACTAATAGGTACCTCACATATCCCAGTCATAATCTAAATTAGAATAGTAAAGATAAAACTCATGTCCTAGTGTTCCAATTACAGAAACATGATTAGCTGGAATTGGGAGCAGCTAAGCCATCTAGCACACTGAGAGAACATTAATTTCCTCGTTTCTAATGGAAGACTGTGTGTCGTCTCATACAAGCAGGAATCAACCTACTTTTAGTTTCCGTTTGTTCGGTGCATCTATTTGTGCTCACAAGGAAATAGGAACACCTCTCAACAGGGGCAATTAATTTGCGTCCAATTAGTTGAAGTTTTGGGTGCTTGTGATGGGTTCATCATAGCTCATTTCTATATCCGATAGGTAGATATATGATGCGAACTTGTCATCACCGTTCGTTTGGTAAATGATAAGCGACTTTTCGTGGCAAGTGGCCGGTTTTTACTAAGCACAGATGCTTCTTGCACGTTTAATTACTAGGTAGGTATTCCATTTTTAAACACACCTAATGTTTGTTAGCAAACTAATCAACGCTTGTACTATGGGTACCATAATGTGACTGGGGGTGATACCGGTAACACCTAGACCAGGGTTAATTCCGAAAAGGACGTTTCCAAAATTTGCCTCTGGCGGAAATCGAACTGCAACCACCCGATGCAGTGAGGCCGAGCGCTCGATGTAACCAGTGCGCCAAGCTGTCATCAATTACGGAAATTTATACCGATCTACACATAACAATAAAATTGTTCCAAGATGAACTATAGTACGTTTTTTTATACTTGTCCTATTTGGTAAGCATAGATGGCGTCCAGCGGGGCGATTGCGTAACTTTTTTGTCAATGTTTCAATTGGATTCGTTCATCCTGTGTCAATTATATACGAAACCAATCGAAACATTGACAAAAAGTTACGCAATCGCCCCGCTGGACGCCATCTTTGCTTACCAAATAGGACAAGTATAAAAAACCGTACTATATGTAGGCTGTCCGATACGATATTATTCCACTGAAATTAGTAGTAGGTACCTACTTCCTTTCTTTTTAATACCCATATCAGTATGTTTCAAGTCAAACCGTTGTAGACTTTTTTGATCAAACGCTGCTAACAGCGGTTAGTGTTGCAGATTACCAATCTTTACGTGGCGTATGTTGAAGTTTATTTGCCCTGTTTACCACACCGTTGATATTCCGTGAACAGGCTCCATCTGCCTGTAACCCGTGTTTACGCTGCGGTTGGCCTGCTTCATTAAACATTGTTCCTTTACGTTTGACCTGGTTTTTTTACGCGTATTTTTATTAACACCTGTTTTAGAGAGCTCTGCGCTCATCGTAAAGTTTATAAATGTGGTTGTAAATATGAAGAACTATCTTCTGAATCTTTTTATGAATCAGAAGGGCTAGACAAGTGGCTGACGTCTATAAATTCGCTACGCTTCATCTATGGAAATGACATAAGTGACGTGATCTCAAGCGTGATCTTCATAGCGACTTGTTGTTGATTTACATAGCGACGTTTGACATTTCCATACATTGTGAAGTTTGTTCTTTTTTATTCGATTAGCGTTCACGCCACTTGGCTAGCCCCTTAGGACTGCGTGAGACACACATCTTGTTCACTATGCCAAATGTTTGTTTCGAACAAAATTATCCATCGACCAAAAAACCCTCGTCATGAATGAATAGTATGATGGAATTCCCATCATTATTTAAGTCAAGATCGCAAAAGCTATTTGCAAACAAACCATAAATGACAATAGCTCAACCACTAAGCGAGCCGCAAAACGTTAAGCCTCCCACACACCGACACAGGCTGAAGAAGAGAAACACTAACAAAGAGCTTCCGTTGAGTGGAACTACGTATACACAAGTATTTCTCGTGGCCTAGTGTATAAGTTCGCGGAACCAACCAACAGGGCCTCGAGTCTCTTAACAATTGTCCATTGCGAAACCACTGGTCTCTTATTATTTTCGTCATTTCAAGGCGGTCGACCTCCAAAAAGTTGCGATTTACAATTAAGAATTCACATAGATAATATTAGAGACTAGTAGTTTGGTAAGGGCCATAACACATCGGGTAGACATGGCGACGTCGCCAAACAATTTGTATTGACTGGCGAAGTCGCCAGTCCGTCGCCAGGTGTGTTACCTCCCATACATTTCAATACGAATAGTTGGCTACGGTGGCTGGCGACGTCGCCATGGCTACCCGGTGTGTTATGGCCCTAATGGACAATTATTAAGAGACTCGAGGCCCTAGAGGACTTAGCAGACACGTTATACTGTAAAAAAAATGTCTTGGAAAATGTAGAGTGGATTGCAGAGCTTACATAAGGTCATTTGCATAACTTTCCTATGCAAATTAAAGGTAATTTGAAAGGACATTATGTTAAGTTAGTTGGACCTGAATATGTGTAAAATATTGCGGAACTTTAAGGCATGTTTAAATTATGTAAAAAAGGAAACGCCATTGTGACCTTAATCTGAAGGTCTACGGCATCACAAGCCTGTCCATACGTAGTGGGAGAGAGTAGAAAAAAAAAAAATAAGGAGCCTCATACACAACAGTAAAGAAAGAAAGAAAAACATTTTTATATATGGTACTCAAAATTATGGCCTTCATACATTATTGATGTTGACATTTAATCGATCGATTTTTAATCGATCTAATTAGGTCAGAGACTTCAAATTATTCCGATACACAATATCGAATTACAGCTTTGATGAGTGCCAGTTAGATTGAGACCATAAATTAGGAACACGAAAGCCAGGCTATCGAGTTTCAGACCTTAGACATATACGTCTGTTTCTTCTCAGCTAGATTATTTTGTAGTAATTAAAAAATATTCCATTGTTATCCATCGTTGAACATTCTTCAAAGTCCAGTGACCTGATGGCCTAGTTCTGCTGAAATCGATTGTGTATTTGTCCTGTAACTACTCGATACGTGTCGATATAATACGCGACACCTTTTTCAGGTTCCTTATTTTATATTCATGTTACTTTTCATTTGGGACTGAATACGCGAGACGCGAGATTTGAAAATATTATGAATACTGTATAGGGTACCTACTGATAAATATTCCATAAGTTTTTGTACAAATACGGAATATCAATGATTATTAAAAATAAATCCTCCGTTATTTCAGGACTAATTTTATAAACGATCTCGTTTGTAAGCTTAGGATCCGTTTATGAGGCAAGACCCTTATTAATTAGGTACTCAGTACTACTACCTATATAGGTAAGGTAGGTAGGTATATGAAATGTTGGTAATATTACCAACATTTTATAACTTTAGTATCTCATAAAATATGTACGATGACATTACATTAAAGCTCATCAAAAAATTACGAATTCTACCATACAATAAGTAAGTCGTATAAGTAATAAAAACCGGTATGAATCGAACAATTTTAACTCCCCTGTATCCATTTCATTCATGAAGCAGTGTTGAATTATTAATTTTTTACTCTCAATTAATTTGTCACATATCAACTCGTATGGTCAGACGGGTGGCCATTCGAGCCACCCACATTGCCTGCGCCATTTTCCCTCACATAATAGAAGCGTTTCACTCGACAAAAACTGCATTCTGATTCTGCCCCGCTTTCTGCCGCGGGCCTTGAAATAACTGCCATAATGTGGATAGAAAAGCTGCCTCTAGCTTGTAATTTTAGTTTTTCTTGGTGAAAAATGGTAGAATAGTAGAATAATTACGACTATTTTAGAGCAGGCACGCACTTGACGACTTTGGCTCACTGCATCGGGTGATTGCGGGTTCGATTTCCGATTTTTTCCGATTTTCCGATTCCCACTAGAGGAAAATTGCGGAAACGGCCTTTTCGTTATTTGCCCTGGTGTCACTGGGATTGCCCCCAGTATATGGTAGTCATAGTACAAGCGTTGCTTAGTTTGGGACCATAAAGTTGATGTGTAAGTCTGGCGATATACTATAGATATGCTCAAGTAGGTACTTACAACTTAATAATAATTACAATATTATGATAATGTACTCTGTAGTTATGACATTCTATACTTGGGTTAAATAAACAAACGAACGAACTACCACACCAAATAGATCGACTGTCGATCGATGATAGAATGAGATAAGTCAACGTCGACCGACATTTTCTACATAGAGCAACGTTCGAACGATCATCAATCGATGGTTGAATGGTGTTGTATTGAATACGCCTTTTGTACTTATAGCCTGCCTGCAATTTACCGTAATGGAAATCAACCATTAGGATATCATGAAAAGTAGAAAATTAATATCCAAATACGGATGCAGCTATACAGAAAAAAAACCTAGTACAAATTATTTTTAATTAGTGTACCATGGAATATACCTATTCGCGCTGGCTTCAATACAGTTCGTAATACAATAAAGTTGACCTACTCTCGAGACACCTGCCAATTCAGCAACTCCAAACAGTTGACATATGAAAAGGTTTCAGACAAAGCCTACAGTTGTCAGCCATATCTCTGAATCTCCCGTTCATACGAGTTCATACAAATCATGTGACTCTACAAACATAATGTTTTGAAAGCTTGTTGATATACTTATATACTATATTAATATTTCAATAAACTATAATGAGTAAAAGCAAATTTATAAAAACATAGACAAGAAAAATGGTTTTACTATTAATTCTGTGAATAAGATTGGACTGACACTGGTTATTTAATTGCATCTAGTTATCGTCTGCATGGTTCTTCGAGATAGGTATAGCCAATGTCACTTAGGGATAATAGGTACTTAGCTCTCTATCAGTGAAATTATTTCAGAATCCGATCAGGCGGTCTAATAGCGCCACTATAGGTATGCAACATTGCAAATGCAACTCATTTCACTGGTTTTCTAGCAGAGTCCGCCAAATTACCATGAAATGGTCACATATGACGTAAAATGTGTGACTTCTTTACAGAAATTTCTAAGAGAAATGAATTGCAATGGCAATGTTGCATAGTGGTGCTATTAGACCCCCAATAGAGTTCCAGAGATTATCATAACGTAGTTTATCTACAAACATAAAACCGAATACTCTAGCAAATGCGAATCGCCTGAAATATATTTTACAGTAAGCAGGAAATAAAAGCAATGGAAATACAGCGATTATTTATATCTGTTTACAAATGTATGTCACGACCCGTCAATTTATACGACGTCAGTGAGCCAAAAACGGGGATCGCCGCAAGTTACACAAGACGTTCTGTATTCGGCACACGTGGCCTCCTCCATATTAAGAGGGGGCATTCATGAACAGACCATTATCACTTCAATATGGCTAATCATATTCGATTCTTCTGGGAAGGTAGCGGAGCTTATGACCTTTGTTTCCGTCAATAAAAAGTTGCGATTGAATTAATTAACCTTGGTCATCCAAGCACATCAAAAGTGAAGTTTCTTTGTTTGACAAATAAAGACAAGCTGTAGTAGTATTTCCGCTACATTCACACTATGAAGACGACAACGTTTTTTCTATACATTTTGTACAGATGGCCTTATTCAGTACCCATGCACCGTAAAATGTATGGAAAACGACGTCTTCATCGTATGAATACACTCTTTTTTGATAGGGCTGGCAAAAACCCAACCTACCCGCCAAATACGCAAATGTAACTCGAATTTGAGAACTAATTAATTTTGTTTAGACAGATTGCTACTTTGAGACTTTGAGTATCAGTGGGGCTACTCCGAAATACGAAAAGAAACGGTTGACGGATGGTTTTCGTACACTCCAAAAGTGTTTCAGATCCGAAGTTAAGATTCGATAACCGTGATGTAACGTTTCTTCTTTCGTTGACCCTACTCCGAAAGAATACGGAACACTTCCGAATTTCTCACAGAGTAGAAAAATGCACCATCCGTCAGCCGAAACGTTTCGTTTCGTATTTCGGTGCAGCCCCACAGTATTCGTCCGTATATCTGTGACAATGATACATTAAGCTATTTAATTTGTTCCCAGGTGCGCGTTCGCGAGTTCTACATCGCGATGCAGCGTTGCCCCTACATCCACGAGATGAAGGAGCGGTTGCTGGGCGCACCCGCAGACTCCGAACAGAGAGACACGCCCCGGGAGCGGGCCGAGCCCCCGGACAACCAGGTCGGCACCATCGTCAAAGTGAGCCAACTTTTGTCACCTTCATTACGCGGAATATTGACGGCAATTACTGCTGAGATCCTATTTTCAAGAACATTGTACCTAAATAAAGTCCAGAATAAGATAAGAACACGTAAATGCTGTCTATCTGTTGAAGATGGAGCACAAACCACATTGATGAGAAATGGTCAAATAAATGTGGCTCAATGGTCTAAGTTTTTGACTTGAGGTAGTAACTGTGCTATACAGGATTGTTTTTACCAGCGCGCCTTTTTTAAATGTTATTCTATACCGGTAATGGAACACATTTATATTATTTTGGCAGAGGCTTGAGTGGCCATACACCACCACATTGTGGAGGTATTAACCAACTCAAAGCCCAATCCAAGCCTCAAAGCAAAATATTTTTCTATTTACTTTATCCGAGTAAGAAATAAGTAAATATCTACTGTATAGGTATTTGGTTAAAACGAATTTTAAAGATTTACTTAGTGGTTTTTGAGCGCGTCGAGCGTGCAATCAGCTAGTAGGTACCTATGCCGGTGGATGACCATAAAATGTTTCAAAGCTAACGTCGTTCGTACACTTTTCTTAAATTTTGTTTATGTATAACATACGGTATTGCGACTGTAGCCTAGGGGTGAACAGGTTGGGCTAACAATCAGAAGGTCCCAGGTTCGATCCCCGGTGGGGCATGCACCAATGGATGAATTTTCATCTATGTGCATAATTTACAGTTCGCTGACGGTGAGGGAAAACATCGTGAGGAACCATCGTTACCTATCCCTCGGGATTAGGTAATAGTCAGTTCCTGTATACACGGCGACACGGTTCACCACCTGTCACGTTGGGTTCTGACTATCTAGTGAAACGTGGGCTTTGAGTTGGTTAATACCTCCCCAATGTGGTGGTGTATGGCCACTCAAGCCTCTGACTACCCCCGAACGGGGATAAAAGTCGTGACGTTACATTACATTACATAACATATAAAATATGCGCCCTGGTATTGTTTTTTTCCTGTTTATTAAAATTTGGTGAGTTATTGTATTATTCAAATTAGGATAATGAAGATAGATAAATTGGTTATAATGAATGTAGTTGCGATAAAAAATTACCGCAAGTGATCTCAGTAGTGCCAGACATCTATTTATATCATTGGAGTTTGTTCTTATGGTGATGAATATAACCGCTATGACATCAAAATGTATTCACAAATATAATGAAAATATAATTGTATGTTATTTTATCAGTCTCTAAAGGAAGAGGATGGAGAAGTAACGAATCGTGTCAGTAGTTTACTAGTAATATCTAATAGTTGTGGAATGTTCATCCAATTTATTTTAAACATTTTAGCTAGCATTGGTGTTAGTTTTAGCATTATCTAGTCTTTTTAATTTATAGTGCTAGTACAATCTACGTGATCACAGCAGTACTTACAGATATTATTAGCACAATTTTATTTAAAGTTACACCAAAAATACATTACCTACAAGTGACATTTATAACACCATATAACATAATTTTAGACGTATAGTGGGTCTCTTCTTGTTATTTTGAAACGCTAAAAATGTTTATTTTTATCACTGCAAGAAGTTGAAGAACATAAAAAATATTTATAACATCTTTATACATCTATAGGTGTCGTTTTTTGGTATTCTTATATAGTGCATGGATCATTATAGCTATTTTTAAAATCTTTATACCACATTCTATGTATTTTACTAGTAACACCTAGACAGTTAATTCCTGTAATGTAGCCTTCTAATTAGCACCTAATGAAAATTATTTTAACTTTTAGAAACCCAATTTGGATAACCAATTTCTGCTTTTAAAGAACCCTCTGTCCAATTCATAAGGGTTTTTTATCTTCGAATTTTTGAACCAGAATCATTAAGAAGAATTAGTTCTTACCTAAAATCCACAAAGTAATGTAAACAAAACCTCTGACTAGGTCATAATATATTTCCTAAAGTTCAAAGAATCTACATACGAAAAAAATAGAGTCTCAATTTGCGTTTCAGCTGAATTCCGACGGGTATGGATCTCACACTTCGCCGGCGCGCGCGCCACTCGTCGCGGACGAGTGCGATGCGCCGGCGGAGGAGATCGAGGCGTTGACGCCTACTGAAGTGGTGCTCCGGTATCGAGCCTGCTGTCAGCCTGAAACTACTCCTAAGAATGCCAAGTAAGTTACCTCATCCTTAAAATTCATCAAGAGCAACCAGTCCACTGCTGGACGTTAGGCCTCTGCCACACACGCCACAAAGCCTGGTCTTCGACAGTCCCTGCTTCTTCTCCATTTGCTGCCAGTTCTCCTGCGTATATCGTCACTCCATCTAGTCACAGGCTGCCCTACGCTACATTGCTGTTTCACGGTGTCTACTCAAGAACACGTCTACCCCAACGGTTGTCGGTTCTGCGGCAGCTATAACCTGTCCACTGCCACTGCAGCCTACTAATACGCTGAGCTGTCGATGACCTTTGTTCTCTGGCAAGTTACCTCCTTTAACGACGCATCACATATCCCAAAAATTTTGAGATGACTTCTAATAACAAAATTACCTTTTTCTGATGTTTGTATCAAACAGGCGGGATTATAATAAGTTACGTCATATCTGACTTCTAACGTTCTTTTAGTTGGTAAGCCAACATACTTATTAAACACCACTTTGTAGCCTAGTCTACAGTGTTATAAGTTAACTGGTTTATCCATAAATACAGCCACGTCTAGACTTAAGTGGATAGATCCATCGGACTCCCTGACGCCATTACCCATGAATAAATGCAACACGTAGGTAGCCTACATTCATGTTTGGAATCCATCAATGAATTATTTATATGTTGATCCTGTAATAAATCTCAGTTGGGAAGCGAAAACAATAGAATTTTATATAACCTTCCTACACCTACAGCCGGTTATCTTGGCCCCATTTCGCGTTACTAAGGCCTTTGATTCTATATCCGGTGGATCGTTATTAAATATGTTAGCTTAACCTTTCTCCTACATAACAGCTTTGCTTATAACTACATAATTGGTTCCTACCTCAATATCCACGTTACTACGCATATGTAGTTTGTACTTAATATTCGAAAACAGAAGGCTTATGTGTAAAACATGCTGTTACTACCTCTGTATCTAAAACATGGACCAATTACTAAGGGGACTGGCCCTAAGCAACTCGGCCGAGTGGTCGGCTTAGTACTAACATCGACATAAAACGAAGCGAGTAGTTCAACTATTTACCGGTAGATAGAACAATGAAAATGAAAAAACAATGACCACGTTTTTTTTCATACATATATCTAATAAGGGCACCTCTTTCTTTCGTCTTGACTCTGTGATCTAAAAGCTGTTGTTTTTTCCATGTTTTTAATAAATCAATTAATATTTAGATAAACTTAGGTTATCAATATAAATCAATAGTGTTTTTGCTGTTTTCTTTAGTATGCATTGCAGTTTACTTGCTTGAAGTGTAGGTATTCGCTGTGAAGGAATTGACGATATTAGTTAGAAATAAGGCCAGTAAGGCTTGACTTTATTGAAGTTATCCAATCGATATGCAATCCAAAGAAACTGTTTCCATTAAATAACTAGTAGGTACCTACTTGATTGTTTTAAACTAGAATTGGATCACATTGGAATCAAACTGAGTTTATCGTCCCACAAGATAAAATAGCAACACGATTGACATTGAATAAGTTAGATTATATCTCAAAGTGGTTCAAGTTGTTTATGAGGTCAGTCATAGAAAGCGATGATAAACCTTTAACTCGTCGTCAGCAGAATCATCGGTAAACGATGGACCCAAAAAACTGATTTAAGTTTAACCTTTCACTAATATTTTTCATATTGTGGACTTATAACTTTTCTGAGACCTCAGTCATTTTGATGCATCATAACATAATAAAAGTTGTGAAAGGACGTAAGCGTGATAATCTTGGTAGGTATTTTTGTCAACAACGGTCTATATATATAGAACTAATTCTATACTTTGTAACACCAAAACATACACTAAACAAACCGTTTTGTGATCGGCCTATTTAACCAATAAAGAGTAAACTGTCCACGACATAAAAGCCTCTATGAACAATTTAAAAATAAACAAAGGGGAGGAAGCTACAATCAAAGCACTTCCACGTCGCATGGATGGACAATCGATTAAATGGCTCCCGCATACCTTCCCACATAAAGCACATAAAGCTTAATACAGCCACGACACGTGAAACGCCGGCTCCACACATTGGCCCCAACGCCAATCGTCCAACGTGGTGTGCATCTAAGAAATTGCATTGGCCCCAACGTTGGGTTGGCTATTTTCTAGATCCACACGTTAGACGATTGGCGTTGGGGCCAACGTGTGGAGCCGGCGTAATAAAAAACCTTGATAATACCAACCATAAATTCATAGTAATAAGGTTCCCAGGTAAAGTATTTGAGACGCCCGAAGGCGATCATCCTTTGTTAGTTGGGAGTCGGAACGCGGATGGATAGACTATGACAGGATATAAGCACAGCTATAAGCAACGTCAGACGTAATATATGAACAGGATTTGCGTAGTTCACGCTAGTAATTGAACCTGTCTTTAGACGAACAGGCAATTGAATCTGTTCACGGAATATTTTCAGACCAAATATAGAATACATTACACAATATCTATTCTACTTATAATTGCTTATGATTTGATTTCTTATATTTTTTATTGGAGTCATTTATGAGGCATTAGAAGACCTGGCAATGCAATAATTTTGTCAATAAGTAAGCAATTTGAAAAGGATACTGTTAAGCTATCTTGATTGAATGTGTTCTTTTATTTTTTGTATCTAGAACATGCAAGTAAAAGAGAGTTAAGTGGTTTTTAAACTAACATCTGCATATATTTTGATCCTTTGCGTGCCTCCCCATTAGTTTAGATGGGCATACAATTGGCAACTGGTATTAATCAAAACATAAAATGTAATACAATCAGCAATAACATGAGACCCATTTACGGATGCGTCGGAGTCATTCATCCATAAATGCTTGCATTGTGTGCAAACAAGGTCGTCTGTAAAAGCCATTATGTCATTGATAGTTTAAAACGCATTACGTTGGCAATGTGGTGTTTATTGATGCTTTGCAATGTGATTACTAAATGGTCGCAAGTTGTAGATCAGTGTCGTCAGCATCTCATTATTAGAACTATTACAAATGACACAAAATGTATCGAAATCGTCTTTTTGTAGGTCCTCAGTATTTCGTAACATGGGATGCCAGGTTTGAGTACTTTTGAGTTGAGCTAAGTTTATTTTCTGGAAACACTTTGAACAAGCGATTAAAAAGCTTATATTCTTGTCATACAGAAGATTTACTTTCAAGATTTTATAATGATATAAACAAGCCTACAAAAAGCATTTAAACACATTTATAAAGAAGTCTCGTTAAACTAAACAAACAGGCCAAGAAATGTATAAAGCGTTTTGCGTGCATTTTACAGCAAAGAGCTTTCAGAACAATGGTGTTCCTGCAGATAATGTTAGATAATTTTCAATAAGAGAAGTCCATAACTCTGACCCTATACAGTAAGTAATAATGACGAGGGGAATCAGTCATATAAATTGAATTAATGCCATAACTTAACAAATTATGTACTATTCGTAGCGGTACCTCGAGTCGTCTTATGTGCGTCTATTAGGTACGTTGATGACATAACCTTGAAGATACAAGGGGGAAATCGTAAAAGCATCGAAGATTATTTTACGAATTATGACGTAAGCACCACAAGAATGATGTCACAATATCTTTATTTATATAATCCCCTAACCTGGCCGTAGTATATGGGATGTTATGGCGTAAATGAATCATAGTAGGACCACGAACCCTTGAAATTATGGTTTCATGTGTGTCGCAAGGAAATTGCAAATCAATAAATAGCTCTCATGTTCTGAATCTTTAATGGCGTGTCCTGTATGACTCTTTATCTGGTTGGTTCAAACTCTTCATAAAATCGTTCTCTATTGGATTGCGCATGTCCAGAAGAACAATGAATGGAAAATTCCTAATTTCTTAATTTAATATCAGTTCTTAGGACCTTTTTGCTCTTAGGGACACTTAAAAGAAGGTCATTTGGAACCGCGCTAAATGTGTCCATTGCGTAATACCTAGTGTTTTGTAATGCGGTGGCGATTTTAGCATAGCTTTGCGGGTCACCACTAATTATAGTCTTAATTAAATTCAGGACACGTTAGTGCCTTCGCAGTGTGGCAATAACGAGACTGGTTTTAAAATGAGGATTCAGACAAACGATGTCCTTAATCTTTAAATAATTATTAAGAGCTTTCCAATTCGAGATAAAATCTTCTGGAAAATCATTTATGAATTTTAAACATTTTATACAAGCTAGGCTTAAGAAAGGCGTGTAAATATCTAAGCTTGGGAATAAAAGGAAGTTAGTTTTAAATATGATGCATACCTATGTGTGGACATTCGATTATCTTTATGATGTAACAAAGAACGGATAGTAATGAACCAATGAAATGTAACACGTCATACAACCAGCGTCGCGTCGTAAAAGTCCAACAAATAGTAAACTTGGCACTACTAGATTTAGTTCAATGAACTCATCACAAGCAAGAGATCATTGGATAGAGCATGCGCATACTGCATTTCCTTTCATAGTATTCTATGAGATGTTAGTGATGTGCCTTTTAAATTTAGAATGCATCGTGTATCGAGTATTCTCTTCTACGTAGGTATTCAATCTAAAAACCATTATAACATTGAAAGCGGATTCTATCACATAAATCACACTATGTTTAATGACTTTTTCATGCAAGAATTTGACAAGAATTTATTTATCTATTGCTACTCACTCATATAAAATATACTTAAGTCAGACAAATAAATACACATTAACAGGCTACATGAATAAAAATAAAATATAGTTAGGTATTATCTCATAAAGGATTGTTACGAAATGTAATTCTCTCCGTAGCAATTACGAAATACGAATCACAAATCGATTAAACTTAAACATGTCTCATCACTAGCAGCATCTTACACGTGCATGTGCATTATTAGGGTTGACACAAGCTAGTGCGTAATATGCGAGGGGTGTGTTCGGGTTTGCAGCTAGGGCCGGGTCAGTGGGTCGCTCGCGCAGCCTCCAAGCTCTCCGGGAGAGACGCTCCTCTATCGACCGCGTGCCGCCACTTTATTTAGGGTTGTCGAGTACATTTCAGATTCATTCAATAATTTTGTACGCCTTATATTTTATTCAATAGGTTTTGAAAAGAGTCTCAGTAAGCAATTAATGCGTATTCGAATATAAGGAGGATTTGAATGCAGGACATAAAAACGGTACCTGATTGTATCACGGATTTACCCGACCCCATCCTTCAGATCTTTCTTTAAAAAAGGTTCTGAGAAATTAAAACATCCATTGGCATTGTCCCTCTGATGGTCCTTCAACACCATAAACGTAAAAATACGACCCTCGCGCTATTAAAGAGTGCAATTTACAGGGGTGCGTACCAGAGGGTCGGTGCCGCCCCTGTTTCGGGAGTACAACGGCCGCGCAGCATCCATTACTGCGCAACTCTCGGCACACTCGAGCCAAAGGCACGGTCTGAACGCCCACTTCCACATTTCCGGAAGATTTTTGCCTTGAAAGTTTCCCTTACCTGTCCTTAACCCGGCACTTCATGATGGGCACTTTGTAACTCCCTTCCCGTGAACGATGGGGAAAGATAAGCATCCTCCGATGGAGGCTGAGGTGAAGGTGGCGACTGTGGATCTTGAAGCGGTAGATAACATGGCGACTCTGCCGGTGGGCCAACACCGGCAACAAGGGAGTGATATAGCGATCGCCGAGAAACATAATACGGCGAACAAAGAGATGGAACTGAAATGCGTGCAGCCGAAGCCATCGAAGAAGTATGTTTATGTGTACCTAGTGTTGTGAATATATGGGCGGTGTATGCAAACTGTGTAGTCGATAAAATATAACTGCTTCATTTAAGAGGGTACCTGGGTTTTATAGGGTTGTTAGATATTTTAGCAATATTATTGAAGTGGTTACGTATATCGTATATCTACATCATTGGGTCAGCATACAATGAATGGGCGGTAGACTTTCTCCTTTAACAGCATATTTCATTCATTATACATATTCTAGGTACTACCAACGAAATTTTTGGGGCCATTATCTGAACCTACATTCAATTCCCAAAACATCTACCCATAATAAGCTCCTATTTTACCTAACGTGTTCCTTTTGTTTCTATTACAGAACATCACTCTTCATCATCTCGAGTTTCATCTACGCCAAGCTCCTCGTCGTCGTGTGCATAGCCTACGTCATCAGTGATGTCATCACACATAACTTACCCCTCTACTACTATGAGGGCTTCTTCACGTACCTCTACGGCATGAGCATTTTATTTTTGTTATACGTTTTCTGCTTCCTACTTCAAGGTCAGTATTACTATCGAGTCACGATTGTTTGTTCCCTTAGAAATGTTTACAAACAATTTTATTGATCTTTGTACAGAGAGCGCATGCTGCAGCGGCAGCCCTCCTAAACCGAAGCCTCCACCAAAAGAAAAGAAGCCCAAGAAAGAAAAAGAAAAGAAAACCAAAGATAAGGAAGGAAAAGATGGAAAAGAAGGGAAAGATAAGAAAGATGGGAAGAAAGAAGGCAAATCGAAAGACAAAGGAAAAGATAAAGACGGCGATAAAGAAAAACCAACCAAAGAGTCCAAGAAGCAAAGCCAGTTTCAGGTTAGTGGCGTAGATATAATTACAACACAGCACATCCATATACTTGTATTTAACATTTTACACTCTTGTCGCTTTCGCGTGTCGTCCTGTTTTAGTAACCACGAATTTATTTGATTAATTTCAATTAAGTTATTCGTTTAACTTTTTGGGATACGCACCCGTCCGCAATTTGTATTATTTCGCGATTCACAACATCATTGTCAGTGCTTAGTCCGATCACAACAGGCCGCATGATACCCCTTTTTGTTTACGCCGCCTACTTTTTTGTTTTTTCCATATCATTTGGGCAGGAGGTGTATCCCCGTAAGATGCGCGACAAAGTTCGCCAACAGCAATTACAATTACAAATGGCGCAATTGTATGCGTCCGATCAGGTGAGGTACATCTTGACGCATCCTGCTTGTCGTGTATATCATACCATAATGCGGAGTGCTTTGGATGTGCTGTCGTAGTTTCGTATGTTAGTGCTTTTGTGTTCGCTATGTGTACCCACGTGCTTCCATCAGGCTTTGTGTGGCCACCTCTTGAAGAAAAACTGTGAAGACTTAAAAGTAGATATCGTCCTAATTAATTAACATAATATTCGTATTTCATTAGATGTACTAATTGTATTATGCTAGTCATGATTGCCAAGTATACAAACGAACGAAACGATTAAATTACGGGTTATAATCTTATTATGTGCAATTCGAAGCATTTGTATTGAATTTGCGGTGACCAACACCGAGCATAAATTTATATTTACGTTGCTGTGATATTTACAGCAACAGCAACAAGATATCGTTGAATTGGAATCCGGGCCCGTTGCAAGACCAATGCGCAGGCGAAAAACTTCTCAAAACGATCACAGCCATGGCAGTTTCTTCCTGAGGATTGGTGCAATTGGTAAGTACCTCCAGTTCAAAACGATTTCGTAAATTCTAAGTTTGATCGGCCTTAAAGGAAATAACATTAAAACCACCTTGCTTATATTTACAGCTTTTGGTCTTGGTACCATGATATACAACGGCTTGGAATTTGGGACGTTTTTCGAGCTACCTCTAGAGTCTCCTTGCTACTTGATCCTGAAGGGAGTCAATCCCGTCCTTCAAATGGTTTTCACCTTCATGCAAATGTACTTTATCTTCATGAACTCTCGGGTAAGTGAGTTTTGAGCCAGTGATTGCCTATTTTAAAACAATGGTATGCCAATAAATGTTAATAACAATATGACTTGTTCTGTTTCAGCTAAACATCCATCGATTCAAAGTGATCGCTCGTTTTGGTCTAATGCATGTGGTTGCCACAAATATCTGCGTTTGGATTCGTACTTTAGTTTTAGAATCGCTGAAGGAGATTACAGATTATCACGTGAAGAATCCTCTGGGAGTTTCAGGAGAAGGCGTTCTTGGAAGTAATCTTTTTTATAATATTTTTAATTTAAAGCACGAAAAATAAATTTTGTAGATTCTTCATCACTCTTCTATATAGCTTTTTATATCACTTTTAACACCTTCATTAAATTCCCAGAAGTCATCCGAAAGCACACTCTGAGACATTCAGGAAAAGTGATCGGTGCTGTATCAACTGCTGCTACCACTATTACGTCGACCGTCATGTCCACAGTTAAAACTGCTGGAGACCAAGTTCTCAACGTTGTCACTTCATCAACCGCCGCTCCTACAACTATCCCTACCACAAGTCAGTATCTAACATTACTAATGTTAACCGTGTCCATGTTCTAACATGCGCATGTACTCAATGTCTATTAAAATTTATCTTGAACTAAATTTTCAGCGAGCACTTCCTCACCATATCATAACATGGGTGGTGGGTTCCTTCCTAAATCAAAACTCATCGATACTATAAAGAGTACTTTAGGTTATGACAATGGGATGGGATACGGTCGTGAGTTTAAAGAGTGGCCCAACGACAATCCTTTCACAACTACCTCTTTTGCACCACAAACGACACCCGATAAAGTAACCCAGACACAGACGGCAATGTTAGAAGTATTCCAGTGGCTACGCACAACGACGTTGAAACCGATCGTTAAAGCGATGTCCACTATGATGACATCAACGACCACAGAACAGCTCGTAACTGATAGAGACGAGTGGGGCAATAGTGTCGAAACTTATCGGGTAGACGAACCACCGCACTCGCCAGGTTTGTCGTTGGAGTGTCGTATTGACAAATTACATGCGTAATCAGCCGTTGCACTTTTTATTTGCGGATTGTCTGAAGTTGTTTATTTTCGTTCTCTCCCACAAGTTCGGATTTGCACTTTGCGATATTTATTTCCAGATTGAAATACTTGATCTATTGCGTCATTTGCATGCATTTACATTATACCATTAACCATAGGTTTAATGTGTAGATTAGATTTTTAAAATTTTAGAAACCTTTGTATTTAACAATCTTTTTGACTCTCATACTTTATATTTTCAGTAAATAACTCGACTCAGGTGTTAGTAGAGTCGTTCGACGCCCTGAACCCTGCTGCTTTGATCGCCAACATCGATAACACGTCAGTATGCGGCCGAATCCCAATTATGGGCAATATTGTTTCCGACTCGGCTCCTTATCTCTATCCGTTCATCATTGAGTACTCTCTCATCGGCGCCGCTGTCATTTACGTTATGTGGAAACATATCGGCCGCTATCCCAGGTAAATATACATTATTGTATACTAGTTCATAATTAAAATGTTAAATAACGTGATATGTTTTGTTATCACAAGTAATTAACATAGTTTTATTACATGTTTCCATATAATACACATTATATTAATATGTTTGGTTGGGTCACCTAACTACATAGTTTTTGATAAAATCATAAGCCACTTTGTAAATATACCAGTGCTTGCTAGCTTCCCCAAAACCCATAACGCGCCGGCGAGCCACCTAACACCGCATGTGTAGCACTGAAACATGACAGCGACGCGTACGGACTGACGCGCGCGTTTGGTTGCAGCGTGGCCAACGACGAAGATCTGGAAAGACGTCTGGAGGCTGTTCTGTCCCGCAGGGCGGCAGCACTAGCGGCGGCGCAGCGCGGCAACCGCGTGGACTGTGCAGGAGCCTCCAAGGGACTGTTCTGCGGCCTGCTCCTACTAGTGGCATCACTCATCTGCTTAATCCTCTTCTTCGTCCTCATAAGACACCACGAGTTGAAGCGCCTGTCCATTTATTTGGCCGATGTATCCCACTGTGCCCTGATGGTTTTATCGATATTCGCGATTTTGATTGGATTTATACGGTAAGTAATAGCGTTAAATGTGTATTTGTATACCTTTGGTGTGTTGTTTTGTATAATAGCCCGTGTACATTTTTGTTTTTATTAAATTTTTCGTTTTTCTTTTTTCCCCTTTCCTTCTGACTTTCCATTTCCCTATTCCTTTATTTCTATGTTCTATCATTGGCTCCAATTCACTTTTTTATTTTGCACAATAACTGTGCTTCCATCCTGATTCGGGATTTCAATTCCGATTTTTTCATTGCATTATTTTCTGTTCTGTATGTTATTGTTTTTTCCCTTTGCTCCACATTATTGTTTACCATTTTTGGTGTTGTCCTTATTGCATCAGTGGCCGTGTAATGAAATGGAGCAATACTCCTTCCTCCTGTACCGAGCCTCTTCGCAGGGTGCAATCACTGAAGTTCCGCTCCGAGGAGCAATCGGACCTAAACGACATCTTGCTGCGTGTGTCTGCCTTCGGACTCTTCGTGTACGCGGTGTTCAGCGTCATTGCCGGCGGAATGGGAGCATTCACACATGAGCCAAACCTACTGGTCATGATCACTGGCTGTTTGAGCGTATTTCAGGTAAACAAACAAATAATTATTTATACTTACTAACGCCAATCAATAATTAGGTCTCGTATTGTTTTACTATCGTAATAGGTAATAAAATAAGAGCGTTTGTGTTTTCAGGTCATACTTCAGCTGTTATTCATCGCGGACGTCTCCCGCCGCCGCGTGCATCTCCCAGAGCAGGAGCGCAGCAAGCCCGCTCGCCAGGCAGTCACCTTCCTCCTCATTTGCAACGTCACCATGTGGCTCATCTACACGTTTGAGGCCCAAAAAGTCCTTGCTAACCCCGTAAGTTTTAACTTCATGAAAATTAGGTATTAGTTGTGTTGTAATTTTCCGATAAACTAAATATGTTGGTTTATTGTTTTCAGGTGCAACTCGATTTCTACGGCTTCGTGGCTTGGTCACTCGTCCAACGTTTCACTCTCCCGCTTTGTATTTTCCATCGCTTCCACTCAGCTGTGACCCTAGCCGAAATCTGGAAGACCAGCTACAAAGCGCGGCTGGAGTGAGCACTCTGGTGTTAAACGCCGGAGACCTTAGTCCACGTTGACACATCCTAGCTCATTAGGATGAACACTGCAGATTTCGTCCTCATCCGGGACAGCAATTTTGTAGTTAGATGGAATCAATTTGCTGCTAGTTTCAAAGTCATCTTGCTATTTCAGAGTGTTAGAATAGATGTGACGAATTTAGAATTTGTAATTGCTCTCCCGGAAAGTATTGTAGTAAACTTGACACGATATCACCTAAGGCACCTAAGGTCTGGACCTACCCTATAGATCATCGTATTATGTTGGTTATTATTTTCTACGGTTATTTCCATAATGCCTTTTGAATCTTGCACATTCCATACTATATTCACAGGTTCAATAAAAATTAGGTTTCTTGAAAGACTGACTGCGGAGACTTTAATGCGACCAAACATACATATTTTCAGCTCATATTTCTTTGATAGATACGTAAACACAATTGCTCAGATTTGGAAATTCTATACTTGCGACTTTTTAAAGCATTTTGATGAGAGAATTTTTACAATAATTTCAATCGAAAAATGATAATAAAAGTAATCCCCAGTTGTGAAAAGTTCCCTCCTTTGTTAGAAATAATTTGTGCCATGATTTTAGGGTTAAGGCTTGATTAAAATTCGACAATATATAAATTTCTTTAAGTTTTCCAAATCAAAATGTTGATTTAATTTTCTACGACTCGTATTCTACAACATAAATTATTTTAACGGCGAGAATAACATTTCAGAAAGTATATACCTACGTGGTAGACCTAGACTAGGTATTTAGAAATAATGATAAAATTAATTGCTAAAAATATATTCAAGTTTCAGAAGATTTATTAGCCAACATAAATTTGACGTAAGCAAGTAGGATTAATGTTTGAAGTTTAACTTGTGGTTATACTAAGAGGGTAATCGACGTCTCGAAAAAAAAAAAAAACATACATACAGCCGAACATAGAACCTCCTCCTTTTTTGAAGTCGGTTAAAAAAGAAGATAATTTTAATATTCTGACAAGAGTACTTAACTTTAGGAAGGCAGCAGACGTCTGTCGCTTTATCAGCGGTACCTAAGCAGCTTGATACGGATCTGGGTATTTGAATCAAGACATAATTTTATTGCGCGGGAAAGGGGCCATACAAAAATACAAGAAAAACTTATAAATACTCAATGCACGTGATGCAGCTGGCATTATTAACGAAAACGAGGTTACTTATTTAGATCTAGTATGTAAGCAAACTTACTTCCAACATTATAGGTGTTGTGGCTAATGAACGTGACTATTGGAAAAGTTATCGAATAGGCACCATTTTGCGATCGTTTGAAAACGGGACTAGGTTTCTGCGTTAGAAGCTAAACGCAAAATAAGTTGAAAGTTTTCTCAGCGGATATTTTCATAATGGTTTTGTGCAATCTATTTTTATAGGCTGTATAATTTACACACCTGTCTATTCGTATTGTGCAATGATATATTTCATTGTCACGTGATATCATTTCTATGTTACTTACGGATTTTTGTATAAAATAGTTCATACTCAATTATTTATGATAATTATATTTATTAATTTTGTAAATTAAATTGTAAGGTAAAAATGTAACTTATTGTTCTAGAGTCTGGGAGAAAGTCGTGTGCTTATATTGTGAGATTTTGAGTGAATGTACTAAGTAGGTAGTTAGTTTTTGATTGGGTTAATGGTGGATATTGACCTATGACGTACTCGTAAGTTCAAACCATTGCTCGAGCTCACTTTTGACTTTCGAGCTGCTTAGCTCGTTGTATGTTCGCTTCGGGATACGTTTGTTGTATCACATAGGTACTCACCTATAGGTCAGTTTCCATCTATCTATCTATCTTAATTACTAAGTCGTGAATATAAGAACAGCCCGAGAATTCAATTGCATTGATTTCTGATATACCTAAATCTCGGGACAAAACATCTCAACATGTTCAATGTTGATTAACATCAACAGCGCGATTGGCTTGTTTTATCACTGCCGATATTTTTAACAATAGGTCATATTAGTAAGTTCTTTGATAAACCTATACTTACTATTTCTAACCTTGTTCAATTTTGTAGGTGATATTTAATGTGTACCATGTTTGGAACAAAATGTACCGATGTTTGTAATTTTAGGTTTTTAAAATTAACATCATACTGTATGTGGATACTCAATCAGTGTTATAATAGATACCAAAAATTTGGAAATTCTACTCGAAAAATATATAATTATAATGTAAATGTCTATTTGAATAAATTAATACTTATACGACATTTTGTTTGTCTTCTAGTCTTTTTTCATAAAAATTGAAAATAAATGGTACTGTGACAGATTGGGACAGACGGACGGACTGGCTGATCTTATAAGGGTCTGTTGCGTTGTAGCTAAGGAACCCAAAAAAAATTGGCACGTACATAATAGGTAAATTACAATTATACTCACGAGTCGTGTCTCAAGCTTTTGACCGGAGTAATTTCTATAAAAAAGTCGATAAGAAAAATACACTACAAAAATAAATTCTTGCATCATTTTTCAATCTTCCCGCGTTCGCGTTTTCCCGCTTTTAAGTAGTTTTTTTTTCTTCGTTATGGCGTCGCTTTTCGCATATGCCAGTGTCAAGTAAAATATAATATTACAGTTTATTTGCTGCGTCAAGCACAGGGAGACCTAGTGTAGGCCTAAAATACCCCCCCAAACCCTATCAGTAAAGTGGCGGATACTTTACTGACAAATTATTATGACTTTTTGGAGGAACCCGAAAATCATGTTTTACCACTTTTGTTCTAATTGCCCACACTCACGCACATTTATCAATATATAATGGTTAATATTCCACCAACATTACACATTAGTAGACAAGAAAACACAAGTTTTGGAAATTAAAACAAAAATGATAACATGACTTTTCCACTTCCCGCCAAAAAGCCCTTCAGTAATTTGTTATAAAATTAGATCAATAGATGTCGCTTTTGGGCCGCGTTCAGAGGCTCCGAGCGCAATTTTTCAATACAAGAAACTTAACTTCAAGTAGATAGGTATAATTAGTACCTAGTGGGTGAGTTGTTCAAACCGCCTGAAAACCTCTGACATGGCTTAACGACTGCTGCCGAGATGGAAACAACTAAGATTTACGTGCCCTCCGAAGCACGGAGACGCTCGCTTGCTCGCCAAGCGTTGCTTAATCCCTGATCAGATAATTACCGATCAGTGATTGTAACTAGCTATGAAGTCTGGTAATTTGTCAGTAATGATTTCGCCACTGATAGGGTTTGGGGGTATTTAGGCCTAGCCAAAGTTCTTCTTATGCTTGAAACTGCCAATAACTTATATTTTACTTGTCACTGGCTATATGCGAAAAGCGAGGCCAACGAAAAAAAAGAAAAAATAATATTGACATTGACAAATGACAATTATTATTTGACATTTATCTAATCACTGTCAAACAATTTCACGTCAATTATTAAAATTTCATCAACTCGATGCTTACAATAATTTGTGAAATATTTCGTGAGTTTTAAAATTATGATAGCCTTTCATCAATAACAAGAACTTACTAGTTTACAACACATAAAATAAATCGTACAACATGCTGATACGTTGTGGTCTCCTGTTATTGTTTCTTAGCTGTGTAAAAACTAATTTTGACTATGATATTGGTGCGGGTGGTTTTAATAGGCGGTTTGCGTTGTGGCCGTCTGTTCATAATGGGGCTAGGCTAATGAGGGAGCGTAGAGAGGACACGAAGACAGGTCCAGAGGGTATTAACGAAGGTGATCCGCACGGAGCTCCCACAACATCATCAACACCCCCTCAAGTTCCTCAACAGGCTGAGAACAATAATCAGACCAATAATGGGCCTCTGAAAAACCAAGGTGAGGTTGCTTATAAATAGAAAATGTTTCAATTAGAGGTATGCTTGTTTCATCACCCAGGTTAAACATGTTTTCCTTATAACCTTATCATGCGTAATAATAATTAGCAAGTAGGTATATTATTCATAATCATATTTTTCCTCCAAATATTTCATTCTTCTACTTATTATCATGTAGGTAATATACTTATGTACCTCATACTTTTTGTGAATAATCTGTTCTGGTACTAGTATAAAACCATCAATGTAAGCAGTTGTAAAGCAGTCTTCAAAATTTGTTACATTGTATAGTTTGATTAGTCGTAGCAGTTTACAAAAAAAAAAAACAATACCATACAAGCTGTTGTAATTACGTTAGAAAAATATCAATCGATAAATACTCAATTTGGGTTATGTAAATGGCAAACCGAAGGTAGTTATGGTAAATACCTACTAGAACAACCCTACCTATGTCCTTATATAAAAATAATATATATTTTAATATAATATTATTTTTTACAGCAACAAACCAAGATGCCAACGTTGGTCCAAATAATGTCACAAATGGATTGAGTAATCGCCAACCTGGATCAAGTGAAGTGAAGTCCTTACCTAGTGATTCTAAATCCGGAGCCGCTGATGCCAATCCAACTGACACCAAGCTTGGAACCAATGTCACCAAATCTGGTCTGAGCGACGTCAAATCTGGATTGACTGATGACAAGTCTGTATCTAGTGACGTCAAGCAAGGAGCAAGTAACACAACAGCCGTATCACCAAATACTGTCATCTCCACTAGCACAGTACAGCCAGCTGTAAATGCAACAAATAATTCAACAAAAGTTGTTAAAACTGGTAAAGACATTGTTGATCTGAATGATCCCGGTGTCGTCAAGCGAGGATTAATTGTATTCGGTGGATTTGCACTATTGGCTGTTGCATATTATGTATTTTATAGGTAAGTGAAACATTAGTTACAGAACTAAATTCCTAGTGTCTATGATTTAGATACTGCCTAGAGAGCTGTTAAATGTTTAACTACTACTATCAATTTTAATATCATTATCATCAAATAGATCCAATGGATGGATAAATATATCCATTCCTAAATTCTTGCACTTCAATTGATTGAAATAGGTAGCTATTATTTCACACATTTAAAAGTGCCTATCCATAAAAGGCATAGTATCGACTTTGGTTTATAGTTAATCCGAAAGTTGCTATTGAAAGTACATGAGAAAAGTACCTCTTGAGTCATAAATACTCTGAGTATCAACAATAACTGTGTTGATATTATCACTTGATTTATTGGGTATTTTCTTATTGCACGATTTCAACATAGTAATCAGTCTGTTTATATAGTAATTATGAAGTTGTATTTTATAATTGCTGATAAGCCAACATTCCATAAGTAAGTGTATGTTATTCCATTAAAATTACCCAAAAATGATGAATCATTATTTTTAATTGACTGAAGTCTTTATCGAAAATTATGATCACATAGATAGTTATTGTTAATAAAACTGTCTTTTAGTTACTAAAATGTGTATATGTATGTGTATGTTATGTATTGTGACTAGTCCGTCCTCAGCGTTGCCTCATGGCATACATATAAGGCATCATCGAGGCTTGTGCGGTTAAAGCAAACTGCATGACAACGGTTCAGTCACTGCATGTGGTTCTAAGTTCGGCAAATTTTGGAAATGGCCTTATTGTATTTTGCCCTGCCCTGTGTTCCACTGATATCATCCCAAGTCTATTATGAAGTACCTATACTGCATTACTTATCACCATACAGTTGAGTGTAATATTAGTCTGGCAATATTTATTTCCACAACATTTAATCTCTAATTTAAATATTCCAGGAGGAAAGGCAAAAATAACCCGTCTGGCAACACGCACAGTCTGACCGATACAAACCAGTTCCGCTACGGAGTACTCCAGTCCGAAGACAAGAGGGACACTGAACTGTCACGGGTCCCCCTCACTATGGAATCTGACGAGGACGAAGAGGAAGACTTGGAAATATTCGACTTGGGACAGAAAAAGAAGTCGTTATCCTATGTCAACTTACAGACGAATGACGAGGATGTTGTTTTCTCGCTAAACGATCAAGAAGAAGATGACAGAGGCAATCTTCTGTTAGACATAGAAGATGGCCCTTCTGACACGCTGATCAATTGGAGCAGTAACGGTAACAATAAGTCAATATTATAATTGCTAGTTGTACAAAAAACAATCGTGTGATATTGAGGTATAAAGCTGCATTTCGCAAAGTGTGTATGCCATAAGCTGATGAGGATTCTGTTATGTTGCGTTTAAAGTTAGTTGTAAGTATATTTGGATTGTCAACTAAAAGTACTTTTACATTTGATCTCCCAAATTTATAGGGACTTTTACCCAGTTTGCAATGGTTTTAAAAAGCCTTTACACGAACTAAAGTGATTGGTAAAGCGAGTATAAGTCTACCATAACTTCCTATTTTGGGGGTAAATATTCAGGAACGTATGGAATTGTTAGATACCTTCCTAAATACCAATAGATTTACTCCCAAATTTATCGAAATGTCAATCCACTTACAATGGCTTTACAAAGCAGAAATCAAATTAAGTATTTTGTAATCTCTTTGTAAATCAATTGTAACTTTCAACAAATTTGATCTATATTTTAGTGTCTATATTTTAGGATGTTTTTTTTATTTTTTTTATTAGGTACAGACATAGGTCTGTAAACAAATTCCTAAACGTGAAGTAATGTATGAATTAGCATGTGAAGTCATCACGCAATTGTAACAGTTAACATAATTAAGACTTTTTCGGTCTCAGCCTTGATAAGATAAATATACAGAGTAGTGTTGCAGGTGAAACCAAAGCAAACAAATCGTCATCGAGACTAAGCTATGCCGCTCATGCATCTTAAAAATCAGATATTAACGCCGTACGTTGACTGGTTCACTGGTCCGTATATCGACCTTCGAATTAGCATGAAGTGCCACAATGGCGCCACTGTGCCGCGGGAGATGAACTTTCATATAAGGACCATAACACACCGGGACGCCATGGCGACGTCGCCGGCTTCGTATCCAAACAATTTGTATTGATGGTGAAGTCCGTTGCCAGCCCCTCTAGACAAGTGGCTGACGTCTACAAGCGTTCCTTCAAATCGCTACCTACGCTTCATGTATGGAAATGACATAAGTCAGGCATGTGACTTGTAATATCATTTCCATACATTGTGAAGTCTATTCTATTCTATTCGATTAGCGTTCATGCCACTTGTCTAGGGGGGCTGGCGTGTTACCTATCATAAATTTCAATACGAATTAGTTGGCTACGGTGGCTGGCGACGTCGCCATGGCGTCCCGGTGTGTTACAGCTCTAACATCTAGAAGCGCAGTTGCGCAGTTGCATGTCGCGATAGTGGCTCTACTACTGTACTGCTGGTCATAAGTTCGCAGTCTTACTTTTCCGTAAACACGTAAAGAAATACCTTCAAATGTAGTTATTCATGAATCATGATTCAGTTGGCCTTCGCGTGAGGTAACCGTTAGCTTAGTTAGAGAACGATTCCCGTCTCCAAACCCTGATTTTGTACACCTCTATTTACGCATCTGTTAATACCAATCGCTGCAATGCAATATGAGAACTAAAACATGTTTGTAAGGTTGAAAGTTGCTTAGCGATGGTAATGGAAGAAATAGTACGGCCTTGGAGTGACGTCAGTATTTAGACATCTTGAATTGCTTTACTCCATCGTATCTAAATGCCGTCATAGTACGTTTTCTTCATGTTACGCTGCATAGAATATAAATATACTTTGTCCTGATAAAACACAGTTTGTAAGAAGTTCAGTGTCGCAATGAAAACATACCTACTATAATTACACCGAGAGGTATTACGAAAAAAGGTTGCATTTTGTACGCGTGCATAGACGAATATCCTTTTTAAATTTTTAAGTCGTGTTTATCTCGTACCTTTTTAACTTTGTTTTAAACACTGCACATGTTTAGTAGTAAAACCAAACTACAAAGAAAATATCTCACCCAGACGCGAAGCAAAGAGGGGATTATAACTTTAATGGGAGACTATTTTGCTTGTAGCACAGTGGGTAGGTGTACCTCCTGAAGGGATGACCACATTTCAGTGAGGTTTGAAATTGATGAACTACAAATAAGTCGGCTGACAAAGCAATAGCAGTTAATGGTCTCGAAATATTTCAGCAATATAGATAAATCGATTAGACGCAACCGCGAGGTGTGAAATATAAAAGTAATACGGTATTTTCCTACATTATTTCATATTTAAAAAATACAAAATGTAGGCCTGATTTTCTGTAAAAAACTATTTTTCCTTCTCTATTTTTCCATTTTTCATTCGATCAGGTGACTGTAACACGCCCTAGAAATCTCCATGTCTAAACTAAATTCGATTCAATGCCCGAATTTATAGAGTAGCATATTAGGTTACCTTGCATTGCAGTCGCGTAGCTTGTGAGGGTTCCTATTCTTTCTAACTGATTAAAGAATTTCGAAGGTAAATCTAAATATTAAATGAGTGATCATCTTAAACTGATCTGACAAACGCCTTTTTAAAAGAAGTTTGATAGTGATACTTATTATTATTGTAGCATAAGGCTCAATGCTGTTTGCTTTTATTTTTTTTAATCTGATACCTAATTAATTACATACCTACACATGTGGAAATAAAATACACTATGGTTATGTCGATTTTAATGTTGAATGACTTATTTACTACTTAATTTAAATTTACAGGATTATGAAAATGCATTTAAAATAACATAATGTATATAAAATTTGAATAACAACGCTAAGTCTTGAAAGAGTAAAATACTTATATATTTGAACACATTTTGTTTTAAGCACCTCCTTATTGCAATTCACATACTTATTTACCCACAATCAGTGTAAAAAAGCTAAATGCATATGATATGTTATTTTTTCTTTAATATAATTATTAATACTAAAATTACTAGTCTGGCCTAATAATTTGTTAGTATTACTTGCATATATTTTTTAAATTTGAGTAGGTAAGGCCAAAACCTGTGTAGCGATATAAAATTTACCTTGGTTATAGTAAACAAAAAATATAAGACTAAAAAAGTAATATTTTCGGACTCCAGCACACCTATGCCTACCCCTTCGAGGAATAAGGCGTGATGGTGTGTCTAATTTATCAAATAAGTCCCCAAACGCATTTGTCTATTGTTTAGTAGGCTGTTTTATCAGAAATTACTAACACCCGTAATCAAGAACAAGTCATTACTTATTCTCATGTAAAATCGAATCAAAAAACCTGTTTGACAATCCCGTTTTGACAGATTCTTTATAGTATATTGTCATATTGTATGGAAAATCTGTAAAAAACGGGATTCAGACAGGTTTTTCGTTTAGAATTTACCTACTTAAGAACAAGTTGTCACTTGTATACATAGGGAGGGGTATGCGTAAGCATTTGCCTTGCTATTTTACTATGTAAATACATATATATGTGGGTTGTTTTCCGGAGCAGTGGAAATTAAAATGCTAGTTACTACTCCACCAGGCGAACTAGGAACCTGACAAAAGTGACGTCATCCGCACAAAAAGCGGTTGCGGTGTGCGCTCGGTGTGGCGGGCGGGTAGCGGCAGGCGGCGGCGGGTGTGAGGGCGGTATGCGGGCGGGGAAGCCGCTTTCCATCCGAGTTCCTAGTTGGCTTGGTGGAGTAGTGTTGATAGATTTTTTAAACGTCTTCTTACTTATCACAATGTTAAAGCTTTGAACTGTGATAATAAATGAGAGAGTACATAATGTATTGATTAAAATTATCTATTTTTTTGTATAACTATAAACCTACGTATTTATAGTTTGCCATTGCTCTCTGCCTCTGTTATTAATGGTGGCTAGCGTATATGAAATCGCAGTAATTGTGCAACACTACAGTAAGTCAGTAATTAGGCTATAAACTTATTTATAATGTAAGTTGTTTCTAATTTAATAAAGATATATGATATTTTATTAATTAGTGTTATTTATTTAAACTGGTATAGCTATTATAGTAGCTACTTGTGAAATGGTCCTCCTTCTTCCTAGCCTTATCCCGTCATGAGGGGTCACCTTTCAGTCGACAATATAGATATTTACACGGAGCTATTGCCATCCGAGACCCAACTAGTGGGACTATCAGTAATCTAAAGGCAAGACCATTTTTGACAGATTTAATAGGCTTCTGACTGCCTGTAACGACTATCATTTATTTATTTCAGAAACTATATTATCATTACAGGTATACCCAATGCGATAATATAAGTACACATTAGTTACACAGCAGTTATAAAACAGTTACATAAGTAGTTACTGCATGCACGACAAGTAATTAAGTGTGTTTAATTATACACCGTCTATCGATGTTTACTACTTAGCTCATTACTGATCTTAGGTTCTAATGTCACCCGTTCCAAAACAGACGTCGCTATTGTACACAATTAATAACAAAGAATTTTTACGTTTACACATCATTAATAATTATAAACCAAAGAACCATTTATTTTTATATAATTTTGACAGATATATTTTTCGGTAGAATTGAAATAAAACGTAGTTTCTTGGGCACCACCATTGACCATAAGAAAGATATCTATGGGCACCACGGCTTTTAATTTATTAACAAAGTGTCACCTTCTCGAATTCCGTCAAAGTACAAATATTGATGTCCAGACTTCTTGAGACGCCGTTGAGTATATTTACGGCTCTTGTAATTGGGGCATACTTCACTAAATTAGTACGAGCCACCGGGACCTCGAAAAACCTTCCCCTCGACTCTTGCCGCAACCTTGTTATCATAGATCTTCAAATGATACCCGGGACCGCCAGCTTAACGTGGCCTCCGAAGCACGGAGGAGGTCAGGCGTTATAATTCTGTCACCCATCCATGGTCCAACCGAGTCGAACGTGGCTTAACGCGCCGATGTATCGGGTGTTTAACCAACTAGGCTACGACCTCCCCTATTGAAATTAAAATAGTCTATCTTTGTTAAATGAGATCTGAGAAACTGATAGACTGATTTGCACAGCCTACAATAAGCCGCGCGGAAACATCCGTGTTACGAATGTAGGATTGTATTCCACGTCTCCCGGGCACGTGCACGTCTGGCCGTCTGCACTATTGAGATTAACGAACCGGCACATTGGATTTGAGATGAGCCTACAGAACACTAAACGCACAATTTATTTTTATCTGCCGTTGTAGATATAGGCATTTATACCTACCCAGTAAAACTAAAAAGTAGGTACTTACTTACCTACTTACATTGATGAATGGGCTGGCTCGACCGGGGTAGATAGATAGATAGATAGATAAATCTTTATTAATCCACCACTAGAAAATTAAACATTTATAAATAATTTATAATTAGCTAGCTAATTATTATTAGCTAATTTATTAATTATAGTACCACCCTATCACAGAAGATCTGCGTAAAGTAGCTAGTACAGTTGCGTTTTGTAGAGTAATAGAGCCGGAAGCACAGCCCCCCTTCCCTCTGTCCCACTTCCCTTCAGTTCAGCAATGTGAGGGCGATGCCTTTGGTATTGCAAGCCTCTATTGGCTACTGCAACTTAACATCAGGCGGGCCTTACGCTTATTTGCCACCTAGTAACATTTAAAAAAATACCTTTTTGGTTTTTATAAATCTAAACGATAATAACGATAAATCAACAATAATTACTTGTCCCTTTTTTACCAAAACAAAATAGATAGGTACCTCACTTCTGTAGCTTAACACATTTGAACGCCCCTACGATAACAGGTGGGGTTAAAAAAATAAGGCATCCGCATAATGTTTGAAATAAACACGTAGAGTAACCTCGTGATGAAAACAAGAGCGTTTGCAATTTTACACCCGTCCGTGATCCAACCTACCCGCGCCTACCCGTGGTACATTTTATATGTAACTCTGGGTAGAAAGGGGTGAAGCTGCAACGACAGTCGTTGCAAAAGACTCGAGTTCTTTTAGCCCTCTCAAAGAGGCTCGAGCTTTTCTATGGGGCTCGTCGAAGAAAAACGACTCCGAATATTTCAAGGCTAAAAAAGGACTCGAGTTTTAAATAAACCTCGAGCCCTTTTTGGGCTCGGAGTTCTTTTGGAGCTCCGTTGTTGTGAGCTTTCCAAGTCTTCGCAAGTATAAGAAGGAGTCGCCTTATAGCTGACTATTCCTGGCTAGTCTATTGTATTCCTGACTATTCTTGACTTTTTTGACTATCCTGACTATTCTTGACTTTTTTGACTATCCTGACTATTCTTGACTACTCTCGACTATTCTCGACTATTCTTGACTATTCTTGACTATTCTTGACTATTCTTGACTATTCTTGACTATTCTTGACTATTCTTGACTATTCTTGACCATTCTTGACCATTCTTGACCATTCTTGACTATTCTTGACTATTCTTGACTATTCTTGACTATTCTTGGTCAATGTGTATCCTTAGGGGCGCTATTAGGTTTAGGTTTAGGTCTAGGTTTAGGTTTGAGTATGCGGGTGGGGAAAAGGAAACGAGTCTACTCTGACATCGAATGTCAATTGACCTCGAATGAACTTGACATTTGACCTTGACCTTGAATGACCTTTGATCCCAAGGTCATGGACCAAGACCATGAGGTTTTTAAAAATAATTGTAATGGGTACTATTTGGCTCTGGCGCTTCGCCGGCCGCTGCCGCGGCACGCTCGCTTCACTCGCTCGGCTCGCGCGTTGTGGTCACTGTTCTAACCTAACCTAACCTAACGTGTCCAAGCATTTAGCAAGGTAAGAAGGTCAAGGTCAAAGTCAAAGTCAAATATCAAGTTCATTCGAGGTCAAATGACATTCGATAGCAAAGGTTACTTGAGGTCGAAGGATATTTGGAGTTAAAGGTCAAAGGTCATTCAAGGTCAAAGTCGACCCGTGTTCTTTTCCCCACCCTTATACTCAAACCTAAACCTAGACCTAAACCTAAACCTAAACCTAACTGCGCCCCTAAGGCTACACTCCAACCCTATTCTTGACTATTCTTGACTATACTTGACTATTCTTGACTATTCTTGACTATTCTTGACTATTTTTGACTATTCTTGACTATTCTCGACTATTCTCGACTATTCTCGACTATTCTTGACTATTCTTGACCATTGTTGACTATTGTTGACGGTTTTGAATATTTTTGCCTGTTTTAACAAATTTTGACTATTTTTAGACGATTTTTGACGATTTTTGACCATTGTTGACTATTTTTAGCTATTGTTGACTATTTTTGACCATTGTTGACTATTTTTGGCCATTGTTGACTATTTTTGACGTATTTTGACCATTTATGACTATTTTTGGCGATTTTTGACTATTTTTGATAATGGTTGACTATTTCGACTATTATTGACTATTGATGACGGTTTTTAAATATTTTTGGCGAATTTTGTCGATTTTTGAAGATTTTTGACTATTTTTGACTATTTTTGACTACTTTTGACTATTTTTGACTAAGTTTGCCTATTTTTGACTATTTTGACGACTTTTGACTATTTTTGACCATCGTTGACTATTGTTAATTGTTTTTGCATATTTTTGACCTTCTTTTGACTATTTTTGACTATTTTTGATTATTTTTGACTATTTTTGACTATTTTTGACTATTTTTGACTATTTTTGACTATTTTTGACTATTTTTGACTATTTTTGACTATTTTTGACTATTTTTGACTATTTTTGACTATTATTGACTATTTTTGACTATTTTTTACTATTCTTGACTATTTTTTACTATTTTTGACTATTTTAGATTATTTTTGACTATTTTTGATAATTTTTTACTATTTTTGATTAGTTTTGACTATTTTTGTTATTTTTGCCTATTTTGACTATTTTGTCAATTTTTGAAATTTTTTGAAATTTTTTGAAGATTTTTGACTATTTTTGACTATTTTTGACTATTTTTGACCATTTTTGACTATTTTTGACTATTTTTGACAATTTTTGAAGATTTTTTGCTATTTTTGACTATTTTTACAATTTCTGACTATTTTTGACTATTTTTGACCATTTTTGACTATTTTTGACAATTTTTGACAATTTTTGAAGATTTTTTGTTGTTTTTGATTATTTTTGTCTATTTTTGACTATTTTTGACTATTTTTGACTATTTATGACTATTTTTGACTATTTTTGAACATTGTTGACAATTTTTACTATTGTTGACTGTTTTTGGCCAATGTTGACTATTTTTGACGAATTTTGACTATATTTGTCCATTGTTGACTATTGTTAATTGTTTTTGAATATTTTTGACCTTCTTTTGACAATTTTTACCAACTTTTGACTATTTTTGAGTATTATTGACTATTTTTGACAATTTTTTACTATTTTTGACTATTTTTGATTATTTTAGATTATTTTTGACTATTTTTGATTATTTTTTACTATTTTTGACTATTTTTGATTAGTTTTGACTATTTTTGTTATTTTTGCCTATTTTTTACTATTTTTTACTATTTTTGATTAGTTTTGACTATTTTTGACTATTTTTGACTATTATTGACTATTTTTGACTATTTTTTACTATTCTTGACTATTTTTTACTATTTTTGACTATTTTTGACTATTTTTGACTATTTTTGACTATTTTTGACCATTGTTGGCTATTGTTGACTGTTTTTGGCCAATGTTGACAATTTTTGACGTATTTTGACTATTTTTGACCAAAATTCGTTAAAATTCGTCAAAAATATTCAAAAACAGTCAACAATAGTCGAAATAGTCAACAATGGTAAAAAATAGACAACAGTGGTCAAAAATATTTAAAAAAGAGTCAAAAATAGTCAAAAATAGTCGAAAATCGTCAAAATTCGCCAAAAATATTTAAAAACAGTCACCAACAGTCAAGAATAGTCTAAATAGTCAACCATGGTCAAAAATTGTCAAAAATCGCCAAAAATTCGTCAAATATAGTCATAAATGGTCAAAATACGTCAAAAATAGTCAACAATAGCTAAAAATTGTCAACAATGGTCAAAAATAGTCAAAAATTGTCAACAATAGTCAAAAATAGGCAAAAATAGGTAAAAATAATCAAAAATAGTCAAAACAAGTCAAAAATAGTCAACATTGGTCAACAATAGCTAAAAATAGTCAACAATAGCTAAAAATAGTCAATAATAGCTAAAAATGGGCAACAATGGTCAAATTTAGTCAACAATAGCTAAAAATAGTCAACAATGGTCAAAAATTGACAAAAATGGTCAAAATACGTCTAGAATATTAAACAATCGTCCAAAATAGTCAGCAATAGTCAAAAATAGTCAACAATAGCTAAAAATAGTCAACAATGGTCAAAAATAGTCAAAATAGTCCAAAACGGTCAAAAACAGTCAAAAGTGGTCAAACATAGTCAATAATAGTAAAAAATTGTCAATAATATTTTTGACTTATGACGTATTTTGATTATTTTTGACGAATTTTGACTATGTTTGACCAAAATTCGTCAAAATTCGGCAAATATATTCAAAAACAGTCAACAATAGTCAAGAATAGTCAACAATGGTCAAAAATAGTCAAAAATCGGCAAAAAACAGTCAAAATAGTCAACAATGGTCAAAAATAGTCAACAATAGCTTAAAATAGTCAAAAATAGTCGAAATAGTCAACAATGGTCAAAAATAATCAAAAATAGTAAAATATAGTCAAAATAGTCAAAAACAGTCAAAAATTGTCAATAATGGTCAAAAATTATCAAAAATAGACAAACATATTCAAATATAGTCAAGAATTGTCGAAACAGTCAACAATGGTCAAAAATAATCAAAAATAGTCAAAAACAGTCAAAAATGGTCAAAAATAGTCAAAAATAGTCAAAAATCGTCAGAAATAGTCAAAAACAGACAAAAATAGTCAAAAACAGACAAAAATAGTCAGAAATAGTAAAAAAAAAGTCAAAAATAGTCGAAATAGTCAACAATGGTCAAATATAGTCAAAAACAGTCAAAATAATCAAAAATAGACAAATATATTCGAAAATAGTCAAAAAAGTAAAAAATAGTCGAAATAGTCAACGACGGTCAAAAATAGAAAAAAATAGTCAAGAATGGTCAATAGTGGTCAACAATAGTTGAGAATAGTCGTGCATAGTCAACTAGCGACAAGAATGGTTACAAAGGGCTAAAATAAAAAAGGGCTCCAAGCCTTTTTAGAAAGAGCTTCAAAATAAAAACTTTATTTCCGCGAGCCTCCTCTTCGCCTCGAAGACTCGGGGTTGAATTAGTTCTTTAGCCTTCGAGGTTTCTTAAAAAGGCTCGAACCCTAAAAATGAGGCTAAAGAACTCGAGTCTTTTGCAACACAATAGGTAGGTATTGTATGGGGTGATTTATGAGCGTTGATATACAATTTTGGGAGTGACTAGGTCTCACTTATCAAGGGGATTATTTTGGGGGCTGTTGGTTTTATTATTAGGAGTGTTTATATAGCTTTTAATGAAGAAAGTTTCTCTTTCGAACTCAATTATCATTTTATGTAAATACAAATGTGGATAGATATTGAAAAAAAAAAAAAAAAAAAAGTAGGTTGGTCAGATGACATCGCGGCAGGCCTAAAAGTAAATGACGGGCTGAACTAAACTCACACCATAAGGCCAGCCGCACATTATAAGAAACTTACTCTCGGAAATTTTCCGGACTGCATAAGGTCGTCCATAAATGTTCTATTAAAAAGTTTCTGATGATGTGGTGCCGGCCTAAATAATAGCAATTTATAGGTACCTAGCCCAGAATTGAGAGGAGTGGACGAGACGGTAGAAATTTACCCAGCAATAGGACATAATAGGCTGCTAATAATATAGGTACCAATAAAAAACGTTCGTGGTATGTATAAATAAGTAGGTTCTACGTCCACTCCCGCAGTGCTGATTAACAAATCGTAATTATATACCTTCCTACAGTATTACCTCATCTAGGTAGGTACCTAGTATACCGGTGCATTGAGGCCTGGATGGCACAAGTGATATAAGACAAGCGGACTTAAAGGTACCATGAAAGCCGCGAGTGCAGCCACATCTTCCTACTCTCTTAGTCATTATACGAAACGCTGCTGTAATGCCTACTTTACGCCAATCTTCTGTGAAATAGTGGTACTACCCCGGTCGAGCCAGCCCGTATACCTACGAGCTGCAATTAATTCGCTATACTTAGCTTGGCTTAGCTCTACGCTCTTTGGCTCGGCTCTACCATGAATTCTCTTAATTTTATCCTCTAATCTATAACTTAATACCATACCTGTCTTGCTAATTCAACACCAAAGGCTTTACCGCTAAAATCTTAAGCCTGATACCTATCGCCGGAGGGTCGCGACGTCCCGTCAGCCCTCAGGACGGGCCAGTCCGGGCGGAAATGAAAAATAAACACGTCCATAGCGCGGCGCCGCCTGCGGAAAATGAATCGTCACGCTATGCGCTGCATGTACACAAATATCGGGTAGGCAAGTCGTATGATTTAGCAGATATGGTACCCTGTAACATCTTCCTTCAGGCTGTATCCACTCACTGCTGGGTGTAGGGCTCTCTACTTTAAGGCCATTCGTTTCGTTCCTGTACTATTCTTGTCCAGAAAGTTCCGGCCACCTTTCTTATAGCATCGGACCATCTGGTCTGCCTTCTATCATCGCAGTCACTGAACTTTTGCTCTGCGCACCGTTACATGCAGCGAATTCACACATCTGGGCCACGAGTCTTTTAATTGTCCATTGCGAAATAACTGGTCTCTAACTATTATCTTCGTGATTTCTTTATTGTAAGTCGCAAATTCCTGGCGGTCGGCATTTAGTGGGTATTGGATTAATGACATCTACTTACATACTACCTATAGATAGAACTACCACTAATAGCATAACATATGAACAGGTAATTAATTCGATATCAGTAACATGCCGACCTAATCAGCCGAGTAATAGTTGTAATTAATTTGGTTTGACGTTAACACTACACTACAGACTACGACACCGTAAGTAGAGAAAGGGGGACTTTTTGGCGTTACGTAATGTTACGTTACCTACGTTACTTAACGTTACGTTACGTTTCTTATTTCGCTCTCAACAACTAAAAGTGTTTCCCCGTGTAAGCCCGAGTTGCCTTAACAGATCGGAAGCTGGCTCCGTGGCGTCGTTGTTTGCCGAAGGTGTACGCGAACCGCGCCAGCTCTTTAGTTTGTGTTTCCAACAACTTTGATTGAAATTCACTTTATTCTAGCAAATTGGTAAAACTTCAACGATTGCTTTTCTTTTATAAGTTCTACGTGTAACAGGTAGGTAGGTTCTCTTATAACATTATTTTTTCGTGTTGTGGATATGTTAAGAGATGTTGGTAGATGACTTAACCTCTAGGTCTAGATAAAACCCATATAAGACCAGAATCAAACATGTTTTGAAATTTTAAATTATCCTACATATATTTATAAAAACTTAGATGTTATTTGAAAGTCTACACGAAATAAAAACAAGTTGTCAATAGCGAAATACACCTGGTTAAAAAGTAGTCGCAAGAATAAATGCAGGTGTCGGCTGTACATAACAACTGAAAATAAATAAGTGCAATCTCCCCGCGGTTAGTTAGACCAAGTTCCGCTTTATCCGGGAAAAGTCTGCTAAGAAAAATAGTCTCGGTTCTTCGAGCTACGGTTAAACCGAAGATCCTGACAGAACGGTGTAAAAACTTTCGAGGAAATTGTTGTGGTTATTTAAACTGATGTAAAGTTCGGACTCAGCTAATTACACTCGAGCTTCGTTCGAAGATATTAGCATAGATACACATGTAGTTTCACTCACAGACTCGCTGTTCTAGCACTATATGAACTTCACGTACAGGTAAGTTCGTTTAATCACTAATTATGGGTTCGTTGGTAGCACTTATTTGATCAAGGGAAAATATGTACCTAATGGTAGAATCAGGTAGATAGATTTATATTTTTTATACAAAAATAAGCGCGTACGGGCCTCCCGATGTTGAGCAGTTTGCCTATTAGCCTATTGATGCTTGTCGACCTAAGAGGGAGTAGGATAGTGGGAGTGGGATAGGGTGAGTATCGTAATAAGATCTTATATGCGATAATGCGCTCGCAAAACATACGAATATTACCGTCTCCAACATGAAATAAATTCATAACAAAACCTCCCAATCCCAAAACTATTGCTTCCGATTCGCTTGGGCAACATAACGAGAAAACAATGTGACTTCTCTAGCGGGCATTACTAATGGAATAAAAATGAATGCTTCTTAGATCCAGTCCTTAGTAAATCGAAAATGAATGCTGAAATTCCTAACTTGTTACTACTAATCAAATGGCTCTACTTTGAAGCTCTATCTACAAACAATAGGTACAATACAACAAATGCAAACATAAAGAAACGAGTACTAAGTAGGTAGTACCTATACGAAGTGAAGTTAATAAAAACCGTTTAAAAACAAACTAAAACAAAAGCCTATCAACATAAACAATACCAGATATGAATCCGATGTTAGATTCATGTCCATCCGATAATCCAGATAATAAAATAGTATTTGGACAATAATACGAAACGCGATTCTTCCGTGATCGCTTCTAATATCGGTAGCGATCCTCCTTATAGCCGCAATGTCCAGTTTTTAGTGGCGCACGGTATGTTAGCGATTCAATTGTGTGGAAGTGAGTGCTTTTGTATCGGGCTGCGTCAGCTTTGGATCGAATGAAACCCACTAGAAAGTATATGTAGTTTTTCTTAGGAGTTTCCTACACTTTCATGTTGAAGAGTATCCTAGTTATGGCTATTATCAAATTATATTGAGCGATTACCAATGCGTAGTTACCTAGTGTTTTTATAACTTTATTTTTAAAATAACCCATATAGTAACTACACTGCAAAAATATACGGTTTGTGTTCTTGAAAAAAAATCCCAATATTTTACCTCACTTTAATTGATATATTGATTGTATATGTAGGTAGGTACATGTCATCAGTATTCTTAATGCCAGAATTGGGCAAAATTTAATTGCAAATTGCATGTGGTGTCACAATTAACAATTAATTGTGATTTGATTGCGGTTGACGAACAAATCAAAATTAATTGTTAATTGTGACACCACATGCAATTAACAATTAATTAATTGCAATTAAATTTTGCCCAACTCTGCTTAATGCTCGCTTTCCCAAACGACTGAAAAATTTTACTACACACGAGTTCATAACGTGCTTGACTTTTTTGTAATACCTACTAGTAAATGACGAAAGTAGAGCAATGTTTAGATGAAAATGGCGTCTTTAACTGACCATAATATAGGTGAGAATATCGAAAAGGCTCACCAAAACATTTACACTGGACTTAATAAAAAGCTCACTTAATTTTTAATCCAAACTCTTCACGCCGATAAATTTTTACGTAACCCAAACCCGGATTACCCGTCCCCAATGTGTTTAAACCCCATCGCACCTCCATTACCCCATCAAATAGAGCAAAATATTGTGAATTTCAATTAGTTCGAGGACAAGCCGTTGCGGGGTCACATCATATTACAAAAGGACAACGCGGACGCCCGTTATTCTCGGCCAATTAAATGTACGTAGGTAAGTGGTTGCTGTTCTACAGTGGTGTCAGATTTAAAGTTTAGAAGGACTTGTATAGTATTACTGTACCTAATTTGGCTCTAAATTAAATAAAAATACTGATATTCGATTTTTCAACAGTTCCCTGTCAATAGCAAGAGTTAGGAGTTTTATTACTTACTCACATCGAAACTAATTTGTAATAATCCGATAATTATTATGGTCCTACAGTAAATAAAATATACATTTCGAAAACACACAACACAATTAACACAGAATTGCCTAAAATAGGCAATACAGACCATACAGACCTACCTATCCTGCCTGACCTGCCTATTAGAAGTTTCATTATAAAAAACTTAGATAGGTAGGAAGGTAAGTACTTATCAAAATTTATTTTCGTGAAATTACTAATAATAATTCATAACTATATTTAATTTCCCATGCTAAAGAGTTCCATATTTAATGGGCCCACTATAACAGTCCCCGGCAGCGACTAGATAAAATTGCATGGGATTAATTTGCCTACCTGCTCCATCCCCTGCCCCTGACAGGCTTTGTGAGGGCCGAGGCCTTCATTACCGACATCACGTTCATCTGTGGGTAATATCGGCAAAAATTAATCCGGGAGGGTTGACCTTACCGGTTTTTTATTCGATCAATAAAATTCTATTAGTCTCACAAGGCACTGATTTGTGATTGTATATTTAATAATAATAATATCCTGGGACATTTTTACACACGGCTACCTGATCCCAAACCAAGCAGAGCTTGTACTATGGAAACCAGATAACTGATATTACTACATATACTACTTTTTTGTTTGTAAATACATACTTAATATACATATACACCCAGACTCGGGAATACAGACATGTTCATGCACACAAATGCATGTCCCGGGTAGGAATCGAACCTACGACCTGCAGCGTGAAAGGCGCCACCGCGCCAACCACGCTAACAGGCCCGTCGAAATAAACAACACATTGTTAACTGATTTACTGATGATTGATAATAATGTATTATATCAAACAGTCGGTTAGGTACTGCTCTAACGGTCGGTTAATGTGTCGAACTTAGCCCTTACTGCACTGAGAAAAAAAATTACGACAACAAAATGGTTTTTGTAGTTCCTAGTAGTCTTTTTTGTATGTTTTACTAAAAGTTTTGTATTTACAGCAAATGTTTAATAAATGCGAGACATTACATAAAACATTTGCTGTAAATACAAAACGTTTAGTAAAAAATATTAAAAACACTACTAGGAATTACAAAACCATTTTGCTGGCGTAAAAATATTCTCAGTGTGTATAGTTAACATTTATAGTTTTTATATCACCAGCATTGAACAATTAAGCTGCCTTGATGGACGGTCAGTAATAAAACCTATCTACCTGTCTTTTAATTCGTCCCATAGGTTTTAGAAGTGCAGAGAAAGGAAACAATGTTCCTTCTATCCAAGAATTCTAAATACAAATAATTCGTTACAACGCACAAATCCTAATCTCTTCAGTTAAGTAATTCTATCTCCAAGCATCTAAATACTCACGTTCCGAACACTTAATCACACTAATCCTGCTCAATTAACTTCCAACCATCAAAACTTTCGCAAAGAACACCCAAACAAAAACGACTAATAACAAGTAATCGACGCCACAACACTGTTATAACAAGAACACACCATCCTTGTCCGCGACGAAAATATTGCCCAACTAAGGCAATAACGAGCATCGTTAGTTGCCAAGTTTGCCATCTCTGCCCCAACTATTTTTGCCCGTCATAATAGCTTAAGTTGGACCGGACGATCTGGGCTATTCTCATCTGCCTTTATACCAACTGGTTATTGTTAAAAAAAGTTGTTCCTTCAAGTATTTAGTATTGAATAGGATTTCTGAATAGAATGACAATATTTATTCAAAATTGTCTAACAAAGTCTCACCAAAAGCTGAAACTAATACAAACTTGTACAGCAATTTGCACACCCAAGGCTCGGAATTCATAGAGGTGCATTTTATTTTGGGTACCTAACAAGAAGTTAATCGGTACTAAAGAGAGTAGTTTGTTAGGTACTCTTTGCTACAATAACCATCACTTTTAGCATTTATAAGCTAAGGAACTTAACATAGAAGCGTTGTTTTTTAACGGGATCTCAGCAATTTATTACCCATACACCTTAGGCTACATAAGTTAAGTAGGTTTTCGAAATACGATTGGCCGACATGCAGGATATGACGAGCCTCCACGTCATATAACTTCTTAATGAAAAATACCGGACCGGACTGAAGATTTCCACTACGTTTTCTGCACGGAATAAAACACACAGATTTTCTTCCATACATATTAATACTTCGTACCAATGGAAGCACATGCGTCACAAAGCCAAGATACCCGGTCCGGTGGTAGAGTGAGCTGTTTTTATTGAAAACAAGGGTTGTCTCTGATCGGCTCATTCGAGTTCAGGTCACGATCCCACTTTGTTAACAAAACAGGAGCCCCTTTGAACCACCGACTAGACATTTTTTAATGCATATCTCGAACGGAATTATTGATAGCATCCGATACGGTAGAGCCTTTGAGTTTTCGCTTCGTGAGCGGAAATGTTTTGTATTGAAAATATTGATTTGTGAGGCGGCATTTCGGATGTTGAGTATTTTTATTGCACAATTATATAGAGTAGGTATGTCTCACGATTACTAACACTGAAATAATTTTCAAAATAACGTTAAAATTAGCCAAAATACCGAAGTAAAAAATTTACCATCTACATCATAATCCGTTCCTTTTAGCAAACTTTAGTAAATATCTTTGTAAATATTTTAAATAAAAAAATATAACAATAAGTATATAAAATAAAATTGGTATTCTCGTTTTAATATTAGGAATAGCTCCAATAATCGAAGGAAGCGAGCATCGATATGCCGTTGAAATCAATAACATTAAAAAAAAATAATGAAAAGTTAATCTATAAATATGCAAAATAATGTTCCTGAAAAATGTTCCCCCAAATTAAGGATCTCCGAATAGAAATTGACGTCATATCCGCTTCGGGAATATCTTTAACAAAAGTAACAACCCGAACGCCAGTTGAAGACTCGAAATTGAATAAAAACTTAAGTCGTTTTTCAGCGCACCTCGGTAAAGCCTTGCGCACATTTTTCATTTTTTTACAGAGACCTTATGCTATTCACTTCACGCGTGAATACAAGGTACAAATAAATATAAATGTGTGTTTTTTCCTTCTTACTATTAATCTAAAAACTGTAAATTACATGCATTTAATCGTCTGCCTCATGAGCTCGTATCAGATGACGCAAGCAAATAAAACTCTACGCGTTTTCGAAAAAAAAAAAAATCTTCAACAATAGTTATTCTCGTAGTGTGCACCCCACCTTACGGAACCTGATTTCGATATCCGAATTTCTTATCCTTCATTCATTAGCAAGTTCAATCAAGGGTCCGCAGGCTGCGGCTGCGGTTATTTATTGCCCTGCATCGGCCCTCACAATTACGGCAGACGGAAAAACTTTCACCATTAGGGCCCCCGAAGGCTTTCATACCAAAAAAATAAATTGTACACGCCAACGTGTAGTGCGTAATGGATTTCGGGTTTCGATTTCGTTTCAGCTATTGTATCGGGAGTGTGGGACCGCACGTAGCCGCTCTACCTATAATAACGTATATGTAGAGCGGTGGAATGTTTATTTGATACGTTGCAGGTGTTCTCGTCGGACTTTTGGAGATTCGATTTGACGAATGTTTAGTGTATATATGAGACACCGAGAAGTGATACGAAAAGGACGATACTTAGGAAGGAAAGAACGGTATTTTATGAAATTAGTTGATTTATGGTTTCGCCTTCATTTATTTTTTAACAAACAGATAGAAAAGCATAGCAAAACAAATGATTTTATGATCAAATTTTTTGTCGTTTACATAGTTGAAACGTTGAAAATAACAAATAAAATAAATTCGTCATCTCGTATCTTTTCTCGGTGGCCCATGTGGTATTCGTAGAGCGTTAAACTTGTAATTAAATAATTGAACATATAAAAAACTACATTGGTATTTTAGAATCGTAGAAAGAGCTTCTAATCCAACATTATACCGTATAGGTACTGTAGGTAGGTACCGTATTGTTACTTTGGTTTTTTAGAACCTTGACAAATCAAGGACCTAAGAAACCAAAGTATGACAGCGCCTTTTCTCGAAGGCTGTAGGATGCTGAAAGCGGCTACACTGCTCAGTATTTATAGAGCTAGCTAGAAGCTTGATTCAGGATAATATGGTGTAATATGGTCTTAATGTCTGGCCATTTACTTAAAACAATTCACCTTGTCACCCCTTCATTCAGACCCTAAAACCAACATGTGTCATTCCTGATATATTGGCGTGCGAACACGAATATTTAGACGTAGAACTACAATAGATCTCACACGTCTCACTTTGACAACTCGTAAATTGTATAAGGGGGCAAGGGAGGGAACGAAGGTTTTATTAAATTTCAATGTGTAGACTTGTCTAGAGATTGGCACACCTGCCGACTGAATTACGGTTTACGTGCTTGGCTGTAAACGTTAAATCCGTGAAATAAAACGGCCTCGTTCGGTTCGAAGATAGTCTTAAACAGTTTTAGGACGATTTTTGTCGTAGGTACAGACGTGGTCCGTTTAGGTACTTACTTTAGAGCAAAATGGCATATAACCAAGGACCACGGCTATCCTCTAGATTAGAATATTTTCTTGCTTCATACATTTTAGAGCGTGATTTTTTGTTTTGTAAAAAGTCATAGAACAAAAGTTGTTGTTTATGACGTCAGTATTACAGTCCTGCAAGGTTTATAATAACCTTGTATAGAAAAAGGAAAGTGGTTAGTATTGGCAATACCTACCTACCAGATGGCTCTCGGTATATCTGGATAGCGAACTATGCATATACTGAGTCAAGCGAGGCAACTATTACGTCTTATACCACGAGGGGACTATTAGCAAGGGTATAAATATAAAATACCTAAACCTGCGCATAAAATAGTAAGATAACACCCCACTAACCGCACGCTAGTAAATTCGAATATTCACGGAGAGGACGGCACAGACACCTGCGCGCGGAAATGTTATTATCTCATTACGCCGGCCCTTCCGTTTCCTCAATTTGTAGAAAACAAACGGAATTTTAATATTATCTTGTAATGGGTTCTGTTCTTCGTAATCCCAGGGCGTTGTGTCGTTAATGTTAAATAAACTGGCGAAACAGAAACTTACTTTGGCGCCGTTGTATTTGTTTATGCTGCGTAATTGGAGTGCGTAATTATGTTGGTGCAGGCTGTGCCTTTTGGCAGATACAATTGGATATAAACTATTTTTGGAATGGTTTACTGTTGGAGACGTTTGAGCCAATTGACTGCAGCTCTCACAGAATATCGGCGTCAAGTAGCTATTTCAGCTGCGTTTCGTACGATGAGTGAGAGAGCCGGAAGCCTAACATACCTTTTCTCCTCCCTCCATCCCACTCCATTTCAGGTCGGCCGGCGGTATGTATTTCAAACATCTCGGGTCTAACGCTTGTTAGCTACGTTAGTCAAATAAAAAAAAAGGTTTGCCAATCCAAACTCACGGTAAGACAAACTCTCTTAAAAGGCACATAGATCTATAGGCTACGGTAACTGCTTAAAATCAGGCGGGTCTAACGCTTGTTAGCTACGTTAGTCAAATAAAAAAGTTTCGCCAGTCCAAACTCATGGTAAGACAAACTCTCTCAAAAGGCATTGGAATCTATTTACACTAAACAATCTTAACACGATCTTAAAGAGGGAAGTTTCTTTATAATGTGTATTTCAGTCTCGCCTCGAGAACGGTGTAAATTGCATTGTTATCTGGGATCCGCGGCGTCCACTCCAGCGGACGCTATCTGGATGCAAGTAAATCTCAATTGTTCGGGGAGATTGTGAAATATTGCTTTAGAAATTGCTTTGGATTTGAATGCAAGAAGAGGTAAGGTTTCTTTCGTTTTCTCATGTTTCCTGTCATTTCAGTTTATAGTTAGCATACAAGCCAACAGTCGCATGCAAAGATTACAGAGTTTTCAATACACTTTGTCAGATTTCGACCGCATTCGGCATCAGAAGAAATCGTTCTATCGTTGTCTTAATGACGCCTTACTAACAACTAAATTAATAAATTAACAAAATTTTAAAAAAATTGCTTGAGATGATGTGATTCAAAAAAATAAAAAACTGTAGTCTCAAAATACTTTACTTTCAGGAATTTTTAACTTTATACTTATAGTCGCTTATTCTTATTTTTTGCGCTTATGTCCGCGGTGTACAGGCGAACATGCACTTGGACGATCAATAACCCGAGACGAGCAAGTCCACACGTTAGTCGCTTATCTTTGGTTGGATCAAATTAGCATGTACAAGCACCAGGATATTTGATTTTTGGTTTGCATTTCTACCTCTATCTACAAAGTGTACTGTACCTAATTAATAATAATTATACGCAACTCTATGAAATTCAATTATTTCAAAGTCAATTTCATGCACATTGCCGTACACAAGGAATTGGTTTTTATCGTATCCAGGTCTCTCCGGTTCACATTCCCGCAAATGAAATGTAAATAAGCAGGAATGTAGGACGCTACGTTTCAGTCTCGCTTGTATACCCGCCCTCGCCCGGGGGGTGGCCTGGTTTAATTATCAGACGTTCTCTTAATATTTGCCAGTCGAAGCGACTGAATGTAATTCGGTTGTTGCTAACATTGTTGCTGGAAAACTAAATGTGTAATTGGGAATAGTAACGGTAAGGAATGTTATTTGAAATGAGTGCAAAGAACATTTTGTTTGCAACAGTAGGTGGCTATTATGTAATACGAATTCACCCGCAGAAATTATGTGTTGTTAGTCAAAATATTTGCGTAAGTAAAAAGGTGCTGTACAAGTTGTCATAAAATATTTTACGTAAATGCTACTAGCGACTAGCGAGCATAAAACACGCGTAAAATTAGTAGTAGAACAGTTATAGCTCTATTAATTAAACAACTTCATGGCACCGATATTAAAATTCAAGTATAGCTATTTTTTTTATTTCATTATAGCATGTATAGTTCAATTTCAAGATTTTTTAAACCAAGGGTTGACAATGAGCGAAAATTATAATCTTAGTTCATTTGCTATAAAAAATCAAACCAAAAACATATTAAAACATAGATACCTACTTAAAAATTTTGTTTAGTGTTACTTTAGTACACCACAACTCCAAATTCTCACGTACAATATACTATTACTCCAAAAGTCGTCTCCAATTCCGCGCAACAATGTCGTTTGACTTGATTTGCTCGCATCGCGGGAGTGACTTCCCCGCTTACGTGGAAACGCAAATGTTGCCAGCGTCATGTTTCGCGCTTCGCACGTTTCGCGTGCCAAGCATATGCCAAGCGGACAGATTGAGCTACGTTGCGAGTTGCTACCGTAGCGAATTTTTTTCTGAGACAGTCTAGGAATTTATAAGTTCTTTGAAGACAGTTAATATTTTTTTACCTCGGGTTTATACATTGGTATACTTTAAAAAGGCGCTAAGCTAATTTTCACTTAACTTCACTTTTTAAAAATGTATGGCGTAGTAGTCGATTATTTTGCCAATAACTGAGTTTGAATTTGTTCTAAAAAATATTTTTTTTTTTTTTTTTTATTTATTTATTTATTTCTACAACACAGTAATGAAACATTGTTAAAGAGCTTATAACACTTGGCCAAATTTAGAAGCCTAAATTCAGAAGCTTCTAAATATTTAAACCATTCTAGCTTCTGAATAGCTTGCTGAATGCGATTACACTTGCCTAAATTCAGTAACGACTAAATTAAGTAGCCTAAATTTAGTTAAGTGTAATAACTCCTTAACTTGGAAATTGAAAAAAAAAAAACAAGTTCCATTCATGAAAATTTCGCAACTGATATTCTTGGTAGATATTAAAACTGAAATAGCGTTGTTCTAATACAGTACGACGGTAGTGGGAAACCCGAGTCGCACCCCGTTTGACGTTTATGAGGGTAAACTAACATGCCCGTTATTCGATACGAATAAAACAAACCCTCTAAATTTACTGAACACGTAATAATTTGTGCTTTCAGAGTACCTATCCGCTAAAATAGAAAGTATGATGGACTTACACTGGCATTAAAAATCACTTTTGTTCCAAGGCACTGTACGTCGCGGGGGTGTTCCAGAGTGAGTTACGTCCGCAGTGTGGTTTTTTCCTGCTGGTCTAATCAAAATTTGAATGATGCAGATAATTAGTGCTCCATGTCGTGTAAATGTGCCGAAAATTTTAAATTTGTGCCTATAGCCGTTTTGGAGTTATTCATGAATATATGATCTTGCTGGCGTAACGTTACCGCAGCAGTGTGGTTTTTTCCTGCTGGTCTAATCAAAATTTGAATGATACAGATAATTAGTGCTCCATGTCGTGTAAATGTGCCGAAAATTTTAAATTTGTGCCCCCTAAGGTTTCAGAGTTATTTCAAATCTTGCTGGCGTAACGTTTTGCGAATTCCTGTATCTCAAAAACTGTTTGGCACACAATCATGATTTTTCGTACACACATTAGTGATAATTTGTGCCCATTTGTGACAGTTTCATATTTCAATAATTCAGAAAGGTTCGGGTGTTATAATATTTTCCCTAAAAAAACTAAAATAGCTCCTAGCTCTTAAACTGGGAAACCTAGAAACCAAATGTTAGTGCTAGCTTGTATTTTTTATTGATCCTAAGCATTTTTATAATGATCGTAAGCCTACTCCAAGGAATTTACGATTTATTATGATTTTATTGCTATCTCGCGGTGAAATTATTTAAACCCTAAATACACGAGTTTCTTATGTTCCGATTACTTTTATTAATATACAAAAATTAGTGCCCTACTTCAAATATACGTGTACCAAATATCAGCTCTGTAAACCTTATAATTATAAAATAATTAATAAAAAACACCATGACAAACTTTCAATGGTTAACCGACCAAATAAAATGAGTTGAAAAATGCGGCCGCCCGATACATACCGCCTACCATCTTAAATGTATACAATAAATTGGCTGTGTGCTAACAGTTCTGTAGAAAAGTGAATGAGTAATATTTATTTTTATATTTTCTTTGTAATGGTTAAACTCGACTTCCTACCCTTGCCCCCTGTCTAGACCCCTTCGTCCGCTCACTGTTTGTACTGTGCTACTACCATAAGTTTTTTTTATTATTTCTAATATCAAGATATATTTTTTTTGTTTAATGTAAGTACCTACATTATTTTTATGTTTTGATGTTGTGTCAATGAAGTAATGTTTTGTTTGTTTATAATTGTTGAAAATACTAATATTTATAAGTGTTCATTCGTTTTATATCTCGATGATTGTGAATGATTTCGATTTAAAGAATGGATATTATTTTTCAAAGTCGTATTGCTGTTTATAGGCGTCGATTTTTTATCTCTAGAAATATATAAAAGAAGATACTTTTACTGTTGTTGTGTGTTATTAGTTAAAGCTCATTTAGCTACACGAAACATAAAAGGAATATTAAGGAAGGTACCTACATATTTAAATTCAGCATGCCCTGTGATTATACATTTATTTACCTTATTTAATAGTTTATAAATACACTCCAAAGTATTATGTACGCGTCTGTACTCATTACAACGCTGTCAATTGAAATAGGATGGCTTGAAGTACGGAGCGTTCGCTTGTTTCTATACATTCCAATTCCGTCAGTTAACCACCGAAAGCGCTTCGTGGTGGTTATTTATTAATAATATTTTAATTATAAGGTTTACAGAGCTGATATTTGGTACACGTATATTTGAAGTAGGGCACTAATTTTTGTATATTAATAAAAGTAATCGGAACATACGAAACTCGTGTATTTAGGGTTTAAATTATTTCACCGCGAGATAGCAATAAAATCGTAATAAACCGTAAATTCCTTGGAGTAGGCTTACGATCATTATAGAAATGCTTAGGATCCGTAAGAAATACAAGCTAGCACTAAAATTTGGTTTCTAGGTTTCCCAGTTTAAGAGCTAGGAGCTATTTTAGTTTTTTTAGGAAAAATATTATAACACCCGAATCTTTCTGATTTATTGAAATATGAAACTGTCACAAATGGGCACAAATTAACACTGATGTGTGTACGAAAAATCATGATTGTGTGCCAAACAGTTTTTGAGATACAGGAATTCGCAAAACGTTACGCCAGCAAGATTTGAAATAACTCTGAAACCTTAGGGGGCACAAATTTAAAATTTTCGGCACATTTACACGACATGGAGCACTAATTATCTGTATCATTCAAATTTTGATTAGACCAGCAGGAAAAAACCACACTGCTGCGGTAACGTTACGCCAGCAAGATCATATTTTCGTGAATAACTCCAAAACGGCTATAGGCACAAATTTAAAATTTTCGGCACATTTACACGAGATGGAGCACTAATTATCTGCATCATTCAAATTTTGATTAGACCAGCAGGAAAAAACCACACTGCGGACGTAACTCACTCGGTGTTCCAAGGAATGCTTTGTAAATCCATTGTAAAAAAACCAGCAAAAAATATATAAATTTGGCAGTATGTGTGTGTGTGTGTGTGTGTGTGTGTATGTGCGACAAGGTTCACCACCTGTCACGTTGGGTTCTGACTATCTGGTGAAACGTGGGCCTTGAGTTGGCTTAATACCTCCACAATGTGGTGGTGTATAGCCACTCAAGCTTCTGACTACCCCCCCATTGGGGATAAAAGTCGTGACGTCTATGTTATGTTATGTGTGTGTAAATGAATGAATACATTTATATTATACACGTCGATAAAGTGAAGGTATTGTTATGTGCCAGTAGAAGTAGATTGATAAAAGACTACGAAAGCATTTATTTTACACCTAGCCTCGAAATAGAACTGAATTTTAGCCATATTGTAATAGCGGTGGCTCAGCGGAAACATAGTAAAAGCAAGTGTAGTACCTCGCATTGTGAAGTGCGTACTCGTGTATACTCGACATTATTTCAACAATGTTATCGCATTTCCACTTGCAAATAGAAGATGTTTCTTAACACAAGCATAATATGATAATGTAATTAGATAAATCTAAAGTCGTGCGATCATATATTTAGAGTATTTAAGATCATACTCTGATCAGAACACATGAATGTAAACTACAAGGATTATATACTACTTTAGCAGGTATTATAAGAGGTAAACTAGTGTTTGTATATGTGAAAATTCAGATTTTTGATTTCTAAAAATCTTCATAAAACGCTATTTTTATCCTTGAATGACATGGGTTATTATCTTAAGGTTGCGGTTATATCTCGAAGTAACAGCTCTCAAGCGGATGAATGGTAGTGAAAAGAATATCATAAACAATTTTTCGAGGTAAAAATTATTTACAACGACCACGAAAGCCTTTCAACGAATCCGCCAAAGTGTCTATTGTGGGAGTACAAAGCTCGCTGACAAGGCGTATCTTTCACCAATCCACAGTGGCAATTTATTTTGTAAATACGCCATCTTTTGGCGGTTTTAATAAAACCATTGTTGTATTCGCCCCTGAATGGGGAATTAAGCAAGTGAATTAACACTGAATGGTGTTAAATGTTGGATTATTATATTTTGATTGTTATTATTTTGCTTAGTGTTTTTATTTAACAGATTATCATTTTGTTATTATTGCACGAAATTATGCAGACAGTACTTTACTTATAGTAGGAATAATTCCATAAAATGTTTATTAAGAAAAAAGTCATCATTCGAATTTCAAATTACTTACCGTGGTTTACGTCACACCCCGCAAAGACAAATGCAATTACGTCACATCCTCTTTTATCTCGAGTGCGCACAAGGAGAGGAATCGTTAACGCAGTAATAACGCGCATATTTGCATTTCCCTCATTATTTTAACGTTTCATATGCCTACTGACATCCCTATGCTTTGTAATCATCAAGCTAAAGACAGGGGCTTTATAATTCAGTATTATTTTGAGACGAAATTGTCTACCTACTCCTTATTATCAGGTATTTTTTAATTCATTTTCGCAGACGATTTAGGTCATAATTATGATAGACATTTATTACATACATACCTAATTATTTGAACATTTTAGGTAAGCTACAAACGAAAAAATAAATCCTAAGACTGTGCCAAATAGCAGTTTTTTTTATAATGAAATGTGTCGTAAATACTTAATGGCTGTCACAATTCATGCTTCGCCAATTTGTACACATTTAGAGTGAGGTACTTCAAGCAATAATTTCTGTCTGTCGCTATTTCCGGACCGCATAACATAATCCCTCCCAAAACAGACAGGTCCGCCAAACGTCGCACAGTTGGGTCACCGTATCAAAGGCTATGACAGACGGGGGAATCCCCACAACTAAATTATTCCCAGGCACGTACAGTCGTCGAGTCTAGTGTGGCTTCAGCTTTGTCCTGAAATTTTAATTATACGGAGGGACAGCTTACTGCTTGCGGGGTGAGATCGGTGAGCTAATTAGGTAATTAGTCCATTTTCGTTTTCTTTTTATGGCCTTTGAAAATGTGTCTCTTAGAAAAATTCCCTAGAGGTATTTGTGTGGAATCTTTGTGGAAACTCAAAGGGACGTTAGTAGACCTTGCGTCGCCTGCCGTATTAGCAGATGACACGGGTTTTGAATGAAATTGTAGAAAATGAAGCGTAGAAGAATTTTTTTTTTGTGGTACATTCAGGGTCATAGTTGTTGAATATTTTCATTTTTTCAAGTCGATTATTCTGTTTATTTTACAAACGTTAATGAAAATTGACAACATTGCTAATAAAAGGTTTTATGTGACTAGGTGGCAAAACAAGTGTATGATCCGCTTAATGTTAAGCAATACCGACATCGCACGTTGCCGACCTGAAGGAGAATAAGACAGAGGGAAGGGGGGGTTAGGCTTCGGACTCTCTCTCTCATCGTACGAAACGCGGCTGTGATAGCTACATTACGCCGATCTTCTCCGAAATAATAATAATAATATCCTGGGACATTTTTGTACACACGGTTACCTGATCCCAAACTAAGCAGAGCTTGTACTATGGAAACCAGATAACTGATATTACTACATATAATATTGCTCGTAGAACGGATGGCCGATGGGGCCGAAAAGTTCTCGAGTGGCGGCCGCGCACCGGAAAGCGTAGCGTGGGTAGGCCTCCCACAAGGTGGACCGACGACCTGGTGAAGGTCGCGGGAATCCGCTGGATGCGGGCAGCGCAAGACCGGTCATTGTGGCGAACCTTGGGGGAGGCCTATGTCCAGCAGTGGACGTCTTTCGGCTGAGATGATGATGATGATGATGACTACATATAATACTTTTTTTTATTTGTAAATACATACCGGACATACAGACATGTTCATGCACACAAATGCATGTCCCGGGTAGGAATCGAACCTACGACCTGCAGCGTGAAAGGCGCCTCCGCGCCAACCACGCTAACGGGCCCGTCAATAACCTAATGGTTTGTAAAATGTATTATATTATTTTAGGTACTAGGTACCCATGAATACCAAAAGTTTCTAATTAATGTAAGTTAGGGCTCAAGATAACTCCGTACCAAGTTAGCAAGGAGACCGTATATTGGGGCTGCGGTCGCCACAATTCAATAACTTTGGTAACCAAATGCCGCCACTGTGTAGTTTCGTGGTACCGGGTAGTGGGATTTATGTTTTAGCTTTTGAAAGTTAAGGTCAATTAATTAAGGTTTGATGGTGGTGGAGCGAAGCTGTAGCCAATCGACTACAGCTCATATACGCGCTGGATTGACCGGGGTAGTACCACCCTCTCACAGTAAATCGGCGTAAAGTAGTTATTCAGCTGCGTTTCGTACGACGAATGAGAGAGCCGGAAGCCCAACCCCTCCTCCCCAACCCCTCCCTCTGTCCCACTTCCCTTCAGGTGAGCAACGTGCGAGCAATAGCTCAATAGATAAATTATGCCAATACTATTCTATCGTGAAAAATTACTTTTTAATAAATGCACAAAAAATTACCCCAAACTTCTAAAAATGTCCCATTTGACAAATGACCAACATCCCCAAGTTGCAAAGGAAATGTTTGCCCATTTTTCTGTTACAATGTCGCCGATCTGTCACAGGTCTCCGTGCACCCCCTACCCCCTACTTACCCGTTGATTTGATTGAAAACTTCCCCGCGAACACCTGAGACGGAGACAGGCGTTTGAAAGAAACCCATCAACGCATGTCTTAATCTGATTGGTAACGTGTAATTGAAAAGAGATTTCCGATATGGATTTCCCTTGGATTTGTATAATAATATGGAACATTTTCGGTGAAGGAAAAATGAGGGCATGCAAAAAGGATGTAACAATTTTGGCACAATCCTTAAAAAGCTCATTAAAACCGGTTACTGCCAAAAATTTCGCCATCTGGACCCACAGCGCTTGCAAGTTGAGCACGGGTTAAAATTGTTCAATTCGCTTATTCGTCCCCACTCTAGAGGTAACGAACGCTACAATCGGTCTCAAGAGATCGACTCCACGCTTGGCTGGGTAAGGATACAACGATTGTACGCGGAATTAGGCCAAGTGTGTGATACTGTGAGTTTCTGGATATTAAGTGGGAACTCATTTGTGAATTGGTCATTGATACGCGCCGGGGAAATGTTGATGCAAGTTTTTATTTGAAAACTCGTAGTAGGTGATTACCTACTTATGGTTTTATATGATTATAGCCTAATATAGTAGCATATCTGAAAAGCTCTATTAATACTTTGCGAGACATTGGCTTGCAGAAGACTGTAATCGTTCGGCTAGATCAACACCTTTGCACCGCAGCATAATTAGAAATGGTTTTGTATACACCGTGTTCATGTTCATTTGCTTTAACTTTAAGGGTAAATTCCTTACGTCTTATTGAGTAAATTTCTAAAAGAAACTAAGAGCCTAACTCGTACCGTTTTCAAATTATTTAAAATCTAAATTTAATCACTAATCTAAGTTAAACCGGTGTAAAATCTTCTTAATTCATAACCATATACTATTTTCGTCTCGTTCGTAAGTAAAGAGTTTTCAATGTTCCTTATGTACGACAAGGTTTAAAAAATGAGTTCGTTTTGATGTTATTTTTACTTTTCTCGCATGTGTCACGTCAAATTGACAATACTAATTTAATAAGGACCTTTTACAATAGCCATCAATTAAATATTTAATTACCTATTTTGTATGGGTTACCGAATTTTTACCGGTTTAAGGGATAAGTTTATGGTAATGTTCTAAGCACTATGTCGAAGTTAAAGCAAATGAACATAAACACGGTGTATAATTAAATATCGCCAGACTTACATACCAACTATGGCTTGTACTATGGCTACCATACAATGGACTGGGGGCGAACCCAGTGACACCCAGACCAGGTTAAATTACGAAAAGGCTGTTTCCGTAATTGGCCCCTGGCTAGCACCGAACCCGCAACCACCCGATGCAGTGAGCCGAGCGGCCAACGCTAGAACCACTGCGCCAAGTGGTCGTCTAACTTCGTCAAACGCCTTTTCAAACATATTGCGATACTTAATCTACACTGTCTACACTAATATTATAAAGAGAAAAGATTTGTATGTATGTTATGTGTGTTGTATGTATGGATGTTTGTAATGAGTAAACTCAAAAACTACTGGACCGATTACAAAAATTACTTTAATCACCATTAGAATGCTACATTATCCCTGAGTAACATAGGCTATATTTTTTGGGATCCGGGATATCCGGGCTACGGGATCCGGGATCCGGTAAAAACGGGAAACGGGATCCGGGATCAGAGATCCTTTTTAAAAAAATTTAAATTCTATGCGGACGAAGTCGCGGGGTAAAGCTAGCACAATATAAAAAGCTCTTCTTTATTCTGATCTCATTTATGATTCTCCAGACGATCTTCGCTCAGTTCGTAAACTTTTATAGTTTCCGTTGAAACTTTCATGAAAATAATCAATGCAGGACATTTTGTTATAATTTTTATGAACAAACTTTTGGAGCGGAGACATGAATATTTACTGGGCAACAACGCTTTGGGAATAGGTTTATGATGTTTTAACACTTCTGACTTGGTTAAAAAGTATTAATTATGTGAGAGTTGAGAATAACAGACTAGTCAAGGTTTAAATTTTCATGGGTGATCCTGAGCATCGAAAAATAACATAAAAATAGTACCACCGGTTTTCGATTCGAAAAACATTTTCTTTTCGAGAACAACTGAAAAAGTATTATTAAAGTATAACCCCCAAATTTATAGAAAGTTATGATGGGCTTACGCTGGCATTAATAGCTGCTTTACGCCGATTTTCTGTGAGAGGATGGTACTACCCCGTATTATTATTGATTTTATGTAAATAAACCGGCATTATTTTCGTAACTTGTTCCACAATTTTATTAACATGCTTGGCAATTACAAATACATAAACAGTTAAAAGGTAAACTTAAATACAATTACAAATTGTAATCTCACGAGGCTGGGTGCGCTTCCCAAATACTGTTACCTAAATGGTGTTTGTCTTATTTCGTTCCGTTGCGGACGTTTCGGGCCGCAGTTTGCACCTCGTTTTGCCACAAATACGATGTTGCTGTTTGGGTTGGCTTCTCGTTTTTTTAATCTTTTAAAAAGTTTTAACGTTCGACCCTTTGGGGACGTTTAAATTAAGGGAATGAGGGAGAGTTAAGATTAGTTTATTCAGCGTTTACAATGTGCAAAATAAAAGGTTTATGAAAAAGTAAAATTCGGAAAGTGCCTAATGTAATGCCCATACCGGTCTCGTTTTTTAATTGGTTCAAAACACGGGTCACGCCATAATAAATATTTTTAATAAAAGCTTGGTTAGTAGATAGCAGAGTTGGGCAAAATTTAATTGCAATTAATTAATTACTAATTGCATGTGGTGTCACAATTAACAATTAATTTTGATTTGTTTGCAATCGCGAAATAAAATAAAATTAAATTTTGTCCAACTCTAGTAGATAGCTTTTATTCCAGCCTTGTGAGTCCATACTAGACTTATGTATAGTACGTTTTTTTATACTTGTCCTATTTAGTAAGCAAAGATGGCGTCCAGCGGGGTGATTGCGTAACTTTTTTGTCAATGTTTCAATTGGTTTTGTTCATCCCATCGACGTAATACCATTGAACATGACTGTGGACTACAAACTTTATTTTCCATTCATTTAATCAAGAATAATCCATATGTGACGGACTTAACGCCCACGATGCACGCATTATAAAAACCGGTCCGAGCCAGATACCTATAACTGCGCCTTCTTTCCCTTTCTAACAGTACAACCTTTCATCCCTTGTGTTGCCAGTTAATATTTATTCGATCACCTTAAACTTGGTACATTTTCATGTTAAGAATAATAAACAATAAAGTCGATTAATGAAATACCTATGGTAAAGTATAAGAATATCCTAAGATTAAAATTTCAAATATAAATAAATATCTGGAAATAAGTACTTACCTTCTTTAATAATTCGCTTGTAATTGTCAGTTCCGTGATGTCTATAGGAATCGTAGCAGAAATAAAATTAAAAACTTGAAACACAGAACGTCAATTTGCGTGACACACGACATTTTCAGCTAATTTTAAATCTAGAGGATTGTGCTGAATTTTCTCATAAAAATGGGTAGAATATGCGTAATGGAAGGTTGTAAAAGCGAATATTATCCGAATTAAGGATTATCTTAACATAGGTAAGTGGGTAACTATGTTTTCCACGTTAAGTACATTTTAGATGTTCGGGTGACATAAATTTCGCTAGTAAAAAGGACTATAATATAAATCTTATTATGTGTCTGTGTTAACTGAGGAATATCGTCCACGGGAACTGTTTGCAGCGATAAAGTCGCGCTTTTCGTTGCCGCACGACTACATCGCTACTTTTTGAAGTCGGTCGCATTTGCAACGCGCGACAGACCACACGCTGGTAAAACGCGACGCTCACGCCGCGTTGTCACGGCTCGCCGGGCTCGCACACGGCGTTCGCGTCGTTCACACGCTCGAGGAACGCGCACGTCTAGGGCCAGATTAACCCTTTCAGGCAATGTAATTCTCGGGGCCCCTTTCCTTTACCCTTTTGTTACTTTTTAATAGTACATTACTGCCACGGTCTGTAATGAGTGTGTTGCTGGGCGCGTTGTTGATGGCCGAAAGCGCGGCGCAGCGCAGCTCCAGGGCTCCACAGCGCGGTCAGCATTGCAACCCTTGATGGACAATATAAAATAAAGGCCGAGACCGATGGTTTGTCGATTGAAATTGTTTGAAATCGGGACGACTTTTGACTTTACACTTCCCGATTACTCCTAAGCAATAAAAAACAAAAAAACAATTTTGTCTTTTACAGATCCCAGGCGTGTAAATTGGTTACAACAAATACCTATTGGCTACAGAAAAATTACCCAAAATTCCGTCATATGCAGCAAGCATTTTAAGCCGACAGATTATGTCCCTAATTTAACACAAGGAGTTTTAAAAGAAAATGCCCTGCCCTCACTGTTCCTTTTCGTTAGCACAAAGGACAATGGGCAAAAATGGTCCAAATGTCCAACACTTGCGAGACCTACGTCACTCGATAGAGCACTACATACTGAGTAACTTTTGCAAAGGCAGTTCAACAAAATAGGTTGTCAGTAAAAAATGAGTAGTTTAAAAGAATATTTTTATTTTTTTATTTCACACTTAGTGTTATGTCTTATACATTTTTTTCGAAAGGCAACAATATAAATACACTTTCTAACATTAAATAAAAATAAAAAAAGCTGTCAGAAAGCAAAAAATGCCGTGAAACATATTTTATTATTATTATTGTTACCTGATGATAAGTGAAAAAGTAAGGTAACGCATAGAAGGTACCTGCTTATTTATTTTATAGAAGCGAAACATCAGAAAATACGTAAGAATGCTGCTGTTGTTGTTGTTGTTCACTTTTCATCAGGTAACAAAAATAATAATAAAATATTTTTCACGGCATTTTTTGCTTTCTGACAGCTTATTTTATTTTTATTTAATGTTAGTAAGAGTATTTGTATTGTTGCCTTTCGAAAAAAATGTATAAACATAATACTAAGGGTGAAATAAAAAAAAATAGTTTTTTAAACTACCTATATTTTTTTTACTGACAGCTTATTTTGTTGATCTGTCTTTGTAAAAGTTACTCAGTATTTAGTGGTCTATCGGGTTACGTCAGTGGTGTATATTTGGACCAAGTCCCATACAATTTTGCCCATTGTCCTTTAATTTTGTCTTATGGTCTAATTAGTTGGATATTCTTAGGGTACCGTACCTAATAAGGAAAAAAAACTAAACCCTAATATGATCACTTTGTTGTCCGTCTATCTGTCTCTATGTCCATCTGTCACAACTTGCACAGCCCAAATCAAACATAACATGTTAACAGTAGTAGGTACCTTTTATAGCATAGAAAAAGAGTAAGTATAGGAAACATAAGTATAGGAAAAACCATAGATATGGAGAGCCTAGACAACGTCCAAGCGTGTGAAGTGTCATGTTACTTTATATTACAAAGTGGCAAAATCTACGATCTTAAATACTATTTTGTAACTTCATTTAGGTTGCCAAGATACAGACAGGCACTCGTGTGGTTTGGCCACCGCAGACTAATTTATTGTACCTACTCATGTTCTTAAGAAAATAAACAGCCTTTTCCATATTTTATTATTTTCCTATCATAACAATCTCGGAACAAAAGCACGTTTTCACTAGATGTCCATGGGGACGTTCTCAAAATTTCAAAATATTATGGTCACTCTTGTTGGCAAAGGAAACAACGTTCAGTATGGTATCTCGCTGTCGGCTTCACTTTTGCTGCCAAGTCCGCATTCCAGGTGTTAGAGACTTAAAACTTCCTTGGTTCATCCTGTGTCAATTATATACGAAACCAACTGAAAAATTGACAAAAAGTTACGCAATCGCCCCGCTGGACGCCATATTTGCTTACCAAATAGGACAAGTATAAAAAAACGTACTATACCTACTCGCATTAGAGATAAGATTAAAAAGATTCGTTCCATAAAACTCAAGCACAAAAGTAATATTCAACTGTAAATGAATCGAAAACCTACTGTCTCAACTTTATGCGTTCGAAAACTTTAAAACGACCATTAAACTTCACGAACAAGGAAGCGGAACTTCTTAATAAATCCGTGAACCGTAACCCAACATTAGGTGCAGGGCCGAACGACAAAGGAGACGCCGTTTGAAAGCCTTCATCTATCAGAGTGACACGCAATCAAACAATACAATAAAACTTCTCTTCCGAAAAATACTTGAAAATAATTTCCCCATTTAAATTCAGGAGGGCGGGGGGTCCAACAAAGCTCCTGGCGAGGTAATAAGCGCCGATGTGCTCCGTATATTGTGCGTTGGAAAAGGTTGGTACTAAATGAAAGTTTTTAAGCTACGTTTGTTTTGGCGCACTTACCTTGTTTACTTAATAAAAGCATATGTATTTTATGTTTTTTATAATAATTAAAAGTAATTGCAAAGTTTATGCGCTAAGAGTAGGTAAATATGTTCTTAGTAAGTATAAAATAGTGGGTCCCAATAACCACACACCCACAGTGATCGCGTTCCTAATAAAATCAATATAGTCACAGTCGCACACAATATAGTTTTCTCTAAGTCATCGTACGAAACGCAGTTGTTAGCTACTTTACGCCGATCTTCTGTGAGAGGGTGGTACTACCCTGGTCGAGCCGTATATGAGCGGCATCCAATTGGCTCTACCACAAATATCCAATTAACATTCATACGTACAAAGCTTTCAACAAAATTGTACCTATTAGGTACAAAAAGTCCTTTTTACGAATCCTTTGGGTACAAAGATTTCTTTCCCTTCTGTATTTGTTTGAATAAAATTTGAATATCTTAGATATGGACCTAGGTACGTTTCAGTCTAGGTAATATCTGGCTACATCTGTAGCGAGGCACAGATGCGGGCTATCATTACGGCCATAACGGTTATAGAACTCATCATCGCACTCATTACCGTAATCGTTTTGGAGCTACGTTCTACCTTATGCTGGGACATACGAATGTTATTTGAAATTGGATGTTTGCATATTTATCACATTATTTTCTATTACGTAACGGTGAATGTGGAGACTTTATCACGCTAGTGGCTCTAGGTTGAACAGCACAATATGATAATATCCTATCAGTGAAGGTACTAAACCTTTAATCAAATCACGACTTTAACAGAACTCTACATAAATACAAAAACATAAATTACTTTAAGTATGTAATTTTGACTTTCATTGCCATTTGCTAGTTTCTTCGACAGTAATCAGGTTTCCAAAATTTTATAACGCGTTTATGTGATACTATTAGTAATTCATTAATAGTAATGCTATATTTAAAATAAATATAATAGGACGCTATCTATTAATACAGTCATATTTAATTCTTAATTAAACAGTTAGTTACTACGTTTAATCTCCGGTTACAAGGTGGAACAACTACCAAGTAATAATGCATCTACAGTATGCTCGTGTTACAACGATCGCGGCGATAATAGCACATATATGTAGATTAGTCCAACATTATACCTGCTAGTTAGTAATGAGATTCCGTATAGGTTTCAATTGGGTCTTGGTTAAAAGGGCAACGACACAAATATAACTTTTTCAGTAGGTAACCTATTGCAATTATATTGTCTGAAACGACTGAATTTGTTCCTTGGATTGTGGATTATGGCCTGGATGGGTGGCCTGTATCCTGTATGTCAGTGCGACATTTGAGGATTGAAAGAAAAACTTTATTACGGCAAGGAAAAATACAAAAAATAAAAAATAAATACCTAAACAGATTGTGCTCGCCGCAAACGGACCCAATTCAACATGTGCTGGTTGACAAGAACCAGCGCTGGTCTTCCATTGGACCCGTTTGGCGACTTCACGGGCGTAAAGGCGTAAAGGCGTGACTTTTATCTATTATTGTGTATTCGCTTTTCCAAGTAGTCCACAGAATCTATGCCAGTGCCTCCACAACAAGCTGTATAAAACAATCCCGTCCAGTTTATTATAAATTTACTAAATCAACTTCGCCAGCGGCTGCGGCGCGCGCTCGCCACACTTTGATGCCACTTTGTGTGAGCCTCAAGTTTTTATAACGCAACTTTCTGACTTGTGACGTCTCTAGGAAACAAACTAACAATGTATCTTAGCCGGTAGAAAACGAGTTGTTTTAATCCTATATTTTTCTGACGAACAAAGTAGATTTTATCGTGCAGTGGTGGTACAAAACGTATACATATAGTACAGTCTAAGTACTCTTGTTAATAGTCTGTGTATTGGATCATTTGTATGAAAATGGGGATTGTAAATTTTTCAAAAACCGTGCAAAAAGGCAGCTGCAACAGATACTTTGCACTGAACTTCTGTGAGAGATGATGCCAAGCTGATGAAGCTGTGTGAGATGTGTCACAGAGATGTTGCCAAGCTGTAGCCAATTGACTGCAGCTAGTTACTACTAGCTGGCTTCAGCTTGGATCTACCACCAATCAAAAAAATATCTGATATACCCGTAGTATAACAACCAATGACATACTGTAGAGTTACAATTAATATAATGAATAACTTATCCAATTCATACCTACACGAGGAAGTATCAAAAAGCTTTCGGATTCTAGATGATATTTTTTTATTGCATATTGGTACTGTGCTCAATGTTTACATTTAATCTGTGCTCCGAGAATTTTAAATAACATTTTACTCGATGTTATAGCACAGCCTTGTACCCGAATACAGCAAAGCCAAGCCATATACACTCATCAAAAAAGTCTAAGCAGCAATAAGGGTATTATTAGTGTTTATTTTAAATTCAATAGTTTTTGTTTTAGATGTTATACATCAATAGAAGCGAAATTTAATGCTCATTTTAATTTAGTAATTTAATAAAAGGCTTGCTATTGAAAAAGAAAAAATATTATGAAAAACTAAATATTGCTGAAACTGAAAAAAATTAAATAAAAATATTATGCATAAATAATAATTAAATTAAAAAAAAAAACATTCCTAGCAGCTTTTTAATAATCTGTTGGATCTTCCAAGGCATTAGCAGTGGCTCTCCATCATCGGCTAAAACACACAAAATAATCACTAATAATACCCTTGTTGCTTAGACTTTTTTGCTGAGTGTATTTAGCAGTCTATGTGAACTTTGTACCTTACACGTCTCTGTTACTCCAATGTAGAGATTTTTATAGAATACGGGATTACTTATAGTTTTCTCTTACTTTGTGGAGTTCATAATAGTACGAAGGTAAAGTTATTAGTTTTGTATATCCTATACAGTTTCCATCAGAATCATAGCAATTTCTAGCCCTTATCATGAAATACCGTAGTTGTACTAAAAATGCAATTTCTTAAAATACCCTCTACATTATCAAAACGTCTGTCTACCAAATAGATACCAAATAGATACGGCTTATATTCCCTGTATGGCATTGTATGGTTCCGTAGAGCAAACCCTAGGGACGATGCCACAATTAGAGATCCGTACCTAGAAATGGAATAGAAAAGCCGCTTACGTTGTACGAAACGCTCGCCTCCCCTACAACAGATGTCAAAATTGTATCAAATTAATAAATTTATTTGGTACTAGCTTTTGCCCGCGACTTCGTCCGCGTAGACTTCAAAATAAAAAAAACCGGGCAAGTGACTTAAGACTTTTTACTTAGTACTTTTTAGTGCGCCAGGGTTTTTTAAGTCAGTATTTGCTTTTTTATAAAAATAATTTTATTTCACGATTTTTATTGGAGCCATACAAACTTTATCACGGTACCTAATTTGGTGAATGCGTGTTTTGGTAGGTAGATATATAGAGCCAAAATCCCAAATCCCCCTCCCCTTCTCCACCCCTTTCCCTTTCCCCTCCCCCTTCCACTTCCCCCTACCTTACGTCTTCCCCTTCCTCCCTCACCTACCCTATGCATACTAAGTTTCAAGTCAATCGGGTACAAACATATTTTTCTGCCGTACTTTTCTACCTTTAGTTTCCCCCTTTTGGGTGTTGATTTACGAAATGATTTTTTATGGGATCAAACTGAAGTAGTACCTACCATATTCACCTCAGCTTATACCCCAATTATTTAAAATGAATAATCATAACCAATCTCGAGATATGGATGACTAAACATTCGCTGACCCCGCTCTCCCCTTTTCCTTCAAAATATTAAAAACGCTGAAACCCCAGTCTGATTATTTAAAATGAACAATCATAACCAATTTCGAGATATGGATGACTAAACATTCGCTGACCCCGCTCTCCCCTTTTCCTTCAAAATATTGAAAACGCCGAAACCCCAGTTTGATTATTTAAAATGAACAATCATAACCAATTTCGAGATATGGATGACTAAACATTCGCTGACCCCGCTCTCCCCTTTTCCTTCAAAATATTAAAAACGCTGAAACCCCAGTCTGATTATTTAAAATGAACAATCATAACCAATTTCGAGATATGGATGACTAAAAATTCGCTGACCCCGCTCTCCCCTTTTCCTTCAAAATATTAAAAACGCTGAAACCCCAGTCTGATTATTTAAAATGAACAATAATAACCAATTTCGAGATATGGATGACTAAACATTCGCTGACCCCGCTCTCCCCTTTTCCTTCAAAATATTAAAAACGCTGAAACCCCAGTCTGATTATTTAAAATGAACAATCATAACCAATTTTGAGATATGGATGACTAAACATTCGTTGACCCCGCTCTCCCCTTTTCCTTCAAAATATTAAAAACGCTGAAACCCCAGTCTGATTATTTAAAATGAACAATCATAACCAATTTCGAGATATGGATGACTAAACATTCGCTGACCCCGCTCTCCCCTTTTCCTTCAAAATATTAAAAACGCTGAAACCCCAGTCTGATTATTTAAAATGAACAATCATAACCAATTTCGAGATATGGATGACTAAAAATTCGCTGACCCCGCTCTCCCCTTTTCCTTCAAAATATTAAAAACGCCGGGTTTGATTATTTAAAATGAACAATCATAACCAATTTCGAGATATGGATGACTAAACATTCGCACACCCCGCTCTCCCCTTTTCCTTCAAAATATTAAAAACGCTGAAACCCCAGTCTGATTATTTAAAATGAACAATCATAACCAATCTCGAGATATGGATGACTAAACATTCGCTGACCCCGCTCTCCCCTTTTCCTTCAAAATATTAAAAACGCTGAAACCCCAGTCTGATTATTTAAAATGAACAATCATAACCAATTTTGAGATATGGATGACTAAACATGCGCTGACCCCGCTCTCCCCTTTCTCGTCAAAATGATTAAAATACGGAAACCCCAGTCTGATCAATTCAAATAAGCAATCATAACCAATATCGAGATATGGATGACTTATTAAAACATCCCTTGACCCCGTTTTCCCCTTTCCCGTCAAAATAACAAAACTCGACCACCCCTATACAAACTTTCACTCCACATTTCACCCCTAGGGGTTGAATTTCCAAAAACACGAAAGAAATCTAAACACAAACTTTCATTCCCCTATTTTACCCCCTTAGGGGTTGAATTTTCAAAAACCCTGAAATTACTCTTTTTTATTTTTGAAAAGACACCTAATCATCAATTTAAGTAAGTCTAACTTCAAAAATGACGGAACTTCCATACAAACTTTTATCCCCTATTTTACCCCCTTAGGGGTCGAATTTTCAAAAACCCTGAAACCCATATTTTTTTATTTTTCAAAAGACACCTAATCAGCAATTTTCATAATTCTAACTTCAAAAATGACGAACTTCCATACAAACTTTCATCCCTTATTTTACCCCCTTAGGGGTTGAATTTCAAAAAACCCTTTCTTAGTACACCTCTACACATCAAGACAAACCCACCCTCCAAATTTCAAGTCTCTACGATCAGCGGTTTAGGCTGTGCGTTGTCTGTCAGTCAGTCAGTCAGTCAGTCAGTCAATCAGGACTTTGATTCTTATATATTTAGATTAATTGTCGTAAGCAGTCGTAATTTGATTGCCATTCGATCACGATAAAGCTTATTTAGTTGCTTATTTTGGGGCTTAATTTGATCGCGGATCGAATATCGAGAAATTAGAATTAATACTCAACGACCTGTCTAAGTCGAATAGTTTATTTCGTTTAGGCCTACGGGGGCATTATGACGTTAAAAGGTCTAATAATATTTTTTTCGTCTTTCTTATGCATACTAGTTTGCGATAATGTTGATGCAGAATGTTATAAAACATTTTTATAACTCCAACAGCATTATTACATGCCGCTTCCTGCAAAACTAAGGAGCTAGGTCGTATATTTACATAATATGAATAGTTTACACAGAAGAGACACGGACAATCCGTTCATACTGCAACTAAAGTTGGTAACTCATGGAGACTGTTTTCACAATGGACTGAAGCTCTTTACGAAATGGACTTGTCCCAGATTTAAGCTTTCAGGTCTCATTTACAAAACGGCCTCGCCGTTTTATTTAAATGTACTTTTTTCATTTTGTTTTATGTGTTTACTTAAAATATAGAGTTTGGAACACTGTTCGGCATTTTCGTTGTAGATTCTAGACGGTAATTTAAATAATAGTAGTATATTACAGGTAACAATAGTGAAGTATCTAATTTAAGGCCCTGTTTTATAATCCTCAGATACATTTTATTCTGCAAATGAATTCTATCAAAACGTCAAATGTAGGTACGTATGTGGAGAATAAATTTTGTCTTAGGAATGTGAAACTGGCCCTAAGGCCGTGGCCGCACTGGTAAGGCGATTGCGCTGTGACGGCGATTTATACACTCGCTTATGTGATACAACCACATGTTTATCGGGGTTTGAGGGGTTTATGGGGGTGTCGCGTGGCTAATGCATCGCGATCACCTTACCAGTGCGTCTCGGGCCTAAGATTCAATAAAAAACAAATGTGAGTACAAGGCAGAATTTTCTAAAAATTACATGTTTTTTTTCATAGTTATTATGTAGATAAAAATCTTCACTACACCTATAAAGTCAGAGCACTTAAGCCATCACCACATATGACATACTCAGAAAAGTGAAAACATATTCAAAGCCATTGTAGGAATAGACGCACGCAGGCGACCATATTTCATGGTTTCCACCCTCGACTGTAGTGCATATTGAATCTGAAATAAACCGCGAGGGGACCGGTCGCTACAACGCGAATGACAGCCTCGAGGAAGGCTCTCAGGTGTGCGGTTACCACGTTTCATGTAGCTGTATCCCGGACGAAGAACGCTAACGTATGTGGCGGATTCGATTGGCCATTTCGTTATGTGTATGAGAAATTGGTTTAAAATTAACTTTCCCTTCTTATGCTGTTGCTCACATTTCGTTGCTGTTTTGAAAATGTACACATTATTCTTTTTTCATAGAAAACAGATCCCGATAAGTGGACAAAAATCTCAACTATGTAAATCAACTATCTATGTAAAACAACTTTAATTTACCATGTTTTATGCAAATAAATATTTTTTGATTTGAACTGAGTGGTTCAACAAGATGGAAAACGGCCCCGCGGCAGGCTTAGAAAGAGATGGCGCGACAATATTGACGCCTTCAAGATGGACTGGAAAAGAGTAGCTGAGGACAAAGATCAGTGGAGGAGGATAAGAGAGACCTTTCCTAGGACAAAATAGCATAGTAAAAAATACAGGAAAACTGGGAAAATCTCCATAAAATCATACCAACTGGTCACACTAGCAGGTGCCACACAACGTACCTTTTTATTATTTACATCGCATTTTCAACGAGTGTTTGCTATGAGCTTTACTTTGATTTGCAAAAGTGGCGGTGTACAGCGTGATCTGAATACTGGAAGGATGGGTTTTTATGGCAAATGGCCGGGTCGTGAGGATAGTTTCATGTTTACGTGGATTAATAGCTGTTTGTTCAGGGTCTTTGGTGAGAATTCAGCACTTGTAAAGTGGCTAGATACTTTACGTAACATGAGTCTGTTAGCTAAAACCTGATGGAAAATCACTGGTCTCTAATGTTATCTTTATAAATCGTAAATTAATATGACTGATAATGATAAATTACGATTTATAAAGATAACATCAGTAATATCATTATAATTCGTATAAGTACGATATCAATAATATCATTATAAATCGTAAATTCTTGGCGGTTGGCAAGTTGTCGGCCAGAGTACCTACTACTAGCAAATGTTTTTGTTTGAAGTTTGTTACATCATGTAGTCGCATCTATCTACTTGTTCAAATGAATGAAACAGCTGTGTTGTTGTGTGAATGTAACAGCTCGTAATGCAGGATTTAATTCACATTTATAGTTCTTAGTCATAGATTAATTTTGGTTGGTGTGAGCCCGCGCGAAACTTTTATAAATCTATGTTCTATGTTAATCTATTACTTAGTGTTACTTGGATCATATCGTCATTGTTTTATTCAAAGTTATTTCACGTAGTTTTAGGGCCTAATGCTTTGAAAACAATTTGAAATAGAGTTATTATTAATGTCATAACTTAATTTAACTATCAACGAATATGGAACCGAAAGTTATTCCGCCCAACTCGTTTCACACCGTATCCGTTCAGATACCAATTAACAATCACGTGACCGCCCACTGAACACATTCAGCGAATTAAATCGAATTAGAACAGGCGCGTGAAGTCGTGCAGGTATTTATAACGCCGCGGTTATAACCGCCACGTTCAATTCCAAATGAATGGACGTCCGTAAGAGAGCATTTACTCAACTCCGCGTAAAGTACGGAAGCTCGCTCCGGCGCGTCGCAATTATCGTCAAAGATTAATTAATTTATAATAATTTTTCAGAATGGTAAATCGATTTAATATTATGCTTTTAAAGACCACAAATCTGCTTTTTTGCCAAAAAAAAAAGCTTTGCCTTGCTTTGCTTTGCTTTTTTTTTGCGTGGGCTTTGAGTTGGCTTTGAGTTGGCTTAATACCTCCACAATGTGGTGGTGTATGGCTACTCAAGCCTCTGACTACCCCCCGAATGGGGATAAAAGTCGTGACGTTATATTTATAAATCTGCTTTTTTTTACCAGTTGAAAACCACTAACTACTAATATTATCTTCACGCATTATTCCTTGTATTCTTGGCAGTCGACATGTTCTCTGTCATCTTTTGGCAGTCCTCTGATCGACAACATGTCCATCGCCAAGGATTTACGAAGGACGAGTGGTTTTCGTTTAAACTTAGCAGATTTAGGGTCCTAGATATGAAAAGGTCATCGAAATCAATGAGATAGGTAAAAAGTTATTGTATACCTAGTTAATTATTGACCACCATAAATGGGATATTTGCAATCTACTTTATGTTGAATGACGTCGTGTCACTTAGCTAAACAGGGGGCTTACCACGAACTCTTATTGCGATTCAATTACAGGAACGTTTTAACGATTCAGCGTCTTTTTGTGCAATGACGTACCTTATTGTCATGACAATAAGAAACGTCATTGCACAAATGGCCGCTGAAACGTTAAAACAAAACTGCTATAAGAGGTGGTGGTAAGCCCCCAGTAGTGTCAAGAACGTCCTACAAATAATGTTTTTTTTAGGTCTAAAGATCTCTATGGTTACTATCACACCTTCTTGGACAGTTTGTCAACGTGTCCAAGTTTGACTTGACAAAGTGTCCAAGACCGCTCATGCGGTAGCCGGTCTTAGTAGATCTTAAGACCGGCAGCATCCCCATCCCTGCTTTTTAGTTCGCCTCTGCGGCAGGCGTATGTTTTAATCTTGGTTACAAGTGGTCGTATCGCATCTGCTTCATTTATAATCTGTGTATGGAATCCAGCGGGGTGGTGCGCTCTCAGGCCGCTGTTCATTTGTCACTGAATCACAAAAAGCGTGCGGTTGGCGCCTCGGAGCCACTGTTGCCAACGTAATGAGTTTAATTCCATCACAACTTTAACCGGCTTCGCGACAATTAGTAACTTTGAAAAATGTTTGAGTATTTTGTACCTGGGTATAGTTTAATATTAAATATTTACCAAGTATTTGATGCTTAGACATACCTAATGTACGGCAGATTGTTTATTCACTCCATACACATTAAGTCTAATTGCCGGACAAAGGGCTCTAACAAAACTCATTGGGTTTAGTCTTCGGCACTTTGCATTAATTTCTATTAGGTAACTCGCTACAGGCTATAGGGTGTTTATCGTGCTAGTCGCTATTTTCCCATTAAACTATTTTTATTTTTTCTAGACTTTTCTCACACAATGTCCTAACTACCAATGTAGGTAAGTACTTCCCTAATTTATTATTAACGTACCTACTTAAATAACTACAAATACCAGTGTACCTACCCCATAAATCCTCCACATTTTATTAGCCAATGAATAATAAAGCTACTTACCCAAATTACTAATCTAATATCGGAAATTAAATGACGAAAATCATTGCGCCCATGGGGAAAGCCCCCTTATCCGTTTCCGATTATAAGGTAGGAATAAATTTTATTGCAATCTAAGACAAAAGGGCGGGAGTCGGAAACTTTTGAAGATTAATTCTCTAGATAAAATTTCACGGTTGAGATGCTCTGACTACCTCCGACCCTGGAGCGCATCGGTACTGATATCGGCGGGGACCTTAGAGTTACGAAATTATAGATTTGTCTTTACTATTTAAACGTTATTTTCTGTATTTTTTTTATAGATGATGATGGGGTATTGGCAGATGGGCCACCTGATGGTAAGTGGAAGCCACCGCCCAGGACATCTGCAACTTACAGGGAGCTGACGCGGTGCCGACCTTTTAGATACCTGTAAACATGCCCTTTGAGGAACCCTTCGTTTAATGTAAAGGAAAGATTTTGGGGAGAGATCATTCCACAAGACCAAAGGCAATGGGTGTAGATTTTTTAATATAGATTTTCTGGAGGGCTCAGATGATTGGTTGGACCTACGGATTCAAAGATACCTATCATGTTCACTACTAGTTCATAGGAAAAGCTTCACCACCTGTAATTACATATTTCTTACTCAGCGTAACATATTGGTAGTTAACAGTAACATACCTCTTGGAGGCGTAATAATTCCAGGCAGTTTATCCTGAAGTTAAACTGTCTGGCGCTTAACGAACTTTGTAATTTTTATCCTTATAATTAATTTTGTGTACGCCAAAAACGAGCCACATTGAATTCAGCACTTCTACCTATGCACTATTGTCAAAAAATTGAATTAAATTTACCCCGGCCAAGGGCGAGAAAGAGTTGCGTTTTAAAATAGTACATAATACCGCCCCAGAAAACCTAGTCTCAGGGCTTCGATACGTATCGCCAACGCGTTTATACGATTGTCAAGTCTATCTAGTTTAATTTGGCTCAGCGGACTCGGGCTGCGGTCCCGGGGGTCGTGGGCCGTCTTTTTATAGCCTTCTTCACTCGGAGCCGCTTTAATGTCCGCTAAGGAACATTTTATCTTTTTTAGTTTGTCTCTCAGAAGGAGAAGGGTTCATTTACTGTGTGACACACTTGTGATAGCCGGAGATAAACCCATCTCAGTTTTATCAAGTATTTTCCGCTTCACTGGATTAGGGGTCGGCGACGGATGAGATTCTCGTGGATGGTGTTGTGTGAAAATGTAATATGATGGTAATATTTTGTTGCTTTTAATTTGAGGTTACTATCACGTCTGCGTTTTTTGAAAGGAGAGGTTTTACTGTTGTTCGCTATTATTTCGCAAATTACTTGTATCATTATTAACGTCCAAATGAAATAGCGGACGAGCATGGGTGTTATTTGCCAGATAAAAAACACGAACTTGCAATATCATTACCTACATCATATTTTAATCCATTTTCAGAACTAAAGTTTTTTTTGTAATGCCATTGCAAATCGATTGAAACGATCTAGAAATTTGGTATTCAAGATTTGAATATCTTCACTTCTCGAAATACCTATTGCAAACTATCGTTACTGTGTCCACCCTGACAGTTTGAAAGGGTGCGCAGTACACAGGGTGCACTGCGATTGGGGTCGGGTTTTGAGAAAACCCTTAACGCTGCTGGCGTCCTTATTTCTGAAGTTTCACCGGCAATCCTTCTAACTTAATCAATTGGGATGGAGGTTTCAGAGAATAGAGGTACTCACGGACTCGGGATGGTCGCAGCACTCGTAGATTTCACTTACAGCACACGTTCTTAACGGGGAATGAAGCTAAGGGGAATCTTTGGGGCGAAAACACAATAAACTTACACAAATATGAGGAGAACGAGAGGGCGCAAAAAATACAAATAAATAGATACGAGGGATGAGAAATCTATCTTAAATTCAATATTTTTAAAAACGAGAGAGCGAAAAAAAGCGTGAGATGCTTGCGGGTCGCGGAGATCGATTCCAAATTTGAATCATAAAAAAACAATAATCAAAAACTAACCAAATTGTATTTAGCCAGTGCTAATACGAAACATACCCCCGCCCCTGAAACCACCGTGTTCAGCAGAAAACACAAGAAAAAGGGGAGAATGGGAATAGGAGCGGAAATAAACTAAAACTAATACGTAATAACGAGCGAAAACAATGACATTAGTCCTCTACATAAGGTAAAGGAGCTAATTTAACTACGGGTCGTTTATAGACACCGTGAGCTGTACGCACCTCTACCACGCGAACTATACCGTCGGGACCGGGAGTGGCCGACACAACGCGACCTTTGGGCCAGTAGAGCGGGGCTGAGTCCTCCTCTTTGAGCATCACGAGAGAACCTACTTCTACGTTTTTCATGGGCAAATGCCATTTTGCACGAGTTTGAAGTGTATGTAAATATTCACGGTGCCAACGGCGCCAAAACGTTTGATGGATGGCTTGAATTAAGTTCCATCGTTTGAGCGATGACATGTGAACATCACGAAGGTCGGGCTCTGGAAGAGATGTCAAAGGCTCCATAGTGAGGAAGTGTGCGGGAGTAAGCGCGGTAAAATCGTTCGGGTTTGAACTGAGCGGGTGCAGCGGTCGCGAATTGAGACACGCCTCAACACGAGTGAGAATTGTATAGAATTCTTCGAATGTCAACATATGGGATCCTATAATACGATACAGATGAGTTTTCACTTGTTTTACTAAACTTTCCCACAATCCGCCGAAGTGACTGGCGAAAGGGGGATTGAAGTGGAATTGAATGTTTTGCGTTACACAAAAATCATTCATAGCGCAATCGTGCGCGTGCGATTTTACAATACGACGAAGTTCGTTGTTACAACCGATAAAGTTTCTACCTTGGTCACAGTAAATATCGGAGCATCTACCGCGTCGCGAAACAAAACGCTGTAGGGCAGCTATAAACGCGGCCGTGGTCATCTCACTAACGAGTTCGAGATGACATGCTTTCGTGCTCATGCACACGAACACAGCTATGTAGCATTTGATAGCGGGCGCTTTGCGTAGTCGAGACGATTTAACTAAGAATGGACCACAATAGTCCACACCTGTCTTCGCGAAAGGCTTAACTTGTTGTACACGTGGGACCGGTAACTCCCCCATGACGGGTTGCATGAGGCGAGGTCGGAGTCTGTAACAATCGGCACAACGAAAACTGACGGTACGGACGACACGTCGGGCGGATAAAATCCAATAATATTTTTGGATAGTCGCGAGTAATGCGTTGGAACCGGGATGTCCAAAAGTAATGTGATAATCACGAACGATAAGCAAAGTAAGTGGAGCATTAGCGGGCAAAATAATCGGATGTTTATTTTCATAAACCAACTCGGACGATTGTAGGCGTCCACCTACACGAAGTATACCTTCATCGTCTAGGTATGGAGACAATTTGCGAAGTGAGTTTGAGGGCAACTCATTCTTTTTTATTAAAGAAATATCTTTAGCAAAATATCGAGCTTGCGTTTCTTTAATACATGACTTGAGAACGTTATTCAATTCACGCGTTGTGAACGCAGTATTACACAGCGTGCGAAGCGACGGAAAAGTAAAGCGAAAAACATATGCAAGTACACGCAACATCTTTTTAAGTTGAGAAAACTTCGAAATTAAATCTAAAATAATATTCGGAGGGGAATCCTGCACGAGTAAAACTTGATTACATGTCTTCAATATAGGATCATCCGAGGTGAACGCGTCATCGGGTTGCGACGGCCACTGAACATCAGGGATGTGTAGGAAGCGTGGTCCTTGCCACCAAAGCGAATGCGACACTAGATCGGCGGGAGCGAGGCCGCGACTAGCGAGATCGGCTGGGTTATCCTGAGAGCGGACGTGAAACCAGCGATCGGGGTTTGTGTTTTCTTGGATACTACTAACACGATTGGAAACGAATACCTTCCAGTTACTGGATGTCGACTTTATCCAGTGCAGTGTGATCTGGGAGTCAGACCAGCACGAATACGAACGTATCGGAATTTTTGTCGAAAAAAGAGTTTTGACGTGAGCCATTAATTCCGCGAGCAAAACTGCGGCACAAAGTTCGAGTCGAGGAAGAGTAACAGTTTTAAGAGGTGCGACACGCGACTTTGCACAAATTAAATACACTGTTATGGAAGTAGGACTCACGACACGAAAATATATAACAGCGCCATATCCGACTTGAGATGCGTCCGAAAAACCGTGGATTTCGATATACGAACCGCTACTCTGGTTTATAAAACGGGGAATCGAAACTTTGTCGAGCATGTGTAAGTTTTGCTTGATTGCGAGCCAATCAGACAACAAATCTTCTGGGATCGGATCGTCCCATCCAATTTTCCGAGTCCACATGTCTTGAATAATTAACTTCGCGGCGAATACTACGGGAGTTAAAAAACCTAAGGGGTCGAAAACACGAGCTAAATCCGAGAGAATACCGCGTTTAGTAGGAACGAGTTCCGTATCTTTGATTTTGTACGAAAATGAATCTTTACGCGGACACCATTGTAAACCTAATACTTTAAAAAAGGAAGTATTATCGGGAGAAAACGTCTCGTCTAGACTTAACTTGTGGTCAGCGGGAATACCGTCCAAACACTCGGGCCGATTGCTACACCATTTGCGCAGCGTGAAGCCGCCTCCAGCAAGCAGAGTATTAAGTTCGGTTACGAGCGCGCGAGCTGAGTCAACGTCGCGGGCACCGCAAGTGACGTCATCGACGAACGTAGTTTCGAGTAGCGCACGGGAGGCGTTACTATAACGATCTGAGTAGGTATTAGCCAATTCATTGAGCGTACGAATAGCGAGATACGGAGAACTAGTGAGACCGAATGTCACAGTAGTTAAAATATAATCACGAATGGGCTCGTTGGTATTAAACCGAAACAATATTTTTTGGTAAACTTGATGTTCGGGTTTCAAGTTAATATTTAAGAACATTTGTTTAATATCAGCGACTAGGGCTACCTCATTCAAACGATAAAGAGATAAAACATCAAATATTTCTTTATGTAGTTTCGGACCTGAAAATAGGGTGTCATTTAATGACCTACCGTTACTACTACGACAAGACGCGTCGAAAACGACTCGGAGACGAGTTGTACTACTACTCTCTCTTATCACGGCATGATGTGGTAGATAGTAACCATGAGTTGAGTTCTCGGGTGCGGGATACATGTAGCCGTTCTGGAGATAGTCCGACATAAATTTATTATATGCTTCACGATATAAGGGATCGCGATTAAACTTACGTTCGAGGGATTCGAAACGTTTGAGTGCGACTTCGCGGGAATCGCCTAAGTCGGGCGGAAATTCCTTAAAAGGAAGCGAAACAACATATCGACCATGTTCGTCGCGGGAAACTGTATCAGAGAACATTTTTTCGCATATTTTATCGTCAGCGTTAAGAACTTCGCGGGATGGAGGCTCTTCGCATGACCAAAATTTTTGTACGATATTATCGAGACTGGTATCAAAATTGGCGTGGAATGAGTAACAGTCGCGACGAGCAAGGTTACTTACACAGGCCGAGCGCCTGTGGTGTACGAAAGTGTGACCCAAGAGTGTCCAACCGAAAATGGTTTCGAGAGCGACGGGTGTGCCGGGAGGTCCGATTATTAGGCCACCGAGAATAATGTCACGATAGACATCGGCACCTAACAACATAGAAACGGGAGACGGGATACCAAACGTGGGATCAGCGAGCGTGAGTTTGTCCACATGAGGCCACAACGAAATCGGGAAAGGTTCGGCGGGAATGTTGCCTGTTATATTAGGAATACATTGAGCTTGCATTCGTAATCTATGTGTACCTGAGTACGGGGATACATCGAGATCGACGACACCGCCTTCGAGTTGAAGCGCGAGACCGGAGATACCGTGTACTGTGGTACTTATTTTACGCCTGGGTAAATTTAAAGTTTTCGCGAAATCGATTGTAATGAAGCTATATTGACTGCCCGTATCAATTAACGCCCGAGCGTCGTGTAACTGACCACGAGAGTCGCGAACCTTCAGTAAAACTGTCGACAATAAAATCTGGGAATCGATATTCGGTCGCGAAGTAGCATAACAGCTGATCTGCGTAGCTGCGGAACCATACGTGGTGTTCGAGGAGGAGCTATCAGCATTCGAACCGTCACTCATCGGCGCGGGAGGCGACGGAGACGCGTCCTGGGGTGCTGCACTACTAGCGGGATAAGTATCAAAATGTAACATCGAATGATGTTTTTTAGAGGAACAAGTTTTACAAGAGAAAGTTGATTTACAGTCTTTCAAATAGTGATCTGTGGCTAAACAATTAATACAACATTTTAATTCTTTAACCGTATGCAATCTTTCATTGGGTGCTAATTTATAAAACTTCGGACATTTCGATAGAACGTGCGTCTTTTTACATAAAACGCATGTACGCGCGGAATTAGTAACAGACAAAGTTACTTGTTGCCGTGGTTTACCGGGCACCGGAGAGCGCTTAGCTGCCGTGGGAGCGAGAGGTCGCACTGACTGCGGCGAGGTCGAGTGGGATGGTGTAGGTGCAACGATACTTGGAGCGGCTGCCTGGAGCGCATTGCATCGTTTGCGTAGAAACGTTATCAGATCATCAAACGTAGGGATTTGATTATCATTATTTAGCTCGAATTGCCGACGGGATTCGGAATCCAATTTATCTAAAACAATGTTAAGCAATAAAAATGACCACTCATCTGTAGGGAAATCTAATGCGTTTAACGCGTTTACATTATCTACAATAATGTCTAAAAATGTGATAAGAGAATTCACGGAAGTATTATTGACGGAAGCGTTAGCGATGTGCCTATAGTGCATAGTAGCTATGTGTCTTTTATTATCAAATCGTTCTTCGAGTAATTTCCAAGCAACGGGAAAATTAGCCGAAGATAAGGGCAAGTGCTGAATAATATTCGCTGCTTCCCCGCTCAGAGAAGAGCGTAAAAAATGCAAACGTTGTACATCATTTAAATTATCATTATTTATAACAAGAGAGGAAAATAGTTCTAAGAATCCTGTCCACTGTGTGACGTCATCGCCTGAGAAAGTAGGCAGAGAAATACGAGGAAGTTTCAAACCACCATCAAAACTATTTTCTTTATTAGGTTTAGCCAAAGAGGAGGGCTGAGCACCGTGTTTTTGTTTTAAATTATAATAATTATTTACGTAACTTTTAAATAATGTACACAAATCTTGTTCGGAGATGGGCAATGAGACACCGGTCGCGGGCTGTGCGACTTGGGCCAAAATATCATAATATAATGACTCGACTTCATTATACCTATCCAATTCACATTGAATTCGTAACAGATCGGATGGTAGAGGGCTTTTAATTTCGATTAAACTAACAAGAGAATCACATAAATTGCAAAATTTAAACTTCGAACGTAACAATTCGTCCGCCATTGTTTTCGCTTGTAATCTCGTAGTCGTCATTTAAAGTTTATGAAGTAATTTGAATTTCGAACTTTATATCAAAATTAACACAATAAAATTATATTCACATGAATGAGGTTCCATGCGAATAATATCGAAAAGCTATACGAGGATGATGCAATAGGGTTCAAAATTCAAACAAGGATTTTTTTTTTCAAGAGAGGCGGGAAAAATTGCGTTTCTGCAGAACGAAATTGATGAAATTAGAAGGAAACTTAGATTTTTCGATAAAATAAGAACGATCCTGGGACGAAGGACCATGCAAACTATCGTTACTGTGTCCACCCTGACAGTTTGAAAGGGTGCGCAGTACACAGGGTGCACTGCGATTGGGGTCGGGTTTTGAGAAAACCCTTAACGCTGCTGGCGTCCTTATTTCTGAAGTTTCACCGGCAATCCTTCTAACTTAATCAATTGGGATGGAGGTTTCAGAGAATAGAGGTACTCACGGACTCGGGATGGTCGCAGCACTCGTAGATTTCACTTACAGCACACGTTCTTAACGGGGAATGAAGCTAAGGGGAATCTTTGGGGCGAAAACACAATAAACTTACACAAATATGAGGAGAACGAGAGGGCGCAAAAAATACAAATAAATAGATACGAGGGATGAGAAATCTATCTTAAATTCAATATTTTTAAAAACGAGAGAGCGAAAAAAAGCGTGAGATGCTTGCGGGTCGCGGAGATCGATTCCAAATTTGAATCATAAAAAAACAATAATCAAAAACTAACCAAATTGTATTTAGCCAGTGCTAATACGAAACACCTATACATTTGAGGGTTAAGTATATTTTTTATATCTCCGCCAACTCTCAAAGGACTACTCTTATCCTACAAAAGATAATAATTTTATTTCTAAACTCACCAAACTACTCCATCGATAAAACAAAAGAAAACATTTTTATTCGAATCATATTTCCCATTGTCCATCTACGAAAGACCTACCGTCATGTCGAGTAATAAATGTGACGTTTACGTAGAGAATAAACGTAACAACAAACGTAAGGGCGCAATCGTAGGTACTTTATTGCTGAAGGGATGACCGGACGGGCCGGTGGGGGGCTGGCGCCGTATCACGCTGCCTGAAGCTGAAATTGATATCAATATAATAAAGTATTATTTGGAAGAAAGTTGTTTTGATGGTAATGAGCCTTGAGGGTCTTGCTGTGTTAAGGTTGGAGCGATGTAATAAAAAAATCACTGAATGAGATTTGATTTTTATTTACCCCGTTTATGAAAAAAACATGTGTGTAGATACATGTTGAATTTATATTCGTTATATTTATAACCATAGCAAATAATAAATATAACAAAGGTGATCATTAAAAAAAACTACTAAATAAAATAATCCATCTATTCGTCCATTAGCCGGAAAACGTCCACTGCTGGACTTAGGCCTCTCCCAATGACTTCCACCACATGGTCCTCCGCCATTTGCGTCCAGCGGCTTCCCGTGACGCTATAAAACAATATAAAGCACAATATTTTTTTTATAACATCACTTACATAATTAAAAAATACTAAGCCAATGGCTGCGTCTACATCAGGCGCATGCAACTCTCGAGTACTCAGTTTTAACGTAACGCATAAATATAATGACATATCATGAGTGCTCAGGCGAGACATGCAAGGCATCTGGACGTACCAAATTCATATCCCAACTTAACCTACCTTATATAAGTGTGTATTCACCATTTCAATACTTTCGCACATCAATGTACACGCGAAATATTGGTACCATAATACAATCAGAGCTAACAACGTTCCATATTCATAAATCATGCGGCAACTAGCTCGCAACTAATTTGGGATTCTCGGGGAGCGGCTAACAAAAACAATCCTAAACAAATAAAACAGAAATGGTGCGCCTTGAGCGACGCGAAACTAACACAAATTATAATTTCGCTATTGACATATCATATTATGCTGATGTTGCGAGTTCGGGAATGTTACAGTTTAGCCAAAGAAAACTATATTCCTATCAGTTTAGTAATAAGTATCGTTTATCCATGACGTATTATATGTAAGACTTTGTAGGTATCATCATTGCGCAAGCCAAACAAATACATGAATACTAATTGGTAGGTATAGAACAAAAGTTTACAAAACGCAGTTTTTTCTGTAGTTAACAAGTAGTTACGAACAATGACGTTTGATTTCTACACGATACAGGAACATAGTGCTTTAAAACACAGCACATTAAACTATACCTATTACCGTTGCTATTGATAGACAGGAAACTTTATTTTCATCATATTCTACGCAATTATTGATAAGGGACTTGACACCCAGGTATCAGACATTGTCACGCCTCGATGCAACTCCAGTAAGATCAGGAAAATATAGGGCCATAACACACCGGGTAGCCATGGCGACGTCACCGGCCACGTATCCAAACAATTTGTATTGACTGGCGACGTCGCCAGTCCGTCGCAAGGTGTGTTACTTCCCATACATTTCAATACGAATAGTTGGCTCCGGTGGCTGGCGACATCGCCATGGCTACCTGAAGGGCTAGGCAAGTGGCTGACGTCTACAAATTCGCTACACTTCATCTATGGAAATGACATAAGTGACGTGATCTCAAGTGTGATCTTCATAGCAAGCAAGGATATTTTATTACTACAGGATAAACCAGTTGAGTTTTTGGTTAAGAAGAAATTCAACTTTCTTCTCCTGGTTTAAGGTCTATTATACCTTGACAATTCTGTAGACAGAAAAACGAGCCGAGCGAGAGGCCCTAGTTGGGACCGTGTCCCTCTCATTCCGAGTTGCCATGCCAAAATAATATTATCGTTGGGTAGCGATTGGTGGTTTTTAAATCAAGTTAATAAATCAATTTATTATTATAGGGCCTCTTGCTCGGCTCGTTTTTTGTGCAGTAGTGAACAGTCCAGGTATGTATTTACGTTCGTGATAGCAAGTTGTTGTTGATTTACATAGCGACATTTGACATTTCCATACATTGTGAAGTTTGTTCTTTTCTATTCGATTAGCGTTCATGCCACTTGGCTAGCCCCTCTGGTGTGTTATGGCCCATACGAAAATCTGAAACCGAACCGAACCAAATCTGCCCCGTCCGGGCACAGAACTACATTACTCAAGAAATGTACATAAATCTAATTTAACCGGATCAGATAATAAAAAGTAAAATGATCGTCTGGCCATCTCTAGTCTGGATTAATATTTTTTCTTTTTTAAAATGTATTTCTGTTAGCACAAAGAGCAGACAGCAAGGATCCGTAATGAGAAAATGAGAATTGGATTTGCTTTGTCAGCCGTTCTCGGGAACTATGCAAAAGGGATTGAAATACGAAGACTGCGATTGCGTTTCCTTTCGTAATTATAATGTTTAATTGTTTATTATGTGACTCAGGTGGCAAACAAGCATACGGCCCGCTTCATGTTAAGCAGTTACCGAAGCCTATTGATGTTTGCAATACCAAAGGCGTTGCCGACCTGAAGGGGTGTGGGACAAAGGGAGGGGAGAGGAGGCTTCCGGGTCTCTTACTCATCGTACGAAACGCAGCTGCAATAGCAATACTTTACGCCGATCTTCTGTGGGGAGGTACCCCAATATGAGCTGCAGTCAATTGGCTACAGCTTGGTTCAACCGCCAAAACCACAACTATTGGTCTAACAAAAATCCTACTTGAGTAACTTTTTCAAGTTTCTTTTAAGACGTAGTTCACTCACCATATTAACGAAACATTAGTGCAGTAAACGTTTGTCACATTAGTCATCAAACATATTGTTACTGTTCTAACGGTCCGTTAGTATAGTGGTGAACTAGGCTCGTGGAGTTTAAACGGACTCTGAAATAAATCTGAATGCATGTATGACAGATTTTTATAATGTAGTAGGTGCATAGTTACAATAATCTTTATTTTTTGTGTAAAATAGGAATTTACATTACACTGGTGCTCCCCCTACTACTGTTATTGCGTTTCAATTGAATAATTCAATTATATTCGATAGGTTGATCTCGGCAGCGAAACGAATCACAATAATTAGCATAATGAATAAAGCTTTTAGCGGGATAACACATCTGAAAATATAACAAAAATCCCTTTATTTATCTGCGTTTTTTATGGAAACGAGAACAAAGTAAATCCATAAAAAGTAGCCAACTTATTTTTTTTTATTTATATTTACCGATTCAAATATATATAAAATTAGGGATTTTACTAATATAAATAATTCACTAGAATCTAGATTAAATCAACCACTGCATTCGAGTTTCCCACCCAAAAATTAATCCTAATAAAGCCCCTACATCAAAACACGGCCTGCTCTTCATTGTCATCAGGTCGCCATTTTGCAGAATGGCCGATAATGGAAGCAATTAAAATGTATGGAGGCTTAACTGCAGTGCCTGTGCCGAAATTAATTTATAGTCGGCCAAAATAACCCCCCGTAGGTTCCCTCGCCCGCGTACCGTGTAATGCGACGTTTAGGTTTCGGCGATCTCATTCAAGACTCATTCTATTGTGTTGGAATCGTAGATGTTTTTGTGTACATAATTATGGTAGGGGACAGTGAAATTCTGCGTTCCATTTTTTTTTTTGCACTGTGCTTGATTTGCGATAATTTTTTAAGTGTTTAAGGTATACTTTTGTCAAGTGTTTAATTAATCTAACGTTGAACTATACACGAACAAAATAACAAATGGATAAAATCTTGAAAAGGTCGATAGTGTAGGTATGTATACCTACAACATACTGTAACAATCTCTCAAATCAATTTTTTTAATCTTCGCTAAAAAGCGTTACTTTAATTACAAAGCACTGCTTCATTCATGTTTTAGTACACTTTCGAACATCATAATTGCACTCCTTAACTCCACGAATATTCAAACAAACTTTCGAACAACACTCAGTCCAACTTAAAACCAACAATTATTAAGAAAACACGACCACCTAGTAGGGTGAACGCGCCCATTCTCGGCACTTGCTCCGGCCATCGGTAATTAAAGCAATTGTGAAATACGTCCGGGGTTGTATGGTAATTTCCCGTGCCCGTATCAATTTATTGTCACCCCTAAAACAGGCAATTTGTCCCTTCACACCTCCCTCACTTCACTCCCAATTAGTGGCCGCGTCAACATTTTATGTCTTCATAGAACCGCTTAAACGATTTCGCATGGGTCATTAAGAAACATTAGGTAGTTACTTTTTATTAACTGGACTGGGTCATGTTGGTATTAAATTGGTGTTATAATGTTGCTGCGCTTGAGATCACGAACGGGATAAATCAGTGGTCTATTGAAAAAAGAAAACACATTTGACTCAAACTTCCGGAAATTATTTATCGTGCAAAGCGAACCCCCTTCTATCATCATATTTAACGAACCTTAAATTTTAACATGCCAATTTGAAGTCTCTGAACACACGCCAACCAAAACATCAGTATCCATTCCTGAAAAGTTATTCAATCAATTACTGCACTTACCTCTAACGAGCTGGCTTTTGCATTTCTCAATACCGCCGTCAAAGAAGTCAAATGATAAATATTTTCATAGCGAGCCAATTAGGGGAGGGAACAGAGCAACAGATAGGGGCTAGGAAGACCGTTATTCTATTAAACGATTAAATAATTCAAGCAAGTTCAAAGGAGATGCGCTTTCAAGAGCAAAACGAAGCAAATGGCTTCGTAAATAGAATGGAGGGAGAAAAAATGCGAACGCATTCTGTTAGATGTGGTTAGGGGTAGAGAGCGATCCGAAGTCGGTAGATCACAGTACTCGTTGCATTCGATTTAAGAATAATAAATCGATTCTAAATTCGATTAAGCGATTAGGTTGGTAATCAGAACAAAAATATACTAACACACTTGTATTTCTCGAAGGGTTTTGCCCATGGTATTTAGGCCTTAAATTTTAGAGGAGAGCCTATTACCATTATACCAGGCATACCCCCCTCCATGTGAAAGGAACTACCCCCATGTTACCAAGTATCTAAGAATATCGTCCAAAAGTATCTAACAAGACCTACATAGATACGAATTGCGATAAACAAACTTTGTCGTTGAAAAATCGCATCGCTTCGCAAAAGCTTTTAAACCCCCGCACTGGCTGCAATATGGTGCACGGCGCAAATTAGAGCAATTTAACTTTTGAACGTGTCTCCTTCGTGACATATGGCCTCCTTTCAAATATAGTTAATTGAAATCGTAAATTACATAACTGATTCGTTGGCAATTGATAAGCAGCTATGGTGTATATTAAAACTAGAAATTTCTTTGTAGTTGCTGTTCATTGTTTGTTATTTATTTTTATAAAACTAGTATGTTTTAATTACATACTGACGTCATAATGCCTTTTTTTTATAAAACTAAGGCGGCAATCAACTTACCAACGGCATAGTTCGCACGTTGCGTACCGAAAGGTGAGTGGGGCAGAGGGAAGGAAAGAAGGGGGGTAGGGCTAAGGGCACCTATGCAGCTATGAAAAAATTACTCCGCGCTACGCTACAACTACTACGAATGAGCTACAAATGTGGTCCGAATGTGCTACGAATGTGCTACGAATGTGCTCCGAATGTGCTCCGAATGTGTTATGAATGTGCTACGAATGGGCTACGAATGTACTACGTATGTACCTACGACGAATGTGCTACTAAGGTGCTACGAATATGTTACGAATATGCTACGGATGTGCTATGAATGGACTACAAATTAACATAGCCCTAAAATTTTTACCACTGGGTGAAAAGTAATCACATTCTTAGTACCGATTACTGCATTACCTAACTAAGCAGACATCTGAAACTCCAAGGAATCGCTTCAAAATGTATTACCATCTATTTAGCTATCTGTACGCTTAATCACCTCCAAAGAACGTGGGGTGCTAATTATCATTCAATCTGACCGCCTCGCAGTGAATAGGGCCCGTATTTCAGCCTGATTATATCGCTACTGGCTTCTTTGAGATCAACCTTCGACCTTTGTAAAGGCACTATCGGTGACGCGGAGACGATTATAAATGGGTTTCTATTACGTGGTTTTGAGGTAAGGGATTGCATTAATTAACCTAATTTTAACAAGGGATATTGCACCTTGGACTTAATTAGTCATTAAGATTCGTTCAGAATGCTAAGTTTTAAATCAAGCTGTTATTTATAAATTTTCTGTTGGTCTGTCTAGCGCTTAGGTTAATCATGATCTTCGCAAGAGCGCGTACAAAACGTAAAAGATTTTATTCATGTTGTGCTCGCCCAATCCAACTTTAAATAAAAAATGGATTGGATTGGATCAATCCATCTTAATATTTTTTTGTGTCACTAGGTTATAGTTAGATGGATAGGCAGGTATGTACTCCCAATTATGTTCACTAATAAATATCTAAATTATTAAATCACCAGTTTCTTTGAGAGTTATTCGCATCGTTCCCTTTAAAAGCTTGAATAAATCGCCTCAGGCCACAAGCCGCAGTAATTAGGTGATTTCTTTGGTATCACAGCACAAACATCCCATTCAGTGCCAGATAAAAGATTTTTATCTGCCGGCGGCCGATCGTTGATGTAAATAACAAACTCATTTTTAGGATTATTTCTTTATTAAAGAAAAGGGGAATGTTGTTATAATTTTCTTTTAATAACGTGATTTAGAATGAAAAGAATGAGTTTGTTTTGTAATATGATAGCGATGACGACCTATTTAATATTGAGGATTTTTTTTTATTTTTTTCATGCTGAACGTTTCGTTACTTGAGAATTACCTAGGTTATTTGAGACATGAAAATACAAGGTAAGCTTAATTACATTATTCCTCAGAATAAAAAAAAAAAAAACAATTAGATGTGTCCATATGGCGCGTATGCCTCACCCGAGCACTCATATTATGACATTACGTCTATGCGTTCCGACGTCAAAAGTGAGTGCTCGCGCGAGGCATGCGCCTGATGAAGACGCCGCCATTTAATATTAACTACATACTTATACATGACAGGTGCGTCACTAACTTCATCACGTCTTCCAAGCCACGTTTAAACACATACAAAATCTTCTCATAATAATCTCACATGATTTTGCATAATCTGTCAGACTGATGAGCAACAGGGGCGCATACTGCAAGGATCTAAAGATATTTAACCAAACAAGGATACCTACATATAGACGCACCCAAGCAAGGGTTCAAACGTTAATGTTATCATTGGAAACTTGAACGGGGAAGCGGAAAGTTTAATTTGGGTACACAATCGCAATTCTAAAGTTCAACCTTACGCAATTCAGATTCAAAGTGGATTCCGGAATTAATTCGATTTTTATTCCAACTTCACAGACAGTTTGAGTTTTTAAAGATTTAACTTAGAACTTTAACTTCGTCTTTTATCTTTATTGGAGACTTTAGTCGTTAATTAAGTTGGTGTTATGTCACTTTGTATTAAGTTCTTGACAGATTATACACACTACAAGGACAATATTAAATTGTAAAAAATCATCATATTTTTTTAAACTGCCAGTTTCTAATAAAATAATTTAAATATCAACAAAATTCTTAAAAATTATTGATTGATAATAAAATTAAAAAACAATTCGAATTTTAAGAAATAAGTGCCAGTGTTTTAACTTCCAAACGTGTTCTTTTTTCAAATAATTTGACATTACGCGATAAAGTATTGGTAAGATCGTTACCACCAAAGGGGTTCCTAGGTTACTACTGCCTATGGTTAACACTATGTAAAATACCCAAAGCCTTCCACGTGCGAAGAATACCAAAGGGTTAAGGTTCCGTATGCGCAAGAACATCAGCCCCCTCCACGCCATAAATCGACTGGCATTTAATGAGTTTCCTCAGTCGTTAAGTGTCGCCCCCCAGCAATAATGCACCGCTATCATCGCACGACGTTATCTCGACACAGAAACATATGTGACGAAACAGGGATAATGTATTTTTCGGGTGATTTATAGACTACCACGTATTTTTTGCGAGGTTTTTCTTGTTTCGAAACAAAACATTTTTGTTATTTTTTATGCGTTCCTTTTTTAGAGCCAAGCCGTGGCCAATTGACTGCAGTACATATATGGGCTGGCTCGACCAGGGTAGTAGCACCCTCTCACAGAAGATCGGCGTAAAGTAGCTATGCCGGGACGGCGACCAAATTCCTATAACATATGACGGAGATCGCATCATATACGGGAAAATTTGTTCAAAAATCGCAGTCGCATCGTCATCGCTTTAAGAGCTTATTACACCTTCCTAAATTTAGTCACTACATTTAGAACCTAATTTAGAAAGCTTCTGATTATTTAGGATTCTAACTTGCTAAATGCGATTACACTTGCCTAAATTCAGTCACGACTAAATGAAGTAGCCTAAATTTAGGAAGGTGTAATAAGCTCTTTACCGTACCCTATTACAAACCCGGACAACTGTCTCGTTCTTTCGTGATTTTGACAGTAATTTAAATTTGTCAAAATTGAAAATTCGAAGTCCGAACGACTTTCCTACCGGGTTCCTTCAGCGTGAACAGATACCACCAAGGATACCACAGACTTAATAATTCCATGACAGGTACATCCACTTGAGAGTGACAAGCTCACATAAAGAAAGCTCCACCCACCTTGATTAATTCGAGAGGCGCCTATTAAGCCAGATTAAAAGTTAACCACTCCTTTTGAAGATGTATGAGATTTTTATTGAAAATTATTAATAGCCTGTAATATGAGGATCGCAAAAGAATTTCTCAATATCGCCAAACGTAATTTAATTAAAAGAAGATAATTTTGTTTTGCGATATTGGAATTTTATTAATTTCGCTACGCCTCAGGTATTTATTTAACATTAATGAATATCTCTCTTATTAATAGAACTAGGGCTTATTAGAATATATTTTAACAAAGAACAGTTGTTGTAACAAAATTAAGGAGGTATGATGACGTACCAATAAAAGTGGTTCTTGCTGGAGTATTTTTTTAATGCAACTAAGCAGTCACCGCAGCCTATAGATAGATGCTTGCAATACCAAAGGCATCGCTCGCATGTTACCGACCTGAAGGGTAGTGGGGCAGAGGCGGGGGAAGGGGAACACAGCTGTAAAACCTACTTTACTTCGATCTTCTGTGAAAGGGGGGTTCTACCCCGATCCAACCAGCTCATAATATAAGAGCTGCAAAAAATTGGCAACAGCCAAATAAAAACAAAAGAGCAGCAGGTATTTATTAATATGTGCTTGCATGTCCTTCATAATAAACTCACGTTAATTCCATTTTCATTTTCCATCAGCCATTAGCTTTTTCTGGCAATACATTGACGTGCGTTGCCTGAAATTAAAATTGACGTTTCGTTCCGAAGTCGGTGCGTCCTGCGAGCTAACTCGATTTATTACTTACTCGATTAAAGGTTCACAAATGATTTTATAGCCTCGTAACATGTGTTATTTTATCGATTTACGAAGATTTCCGATTCAAATGAATAGGATTTTTTTACGTTTTTTTTGCATGCATTTTTTAAAGTAGTTATAAATTAATTATGATGCTAGCTTATTATAGAAAATGTAGTTGAATTTAAACGTATCCATATTCAAACTTATGAAATGCAAATGTTTATTAATGTTTACTGAGTAAACAAAACGATGTTGGGACCGCATTACGCATCAATTAACCAATTAAGTAATTAATGAGCAGGAATAATAAATAACCGTAGATCGAAATTTATTACTGGCTGCATAAAATAGTTGCTACTAATTATGGCCACTGCCGCTGTATTATATTTTGTCAACACTAAAAAAATCTAACTATAAAGTCGTAAAAAAATTTATTTGGTGCGTCGTGCCTGAACAATTAGTTATCACGTCTGACCACCGACAAATAACGTTATATCTGATTGCTCGGGCGCGGCTGCTTGGAGCTTGTGGACGCCGCCATTGGAGTTTTCGCAAGTAACATAATTTACAAATAGAAGCGAATAGAAAACGAAGATAGAAGCCGAAATAAATATAAATTAATTAAAACGTAATAGGTACACGAGGTACACCTACATATTGCGATACAGTTAGCAAAATGTTTAAGCTAAGCCTCCAACGCAGCGTAGATTTAATTACACCGGTTCAACGAGCCATGTGATTGTCAAGTCAGGGGCGTGCTATGTCACAGGCAGCGCTCATAACCTTGGTTATTCCAGCCATTTCAACGTTTAACAGAATTATGCTGGAAATCCATTTTCGGAATAAATTACACGTCCAATAGTTGTGTAAATTATTTTTGGTTCTCTTTGGTGGCTACTTATTACAATATGCATAGACAATATATCATGACATGAGTGCTCGAGTGAGGTCCATCAAGTGGTTTGTTGGACAGAAAAATAACATATTTTTTTCCATTTCAAAATACGTTTCAGTCTTGTATCGATAGATTTCGTCCTATCCTCTATATCTGGAATTGGTGACTTACCCGAGCCAATAATGTCCATACTAAAAGGTATTAATGTACCAGGGTACCAGATATGAAAAGAGATATCCAGTAGCACTAAGCAGCATATTTCCAGTTAACAGTAAACTGTCCCGTCCCGCATAGCGCCGCGTAATTACGCGACCCCGTCGCTTCAACTGTGCTATAAATTGTTCGATGCAATTAGGCCCGGCTCATGTGGTCGGTGGAAGATTGGCGTCTGCAAAGGGTTGGAGACCTTTAATCTTCTTATGGTATGTAAAGTTGAAGTTGAACCGACGATTGCTAGGTATTATTTTAGAATGACTGCCCACTTTTGAGCTTGACTAAATTCAAGCTTCAAAAATGTCTCAAATTTTAAAAGGTTACGGCTATGTCTACCGTATGCCCTATGGCAAGATTGCCGTCGGCAAAATACCTGCATCACGACCTAATGTCATCATATAAATTTTAACGCTTAGCTGCCGAGAACAAAGTACCTCGGAAGGAACGTTAAATCGTTGCTTCCGGGCGAAATTACTAGATGGCGCTGGTCGTTACGGAATGCCGGTTGGCTGGAAGACGTAGTTAGTAGGTAACTCAGGCGAAAAAATAAAGGGATTTGAGAAATAGAAAAGTAGTGAAAAGAGAAGGCATTTACTTAAAAAATATTTATGCCTCTATCTACATCAGGCTCAGGCGCATGCTGCGCGCGAGCATTCGGTTTTGAAGTCGGAACGCATAACCATAATGTCATAACATGAGTGCTCAGACGAGGCATGCGAGGCATCTGGACGAACGAATCAAGATTCCCCCTTCTATTCCCTCTGTCCCACTTCTCTTCAGGTCAGCTAGTGGGCGACTAATGGCAACCATCTATAAGCTACGGTAACTGCCTATCAGACGGATCGTATGCTTGTTTGCTGCCATTGTTAAGTGTATCAAAAATATAATAATAATTTTGGGATACCGCAACCCAGAAAAAAATACTTTTGCGAAAAGATCGTACGATTTAGCCGCTACATTTCTACCTATTTAATTAAGGATCCGTAACTACAAGATCGATGGCCAACTTTACGGCCCAACGTTGTTAGCCAACTATCAAATTAGCGAATTACACGTCCAACATGCTCGTAGTTGGTAGTTCCAGCACGTAATGTTGGTATTTGCGAGTCAGTTGGCACATTGCAGCTTTTATCTGTACCGAAAGTTGTATGGTTAATTAAGTCGAGCCTTCAAGTTTTCCCGGCACGTTACGCCGCGGGCTAACTCGTTACTATGATGTTCGTCGGCTTTTCTGACTAAAAACGACGTTAATGTGTTGTGTGTGGGGTATTTAAGAACAACGAAATCGCCGAATACCTACTTCAGAACGAAAATTTTAGAGATACCAATAAGTCGAGGGTATCTGGGAAGACTGAGAATTTTGACTGATAAGGTCAAGCTTTGGACGGACCAATGAAAACGTCTGGTGCGGACATAGTGGTGTTAAGTGTATCAAAAATATAATAATAATTTTGGGATACCGCAACCCAGAAAAAACTACTTTTGCGAAAAGATCGTACGATTTAGCCGCTACATTTCTACCTATTTAATTAAGGATCCGTAACTACAAGATCGATGACCAACTTTACGGCCCAACGTTGTTAGCCAACTATCAAATTAGCGAATTACACGTCCAACATGCTCGTAGTTGGTAGTTCCAGCACGTAATGTTGGTATTTGCGAGTCAGTTGGCACATTGCAGCTTTTATCTGTACCGAAAGTTGTATGGTTAATTAAGTCGAGCCTTCAAGTTTTCCCGGCACGTTACGCCGCGGGCTAACTCGTTACTATGATGTTCGTTGGCTTTTCTGACTAAAAACGACGTTAATTTGTTGTGTGTGGGGTATTTAAGAACAACGAAATCGCCGAATACCTACTTCAGAACGAAAATTTTAGAGATACCAATAAGTCGAGGGTATCTGGGAAGACTGAGAATTTTGACTGATAAGGTCAAGCTTTGGACGGACCAATGAAAACGTCTGGTGCGGACATAGGTATGCTAAACTGCTAGGAAACAAGTAGCGGTATATGGCGTCATACCCAAGCCGAATTTCGAAACTTACGTCTGTATTTATGGCAATTTTAAAATTATTTGGAAAATTATTTCACTGTCAATAATCGTAAAACATATTTATTATGCAATAAAAATATTAGGAAAGTATAGGCGAATTCAACAGCTCCTCAAAATAAATGTACATACATTCAAATTCTTGCCAACATTTTCAAACGGTAAAATTCACACGTGCATTCAGGCTGACGATGGCCATACTCAGCGTTTCCCCTCTTTATTTTTAAGAAATGTCGGCGGAACTGACACAGTTCGGGAGATAACGGCATCTGAAACATTGCAAGGTGTTACACATTTTTCAGTCACGCTTCGGTTCAGTCCGCTTACATCCGGTGGCGTTATAACGATATTTATTACGGGGATATTTTTGATGGCTTTTTTAGGATGAGTGGCGTTAACATATTCATATAACACTAGATTGCCTACTTCATTTAGATTCCTACTTCACTTGTTCTATCTTGCATGTTTTAATCATGTTGATTCTTATGATTCTACCTAGCTTTAACATTGGTAGACCCAACCTATCATATTATATGGGCTGGGTCGACTGGGGTAGTACCACTCTCTCACAGAAGATCGGCGTAAAGTAGCTACACAGCTACGTTTCGTACGATGAGTGAGAGAGCTTCTGTCCCACTCCCCTTCAGGTCCGCAACGTGCGAATGATGTTTTTGGTATTGGAAGCATCTACGGTAACAGTAACTGTTCACCATCAGGTGAGCCATACGCTTCATTGCCACCGTAGTCATATAAAAAAACATTTCATTTTATTTTCAATGGAAATGGGATAAATTATACGCAAGACGTTTAGTCCTGTGTTAAGAGAGAAGTGACCGTCACTTGTTCGCCAAACCGCTAAAAGCTTGGCTACTTAAAGAAGTTTTTCACAAATTCCTCGGGTTTTGTGAGAAAGAATGCTTAAAATGTCGGCATCAGCATTTCGCGGAACACCGTGACCTCATTCCGAAAAGTTTTTCCTTCGAGTAAGATTGATGTTTGTAGGAAAAATTACTTTTTGTGAAAAACGAATGAAACTTTGGACTTTTCTGGTTTTACGGGGATGGATATTAAAAGTGTTGCTTTTCAAATTATTTTGTAATGGAATAAGAATAAAGCAATGCTTAACAAGTATTTAAAAAGTGTTTTTTTAGGGTTGCGTAGTAGCTTTGAGGAACCCTTATAAGATCATCCAGTCCGTCTGTCTGTCTGTCCCAGTCTGTCACAGTACCATTACTTCTACAATTTTCAACGGAAGTTAATGAAATTTGACACAAAAATATCTTAATACATACATACATACATATACTCACGCCTGTATCCCAAGGGGGTAGGCAGAGACTATAGATTGCCACATGCTACGATTTTGACACACCTCTTTTGCTTCATCCACATTCATACATCTTCTCATGCACTGCCGTCGGTTGAGGGTGCTACGGACTTGACCTTTCTGGAAAAGACTATTAATCTGGTCGTGAAAAGTTCTCTTTGGGCGCCGTCTTCGGACGCATCCACTCACTTTCGCTCCGTATATCTCTTTCGTCAATCGACTTAATAATAGATCTCCATTCCAAAATGCCCACTTTTTTCTACCTACTGTGAGCCTATTATCCCGGTTAACTTTTCTTGTGGCATTTTTACAGCTCAATATGCCACAACTAGGCATTTTTTTAATGTCGTATGACGTCCGGCACCGACAGCGGTGAAGCGCGGATTGAATAAACGGCATCAAAGGCAGTTCAATGCATTGCCTTTAATGCACATTTTGGCACGCAAAGTACATACACTTGCGGCTTCTATTTAGATCTACGTCTGTGGGCTTCCGGCTCTATCACTCAGCGTAGCGCAGCTGTAGTACCTAGCTGCTTCACATCCGTCTTCCGAGAGAATTTTATGATTTTGCTAACAATAACTATACAATAACTTTTTCTGTCCACCCCAGTATCTGTAATACAGTAATAGGAACGTTTTTCACATCTTTCATATCGCGAAGATCACGTAGGGCGTCGTCAGCGCACAACGGAGGTAATTTGATCATATTACTAGCGACAGATGTTTCCGGATGTTTTTTTCAATCTCACCCCAACCCCGTACGATATATGCCCGCACCACTTTATAAATGACCCGACTGGTCCAAATATGAAATATAAAATTGGGTTCCGTTATTGACACCTAACCGCCTACTGTTTCAGGAAAATTGTTGCTCTCATTATTGATGAGACTGTCAAAATATTCCATTTTTATGATATTTCCTGTATATTAAAAAAATGGTTATGCTATTAAAAAAATATTATTCTTACAATCGTGGTAAGAAAGTGCCAAAATTAGTAGAGGTCCAACATCTTCTTTCACTTTTCTGTAAAAATGTCCTGTTGTGTTGTAGCCGTATCGTTTTTAATTTTTTAGGGTTCCGGTTCCGTACCCAAAGGGTGCCAACGGGACCCTATTACTAAGGCTACGCTGTCCGTCTGTCTGTCTGTCTGTCTGTCTGTCTGTCTGTCTGTCTGCCAGCGGGCTGTATCTCACGAACCGTAATAGCTAGAGGCTTGAAATTTTCACAGAATATGTATTTCTGTTGCCGCTACAACAACAAATACTAAAAATTAAAAAAAGTTTAAAAATAAAGGGGTCCCCATACAATAAACTCGATATTTTTGACGTTTTTATTTATATCTCATAAATTAAACTATATATAAAGGGAAAACTAATATTTTAACCATTAGTGATCATAATCATAGCTTTTACATAAATTGTTGAAAGAAAATATCGTAAGACTACATTTTTTTACCAATTATTTAAGTTTTAAGCGACAGTGGCGCCATCTAGTCGCATATGTGCAAACTAACATTTTCACAGAATTATTTCAATAAAAGTTAATAAAGTTTATACGGTGTTTGGTACGGAACCCTATATGTGTGAGTCCGACACGCAATTGGCGGTTTTTCTAATTTTATTATATTTTATATTTGTACCTATCATTAAACACGAATGATCAAAAACGTAATGCATTGCTAAATCCTTATATATTTTGGTCTTCAACGGATTTAAAATACCACAAAAATAATGAAACACAATCAGAGTATTCGCTGATACCATCACAAAGGTCGGAAGAACCCTTTGTGCCGGATTGATAGCTGAAGATGCGCCGATCACAAAGCGACGGAGAATGGGACCGATCTGGCCCGGCGAACGATCTATCAATTTGTTTAATTGGATTCTTTTCTTTGCGACTTTTTTCTTCCATTTGCAAACAGACCCATTGAGATTTAATGTTATTTCTTTTGTACGTACGATCAATGTTTTCTCTTGTTTGTTGGTAATCTGATTACGTGGCTTGGGAAATGTTACGCGGAAGCTTTAAATTCAAGTAAATAATGAGTATTCTTTTTTTATATATCAGTAAACTCATGTGAAAATTTTAACCGAGAGGGTTTACGAAGATGGAAAGCAATGGCGTCTTGATCTTGACGCCTTCAAGACATGATCAATAGAGGCGGATGTGAGAGACTTATAAAATTATAAATAATGGGCATTTCGAAGAATAAAGTACGCCGATCTTCTGTAAGAGAGTGGTACTACGACGGTCGAGCCAGCCCATATATGAGCTGCAGCCAATTGGCTACAGTTGGCTCTACCACCTGGAACAACTCTGTTTAGTGTGTTAAATCAATTGCATTTGTTTGTTTTGCGTCATCAATGATAAAATAAACAAACCCCAAATCAACATCCTGGCATTTCTATGTATTTTGTGCAATCTACACGAAAATCTGTGGCATCATCTCTCATTTCCCAAGGTGTAATATACTTTATTACTAGCTGCTTCCTTGCAGCGCCATTTTCTTCATTGACCGAACAATGAGATGGCTCTGAAAAGGAGAAAGGTGCGAAAAGTTATTGTTTGCCAAAATTAGCTGTCCAACAGATTGATGTATCGTTTCCTCTGAAAAAATATGGCGGGATTCCCGGAACGGCGTTTGATTGAATGTGCCCTAATGATTTGGTGGCTATAAATACGGCTTCTATCTTTGGCAAATTGGCTGAGATTAATAGAACGATCGTACATCAAGGATATTTTGAGCCATCTTAATAATTTTAGCAGGTTTATAATGTTCATTCCGCCTTGTTTAGTATATTTTGTGTTTGGCACTGTTTTTTTAAAATATTATTAGGATTTAAAAAAACGAAAATAGACAAAGTATGTATATAATTAATTTCCTTTTTACGATTAAGGTTGGCACTCATCCATCAACTCGGCACCCGATCAGCACCGCCTCGTCGGTCGGCATCCACTAACTGAACCGGAAATAAGTGGACCACGCGCTTACCACGCGGCGTTCACTCGTTGACCACGCGCGGTCTACTGGTTGATCACGTGACGTTTATATTGTAAAAGCAGCGTCCGCCCGCGGACCACCTGTCGACAACGAGTGGACGCCGAGCGGCGAGGCGGTGCTGCTCGGGTACCGAGCTGATAAATGAGTGCTAACCTTTATAATTAGTTGCTTGCATGTGTATGATAAAATTTCCAATAAAAGTTGAGCTCTCTTTATTATTGACACCAGTAAATAAGAGAGCTCAGCTCGTCGTGGTGTAACCTTATACGCGCAGACGACTGTACCTTTTATTGATTTTATAACTTTACTACAGTCAAAATCAAGGACACAGTAGCATTTACGTAAACGTACGTAATAGGTATTACATAAATTAATGGTATAGTCAGTGTAAGCTTTGATAACAAAATAAACCAATCCTGTGAAAGTCTCACAATTATTTAAAAAAAAACTCTTTACCCACGGAAACAAAACAATACCGATCAGCGCCATTCAATCACAGCGCCATAGACAATACAAAAGGAATCCATTAATATTTGTTACCTTAACGAAGCTCCATTAAGCCGTGCTCCGTCATTAAATCATAGAGCTCGATGACAATCGTGACAGGTAATAGGCGAGCGCAATTGATTGATCGGGAACTGGTTTAGAATTTATATTGTCTATAGTTTAGAATTCCGCATTCCGATTACGTATTCGGAACTGTCAGTGGATTGATGGATTTAAAAGCGTCCGATTGGTATTATGTGTTTTATTCATGAACGTAATAATTTTAAATTGTGTTTGTTGTTATTAAATTTTATCGCTATTGTTCGGTAGATTATGGTTTATCATTAAGTGTCAAGGCAAACATTGGCAAACAACCTATTCACCAGAGAGTGGAAGTAATACTTGGACTGTGTCTATGGTTCATACCATAGGTATATTTTTAGCTCTTTCCGATTCACACCAGCAATCTATTCAAATGTAACGTCACGACTTTTATCCCCGTTCGGGGGTAGTCACAGGCTTGAGTGGCCATACACCACCACATTGTGGAGGTATTAACCAACTCAAAGCCCACGTTTCACTAGTTAGTCAGAACCCAACGTGACAGGTGGTGAACCGTGTCGCCGTGTATACAGGAACTGTCTATTACCTAATCCCGAGGGATAGGTAGGTCTATTCATTTATTCATCAATACCAAATGTTTTGCTTGAACGGAAGTTTCAGAAGTATGAGTAAAGCAAAACATGGCGGTAGAACTAAGTAGGTATTTCTATGTAAGATTTATTATTTAAATTATTGTCCAGACGGATAGGGCTTATTGTAGTTATCAAGTATTCTAGACACCAGTATTCGATTATGCTATAGTTTACATAAGTATAGTTCGCGACAGGTCGAGATGACATTCGAGTTATGAGCTTTTTGCAGAATAAAATCCGAATCAAAATTAGCAGGACCCGATAAACAATTAAAATCGCCCACAAAATTATTAAATTAAATTATTTCGTTGCATTGCGGGTCCTGGTAATTTTGATTCGGATTTTATTCTGCAAAAAGCTCATAACCCGAATGTCATCTCGACTTGTCGCGAACTATACGTATCCGTTTCTTTTCGTTCTTGTTACATAGAATGAGTTTCCCGTTTTTATACAACAACGAAAAGTCTAAATTACACCCGAGAGACTTAAAACAACTGAACTTAAAACATTACAGTGATGAAGTAAAAAAGTATTCAAAAACTTTTTAATGTTTCGCGATACTCCGAGGTTTGTTTGTGTCGGCTAACACGGTTTTTTATTTTCTTTGTACACCAAAGAAAGAGGCAGACAAGTGACTGTCCAAAATATATTAAAGTATGTCCCATACAATAGCTACCCTGAGGGGCTAGCCAAGTGGCATGAACGCCAATCGAATAGAATAGAATAAACTTCACAATGTATGGAAATGTCGCTATGTAGATCAACAACAAGTTGCTATGTGTAGATCACGTGACTTATGTCATTTCCATATATGAAGCGTAGCGATTTGAACGGACGCTCGTAGACGTCAGCCACTTGTCTAGCCCTTCAGATCTATAGTATTACGTCGCCGACGAAAGCGTTGACAGTGGTTTAACGGCGACCCGTTCTGAACGCAATTTGTATGAAGGTAACCTGTGTATAACCTTAAAATTGTGTGTATAGGTAATTAACAAGGAGAATCCTCCCATAAGTAAGACAAACCTATACAAATGTAAGCAAAAAAATAAGTAAAACGCGAGTCCGCGAACTGGTGAAAGGTCTAATGACCAAACTTATCCGTTGCTAATGTATCTTTAAACGCGCGCCCCGGACCCATTAAGTTGAGCAAAGAAGATACCTATGTAGCAGTGAAATATATTCTAGTCAGAATTTCCTTGGTATTTCTAGACTGTGAATGTTTATGTTTTGTTTTATTTTGGGAATACTAAAACTTTGTTTCTGATGCTCGGTGTTAGGGCATACAAAGCTTGATTTTTTTAAAGCTTCTGATTTTATAGTTCTGTTTTGCTCTTATAGTTTATACTTGGTTGTGGTTATTTGATTTTGCAGTAATCATGAAGAATTCCCTAAAAGGTAATTGACTATGGAATAAACCCTTCCAGAAATAGACTAAAATGCAGTGCAGCAGCGATACATCATATTTTTTGGTAAGTCTGACTAATCTTACTCTCATCAGTCGAAGTCTCATCTACGTAAGTGCCTTTGCCACATTTTTATTATTGAGCTTTTGGGCTAACTAGTGATTATTTAGGTACTTACCGGGAAAATAATAACGGTCTAAATAATAGAAATTTTGTAAAACACAAAATTCACATGATACCGCAGCAGCACATACATTCCGTATGTTGTTTCTCACGTTTATGAGAAAACTAAGGATGGGAACAGATTAAGAAAGTTCGCGAGCGATTCGTTGCTTGTAATGGGGTTTGTCTGTTTAAATTAAACGCACAGATTGAATTCGTACGGAGCTCGTACTTTGGTATACTTGTAACGATGTTACAGATTACGAGAGTTAGTAATTTTTGAGGTGAAGCGATTTTCAGTACATAGGTATGTAATTGTAGCTTAGACTGAGATGCTTTTGTGTTGTGCACACACGTAGGTACACTTCATTTAAGTACCTATTTTTTTCTATCATTTCCTGTTTTACCATTAATTTTGTTCCTTGCAGGACTGCTTCCATTAAGTAGCAAATATCCTGGATAATGGTTGCCACTTACTATCAGGTAGACCGTCTGTCCGTGTACCTTCCGTTACGTGTAGACTCCTCCTATAAAAAATCCATAAACAAAAGTCCCATGTTTTTGTGAAATACAGACAACAAAAATAGATCACAGTAAAATAAACTGTTTGATGTGCGCCGAGTGAGCCGTATTGACATGTTCCGTTGTGCCGGCGCCGCGGGCCTCGCTGCCACTGCCGACTCAGTGCCGCCGGCCGCCGCGTTCAGGCTTCATTTCAACGAGGTTTTGTTTAAATTAAATGTATTTTGTTTATTTGATAGGTAATAATAATATTTAAGATCATTACAATTTCATTAGATTAGATTTTTGAGATCCTGCTCACAGTTTTTTTTTAAATAATAACTAAGACGACTGAATGACGGACTGATATTTAAGTTGTTATATACCGTAGCCTATGCCTTGCAATACTAAAGGCATCGGTTACAAATTGCCGACCTGAAAGTGAGTGGGACATAGGGAGGGGGGTTGGGCTTCAAGCTCTCTCATTCATCGCACGAAATGCATATCAAATAGCTACTTTTTGCCGATCTTCTGTGAGATGGTAGTACTACCCCGGTCGAGTTAGTCCGTATTATGAGCTGCTATCAATTGGCTACAGCTTGACTCACACGTGGCCCCATTTAGTACCTGTAGGGCTATTCTCTAAGCTCATTTATCATCTCGATTGAGGCGAAATGTCACAATCGCATTCTCTAAGACTCGACAGTGCCGGTGGCGCGACACTATCGAGTGCGGAGGTGAGATGAACTGCAGAATGTGGGAATTTTGACATAGCAAGTATCTGTAGAGACGACGGATCTCATAGACGTAAAGCATTTGATAAGTGCCGGTAACTGAAATGTATTACCTTAGTGAGGATTTTGCATTCCAATATTAAATTAGGTACATCTATCTCTCACAAACTAGCAAAGCCTTCTAATACTATCCTCTTTATTACTACTTGCAAAGCTACTAAAACTTAACTGTAACGGCCTCTGACCCTTATACTCTCATTTCAGAGTAAAACAAGCCATACCAAGTATGTAACGCTTCAAGTAAAAATACTTGGTGGCTTGTACAACAAACCATTACAAGGGGAAATACCTCTTAAATCGACGAACTAACAGCGCTCATGTTTAGAAGCGTAAAGGCGAGTGTATATGAAACTATTTGGTGGCACCGGTGACCACCGGTGGCAAAAACAGAGTATCTTATTTTTTGGTTAAGATGATGGGTTTTGGATTGGGTTGTTGTATGCAGTATGTTAATTTGAAATTAGACGTTAGGTGTATTTAATTACTGGGATTATGGTTTATAGCTTTAGACGAAAATTGTAATATTTTCGATCCCCGGTGGGGCATGCACCAATGGATGAATTTTCATCTATGTACATAATTTACAGTTCGCTGACGGTGAGGGAAAACATCGCGAGGAAACCTACCTATCCCTCGGGCTTATACATTATTATTAGGATATTTCATTATTATACACGGCGACAAGGTTCACCACCTGTCACGTTGGGTTCTGACTATCTGGTGAAACGTGGGCTTTGAGTTGGTTAATTAATACCTCTACGATGTGGTGGTGTATGGCCGCTCAAGCCTCTGACTACCCCCAAACGGGGATAAAAGTCGTGACGTTACATTTGTAATATTATTATCCATTAATGAACCACAAAATATAAATTAGCTTCTTGTGTAAGCTTAGTACTGGAAGTAGTCTTGTATATGTTTGATGGATATCAGTTGAGCTGTTTTTTCAAGATAAAGGTATCAGGTGTTTTGATAGCCATATGGTTGCCACCAGTGGCCATAATTACTTATCTTCTCGTGTACATAGCTTTACGTTTGTCCATTTTGTTAATTTCCCACAAAGCGGAACATTAAAGTGCGTTCTGAAACTGAATTTGGCCGCGGGCAAATGGACTCGGCGTTCAGAAACCACAATGTGGGTGCTTGTTTAGTCTAAAACTACAAATGGATATTTTCATGTTAACATTAATGCGTTTATTCGAGAATGTCCGATTTGAATGAATCACAAACAGAACTCAATAAAATAACAGCTTTACAATTTTATTTAGTTTTGAGAGTATTAATAAGTAAAGCATGAAAATACCTAGGTTCCTCATCTTTAACTTAGTTAATGGCTAACGCGGGTAACGCGGTTGCGTTGTGCAGTTAATAATAATGTCCGTGCATTGTCGCATTATACCTATACACGGTCACTGTCTGATCCTGATTTTAATTCATCTAAGTAATCTCTTTGTTTTTCTGCTTTCCTAATTTGTGTCTTATTGTGTTGTGCCAAATAAAAGCGTTCTTTCTTTTTTAACATTATTCCAGTATTTTTTCCTCGAGTTAATTTATTAGAGCATTGCCGTACAATTCAATATACTGTGTTTGCGATATGAATATGAAAAACTTGTCTCGGCTACGAATATGTTTGTCCGGAATGTTGGCTCGCCGGTTCGCGCACAAAACAAACTCGCAACTTGCGGTCCAATTGCATTGCACGTTGTTTATTCTGTGCCCCGAGTCCCGAGGCGTCGAACTCTTTACCTTTGTTTGAAACTTCACCACTACTTTATTTCTAGACAATTTGAGATGAATGATCTAACTAAAGTTTGGTGGAGAATGTTGTTTCAAAACCGAATAATAAAATATAGCAGGTAATGGACTCTGACAGAAAGATGCGATGCGAAGGTGACAATAAAGCGTACGGTCCGCCTGATGTTAAGCAGTTACCTTAGCCTATAGATGCTTGCAATACCAAAGGCATTGCTCGCACATTGCCGACCTCAAGGGGAGTGGAATGAAGGGAGGGGAAGGGGGTGTTGGCAATTTGTAGACTACATTTTTATTACTTTCATTTCAGTATTGAACAACTAACTCCCGCCCGTCTAACGCCAATCAAATGTCATTCGTTAGGTTTACCTTTCTATTTTTTGCACACACAACGCAATATTTAGGTAATTTATTTACTGCTACTTTACTGATTTACTTCTACATTTTTTTCTGATTTTCTGATTCTATTCTGATTAAGGTCAAATATTTAATATAACATAAATAAAAATTAAGATAAATGATTCTGCATTCTGATTTATTTTATGATTTCGGGTAAAATATGAAATAACTAGGTTCCTATCTACATTTGTGTTTAGAATACCTACCGATGGACTACGGTACGTACACCATAGAGTTAATTATAATATACATTGAGAAAAAAAATTATGACAGCAAAATCGTTTTTGTAGTTCCTAGTATTCTTTTTAGTATGTTTTACTAAACGATTTGTATTTACAGCAATGTTTTATAAATGTGAGACATTACATAAAACATTTGCTGTAAATACAAAACGTTTATTGAAAAATATTAAAAACACTACTAGGAATTACAAAAACCATTTTGCTGTCGTAAAATTGGACTGCTGGGCAAAGGTCTCCCCTTTCTGTCTCTACAGGTCCATATCCTGGGCTTGTGCCGGACATGCTTTAAATATGTTTTAAAAATTACGCAAACAATAATAACTAAGTGGATATAGAAATAGCACAGTATATCTGCTGATACGCTAACCTAAATAGGTAAAATGTTACGACATTTCAATACGAGCTTCGGAAGACAGTGACAGAAAGGTTTCTCTTTAATTGCAAAGAAATAAAGTTTCTGGAAACACAAAAAGCCCATTTTGTTTTCAAGAACAACGTCGTTAGGTAGAATGTGAACTTACTTTGTTAGGATTTATGTAACACTGATAGTACAAAGTCTAAAGAAAATAAAGGAAAATGAGCCAGACAAAGGTATAACGAAACAAGAGGCTGTATTTAGTGAAACTCTTAGTGGGTCTTTAGTTTACGTAAGTAATCTATTTCGAAATATTTTACAAAGCTTGGGAGAGTAATTTCAACGTATTGTTAAGAACAAAATTGTTGTAACTTAACCTGTAAGTAAGAGCTCTAGTGTATCTACTATAGAGTGTACTAACTATTTTGAAGGTATTTAATTACAATGCGAATAGAAAGCGAACCTATTCTATTTTACCTGGCACACTTCTAGTCCGCAAAAAAATAATTTCTCAGGAAGTTCTAATGAAAAAGCACGTCTCCAGAATCGAACCCGAGACTAATCAATTCACTCCACTCACAGCTACTGGACCAACGACACATCACAATCTCAGCAGAAGGTACTATTTAACTAAAAATATTATTCAAAATGTCGAGACGTTTCCAGTCGCCATAGTTCTCGATACTGCGGTGAAGGAAGGGTCAAGTCTGCATATGATATATGAATAGACGAGCCCTTTCTTTGCCCGGGTTAGATAACCGAGGATTCGTATTGTCGCTTTAATACATTAATCATTAAAATTGCTCTGAGGTTAGGCCGCAAAGTTTGGGGCCCGTTTCAAATGGATTACCCACTCGCTGTTAATACAAAGTTCTGACGTTGACATAATTTTAACGATTTATACAAAATGTCGCACTGTGTGAGTTTCAAATGAATGATGGTAACCATTTCCTCGTGGAGTTTGAACACGCGTATCTTATGTAATTTATTCTAGTTAGGTTCAGACTTTGAAATGTGATAGGTAATTACTTTTGGTTTCTTCAAAACTCTTCGTTATTAGACGTGTCTACAACATGCACATGCCGCGCGAGGCTGCTCACCCACATGCCTCGCGAAGCACGACGTTTGCCTCAGTCGCATGCCGCGCGAGGCAAATGGCGAGGCAACTGACACTCTAGACAGGGAAAGGTATACCCGATCAATCAGTTTGACACGTTTGACATCGTTCTGTCTCACGACTGCCAAACTAGGCGAGGCAAATGTGAGTGCTCAGGTGAGGCAGGGCGCGCATTTGCCTCACGTGAGGCAAGTCAATCTTGGCGAGGTAAATTTTCCTCGCGCGGCATGTGACACTTCTGGACGTAGCTAATAGATGTGTCAATATGGCGCGCATGCCTCAGCCGAGCACTCATATTATGACATTACGTCTATGCGTTCCGACGTCAAAAGTGAGTACTCGCGCGAGGCATGCGCCTGATGAAGACGCCGCCATTCAATAACGTTGAATAAAATTGAATACTATATCATATTTAAACTCATATTTGAAGCAGTGATAGCCGATTGGTTAAGGACGCGTCTTGCGAACTTAAGGACTAGGGTTCAAACCCCGGTTCGCACCTCTGGATTTTTCGAAATCTATGTGTGTATCATGACCTTAATAGGATTATCACTTGCTTCCGGCGAAGAAAAACTATGTGCGTATCATGAATTTAATAATAATAATGATTATCACTTGCTTACAGTAAATGAAAACATTGTGAGGAAACCGGCATTTCATAGAAAATCTAACAAGTTTTCAAAAGGTGTGAAATCCACCAACCCGCACTGGGCCAGGCGTAGTGGATTATGACCTGAATCCCCCTCGCCTTGAAGAGAGGCCCGTGTCCAGGAGTGGTATGTTAAAGGGCTAATATTATTTAAGCTCTATCCGCCTGGACACTAGTCGTAATTTTTAGACACTATAATTAGCACCATGGACCAGACATAGAAAGGACATGGTCTAAGCAACTCGGCCACATGGCTCAACTAGGCCACTGACGTCATCACAGTAGGATTGGCTTAAGTCAGTGTGCTGTTGGCGTTCGTCCTGTGCAGACATCTTGTCAACGTTCGCGTCCCAAATATAATTATATTCGACACTAGATGGCGACCCTCTGTACGTCTCTTTTATCACCCTACACTTAGTGACATCTAGAGTGAAAAAGTTAAACTACGTACTAACGTCGCCATAGAACGAAGCGAGTAGTTTTGCTATTGACAGGTAGATTGAAATGGCAAAGTAGGCGTTATCTACATTTCTTCACCCGTGCCTTCACCCGCGCAAATTGCCAAGCGTCATTTCATATCTATGGGGAAATCTAATAAGAACATCTCTACTTACATATACATGTTCTCTGTGATTAGCACCATTGATGTCATTGTATTTTTTCAAAGATCAACCTTTAACATTTTCACAATATATCTATCCCTATATGTATATTTTTGTGTGTTGTATAATATTTCCCCTATCGATAAAATACATACATCATACGCTATCGTAGCTTCCAATTGACTGAAGATTTTCTTGAGGGGATCACGGGTTCACGGCCCATGTGGCAGTCAATTCGTTGCTACAGAGATGAATAGATAACATTGGGTGAATGTCCTCTTATTTTTGTAATAAATTATTTTATCTCATCTCAATTAAGAAAAAAAATCCGACCGTCTATCTTTCAATTGATCACGTCCATCCATCTGAATAAAAAGTTTATTAACCTATCTATCTTTTTACTTGTTACATCTTCATAAATTACTGCACTTATAGGCAGCTCATAGAAACGCTCATAGCTAGCTGCAACCACTGATCGGTAAACGATTGGAAGCTAAGCAACGCTTGGCAAGGTCAGTCAGAGATGGGTGAGCGTCTCCGTGCTTCGGAGGGCACGTAAAAAGTCGGTCCCGATTTTAGTCATCGAAGCAGCAGTCGTTACCAAACAATGTAATGTAAAAAAAATGTAATATAACGTCTCGACTTTTATCCCCGTTCGGGGGTAGTCAGAGGCTTGAGTGGCCATACACCACCACATTGTGGAAGTATTAACCAACTCCAAGCCCACGTTTCACTAGATAGTCAGAACCCAACGTGACAGGTGGTGAACCGTGTCGCCGTGTATACAGGAACTGACTATTACCTAATCCCGAGGGATAGGTAGGTTTCCACAAAAAAAAAGCAAAAAAAAATGTTATTTAAAACATAATAATGTCGCTGAAGACAACCCTATTACCTAATATAACTTCAGTCTTATCCCTACACCTGTATCAACATTTTCTAAGAACCTTGTTCTTAGAGCTCTATCTGAACGCCGCATAAAATAAACTGCACTGCGTGTAAAAACATCGTAACATAAAGATAAAAAGTAAACAGCGAAATTGGGACATCATTCAAAAAATTACCTGTCGTCAACCTTGGAAAGGAGACGTGCAATGTTGGAACCGTAATACAGTACCAGCGATGAGATATTAACGGAAACAAAACGATAAAAAAAATATATTGCCAGACTGTTTAGTCCCAAACAAAGCAACACTTGTGCTATGCCTATCACATAATGGACTATGGGTGATCCCAGTGACACCCAGATCCGGGCAAATTACGAAAAGGCCAATTCCGAAATTTGCTCCTGGCGAAAATTGAACCAACCACCTAATGCAGTGAGCCAAGCGGCCAACGCTCATAATACTACCTAGAATAGAATAGATAACGTATACTGCGTCAAACTGTTGTCAAATGTAATGTAGAAACACATGATAAAACATCTATCCATCTGTAATGGCATTAATTAATCTCTACTACTCCACCAAGCCAACTAGGAACCGGGCAATAGTGACGTCATCCGTAAAAGTGGCGGTGGCGGTGTGCGGGAGGTGTGGCGGGAGGGAAGCCACAGGCGGTGGTGCGGGTGGTATGCGGGCGGAGAAGGCGCATTCCATCAAAGTTCCTAGTTGGCTTGGTGGAGTAGTACCCTGGTCGAGTCAGCCCATATATGAACTGCAGTCAATCGGCTACAGCTTGGCTCTACCACCGATACATATTTTTTTATTTCCTTGGATTTGGATCGTCTCCTTTCTCATAACTTGCACCCCTTCAAGCCATTCCGGGTTATCCAGTATTCGGGTCACGAGTTCCGGCTATGGGCCGTGTCCGATGGATAGCTGCTCATCCCGGATCAATCGCCCAACGGAGGTGTTCTTAATGGAGATTTTACACGTGATTTCCGGATCCCGTCGCCGTTCCGACCGATACGTACCTGTTTATGGCACCCATTAGGTACGGGAAAACGGTTTTTATTCCGGGACGCAATATTGGTTGTTGGCTTGGATTAGTCATTACGAGAATATTGTTAGAAGCAATTGTGATTGTTAAACTTCGGTGACCCATGGTAAAGTCATCAGGCAATGATTATGGTAAGAGTAAGGGCCGCCACATATATCTATACGGAATTCCGTTTCGGAATATCGAATCGGGATTCCGTAAGCTTATCACACACATACTACGTTTATTCGGAAATCCGAAACGGAAATATTTCGAAACAGAATTCCGTATGTATGTGTCGGGCCCTTAGAGTATGGAGTATAGTATTGGGGTGTGGGGTGTGAATGTGTAGGTATTGCTGCCACATAAAAGCACCGCTGTGAGTCTTTCTGTGAATATAAAATTAAAAATAAAATAGATATTTCCCCAATGGGCTCTAATAAATTCGATGCCTCACAAGAGGTGAGCGGCGTGCCCGATCAGTCAGTTTTGACTTCTGAACGCGTAGACATAATGTCTTAACTAATGGCCCAGGCCATTTAGGCACGGTGACTCGAGGTTCGTGAACCTAATGTGGAAGGATGTTCCAAATGTGCTAAACTCTTTAGAATGTATCTTCGTAGGTAAACCTACATAAGTCTAGAAGGGATTCATTTTAGCAAAACAGCCTCAATCTAATAACACGCCCTCAAAAGCCTCACATTCTTTAAAAACCTCGTTCTTTTCACAGCGAATCCGCAACCTCACGCCTCGACCTCGCTTACATAAGCTGTGCGCGGCCGACGCAGATTTGAGCTTTATTTTTTGCAGGTGATGGATCGCTCCGTGTTGTCTTGTGTAATTTCCTGGCACTAATTGCGGCCAGCATCCGTCACGGCGGCGGAAAAACGCCGGCTAATGCGGCCGGCGGGATGGTGATAAATAATTGTTTGTGTCTTACGCTATTTTGTTGGGTAAGTAGTTCACGGACTATGGTTTAGAATGTTTAGATTGTAGTAAGCACTTAAGAAGAATAATGCTATTGACATTTTGTAAACTTTTTATTATACTGCCTACGCTAGTGCTTTGCATGAAATATCGGTCTCATAGTGGAGAGAAGGCCTATGACAATTAGGATACAAGGCAGGGATTTGCCAAAAAAAACTTCAATCGCATACAAATTATATTATTATTTGCTCTAAATATCTGAATTCAATATAATTGACTTCTTATAAACATATCCAGTTTTATAAGAAAATAAAAATACAGTCGAATTGAGAACCTCCTCCTTTTTTGAAGTCGATTAAAAATATCACAATTTCCTAGAACCAATAGCTTTGACATTAGGTTCTGGCCAGAAGTAATATTGAAAGATAACATCTCGGTGTTCTTGTAAAAATATTTGATTGGCTCCTGAGGAGGGGAGAACGAACGCGGACATTTTTATTAAGCCTCTCTTATTATTAGTTGTCATACTATATTCCTGAAATTGAGTTATTTGTAATACAATATTATGAGTAGGCACTGAATATATGTGACTTATGTACCCATAGTGATTTTAATTAGAAGAGACGTTCTTAGTAGATATCTTTATGAAACAACGCGTGGTCATTTTCCCGGGATGCGTGGCATCTATCTACCGGTAAGTAGCTGAACTACTCGCTTCGTTTTATTTCGATGTTAGTACTCGGCCGACCACTCGGCCGAGTTGCTTAGACCCAGTCCCCTTAGTAATTGGTCCATGGACTTACCTTACTATGAGTAATGTATAACACGGTCAGCGAGAAGAGATACGAAATGGAAATATTGTCCGAGTTCAATCGTTAACCGCATTGCAAACATTCGGCCATTAAATAAATTCGTGGTTCATTCTGGGTTGAAAAGCGTACCTAATGTTAATTAAAAATAAATGAAGGCCAAACCTCAAAAACAACTAAATTAATAAAATAATGTATGCATTTTCGTATCTCTTCCCGTTGGCAGTGGTATAGGTTACTTACTTCAAAAAGCTCTTACGTGGTTATGTAAAGAGTGACAAAGATGAATAATATCTTAAGTACATTTGAACAATGCTTAATCTCGTACATAATGTAAGTAAAAGCACGTAAAGTCCTTGCGGAAAAAGTCAAGAGTAAAAGAAAAGAAAAGTATTTTCATTTAAATTTGGCAGTAAACTTTGAATTGAGTTTCGCTGAAGCAAGTAATCTTATTCTTGAATAATTCATGCTAGACGATTACATTATTCGTTTTCATCGTTATAAATTTTATGCGTCACATTTTCGGTGACAGGGATGGCTTTATGCTAATAGTTTTTTTTTTTTAATTAATATCTCCAGACTATCACACCATTTTACTCTGGCTACCATAAGATAGACCGGGGGCGATCCCAGTGATACCTAGACGAGGGCAAATTACAATAAGGCCGTTTCCGATTTTTTTCTCTGGCGGGAATCGAACCCGCAACCGCCCGGTGCAGTGAACGGAGCGGCCTAGGCTCGAGCCAATTGGTCAATTAAATAGATTGTTCAATCTTGCATAAATTTTATTACAACTACCTCCGATTACTCACGCTACTCATATTTGAGAGTTTCTTTTGAGTTAGTACCTAGTTGGTACCTACCTATTATAAGCAAAAAATGAGAGGCAACTGTGGCGCCGCCGCGCCGTATTCACAACCAATACCTACTTGCAGAACGGACCCAGTAAGGGAACTAACACTAGAAAGTTTGACATTTCTCAATGCGTCTTTGTGTAGTCACATTTTAAAAGTGCCACAAAAATAAGCAAGTTGTACACATAAATTCCGCCTTTTCTCTGTTAAATGCAAATAAAACAGTCGGAATCAATGCCGCATCGTTGTGTTCGCTGCTTGAAATTCACCATCCCTCGATGCTTCAAAGACATCATTACGAAGCGAAGTCATTACCATATAGAAATGATCTCGCTTTGTCTCGACTCGGGGATTCAGAATATTTGGTTTTGATATTAAAATTTTAGAAGGCAATTTTATGGCTTTAAAAATGTGATCGATTTTTAAATTCTAAAATAAGTACCTAATCAAATAAAAACTTCGTTGGAATTTTTATTGGATGAATCAATGTATTACAAAGGCATAATTAAGGCATGTATACAAGAACATTCAGGCTGGAATCATGCCTAGGACTCGTGCAGCGCTATGGTTAGGAGCGCGCGGGCGTTGCGCGGGTATGTGGGGTGTCACCTCCCCCGCGCCTCAGCTCATACCCCGATTGTCATCCGAACCTGTCGCCTACTATACCTGTAGACAGATAGAATGTATGAATAAGTATTCAAACATTGTCTGTCCTTGCCAGCTTTGACAAAAATTGCTTATCAGGAACCAGAAGTTTGATGTAAACATGCCCGAAATTCAGTTTAAAATATGAATATAAATTGGCAAACTTTAGGGTTGCTCGAATCCAGGGCTAACTTTAAAAATATTAATACAGAGATTCACGCTCCATAAATCTGTTTTGGTATCCTTGAAATATGGTGCGAACGTTTGTATTATTTTAACAAGTTTGTGGACATCGCTGGCCATTTTAATAGTACAATATGATATTTAATGAAATAACGAAAGTCAACATGCCGACTTTCCATGTAGGGAGGGGAACCTCTAAAAAGAAAGTCATTTTATAACATTTTCTATTTTTGGAATTGAGATATATCTGTACAAATGTATTTCTATACCCAATTTCATCAACTATCTTCAAATACTGTAGTCGTTATGGCACTTTGACCAACTGGGACAGACGGACGGACAGTGGGGCTGACTGGGACCGGATGATCTTATAAAGGTTCCTTATAGGGACTACAGATTCCTACAAATTCTACAGAAAATGTAGTTAAAAATAAATTTATAAAATAACAGGAAAAGAGATGACTCGTTCAAGTTATTTCTTCAGACGTATTCACCAAAACTAACATTTATATACTTTCGCACATCTCAAATAAAAGTTTATACTTACGATCGCGGATTCTGATCACGCGTCGTGTGCAGGAGCCACAGTGGGAGCGCGGGCGAGGAATTTATTTGTGTCTCCAATCAGTCCCCCAGACATTCGGAGACAAAGCGTTTTCTAGAATTCACCGAATTATTTGATGCCGTTCTTTATTTCTTCCGTCAATAAACGTCACCACGTTTTTGTGAACGACAGTGTATTTAATAAATTTTGGTAAAAATACGCACTCTATTTTTGTATACAGGTTTGACAACCGCATGGCCTAGTACATATATTTATACTGTGGCCTAGTGTTCTGACCCTGAATCTACCTGTCTGACAGGCTGGATTGTGAAATTGGTTTTTGCTTAGAATTTACTTAAGAAAGTAAAGACTTGTCTATAGATACTGGGTGAGAGTAGGCAGTCCGGCTCACTGCAACGAATGGTTGCAGGTTCGATTCCCGCTGGCCTTTTCGTAATTTGTCCTGGCGTTGTTTCGCTGAGATTGTTGCTTAGTTTGGGACCATACAGTTGGTGTGAAAGAATGGCGATATAGTATTAAGTGTATCTATAGCACTACCTTATTGAAATAGCATCATAACGATATGTTTTTGTATCTCCAATCATCAAAATGATATCGAAGCTAATCAAAGTCAAAGCAAAAGATATGGGTGAAGTCACACGTAATAAAACGTTAGGATGGAAACAATATAAGGACAATAGTCATCTATCAAAGCATCCTAACTAGGTCAAGCAACCAGCGAAATATATTTTAGAAACGTTCATACATCATTTTTCTTGACGTCCAATTTTCTCTAGTTAATTTCGTTATTTTTTTTTCCGTTTTATTTCGCGTTACTTTCTCTCTTATCTGGAATTAGTAATCTTGGTGGGTATCTCTCTCATGCCTTCTCACGTGCCTTTAAGTAGGTATGTAAACTCATTGCACATTTTCACGAACATTTGCTCGTAATACGCATTTGAGCGAGCATGAATGTCATCAACGATGCGATGTTAGTAGCCTACTGATAGCGCCAATGCGATGTGTTTTCGTTCACCCATAACCGACGATACGTTTTTAACCTTCATTAACCCACTGCCTGATTGGTTAAATCGTCATGCGAGCCAGACTCGCACCTCTGGACTTTTTAAACCTATGTGTGAATCATTACATCAATATGATTATCACTTGCTTACGGTGAAGGAAAACATCGTGAAAATCTAACAAATTTTCGAAAGACATGTGAAATCCGACATGAAATCCGCCTGAATCCCCTCGCGTTGAGGAAAGGCCCGTGCCCAGGAGTAAGACGTTAAAAGGGCTAATATTATGATTTTTATCCCACTACTGTTTAATCCTCTGTTTGACGACACCTCCATCGATCCCTCCAGATAACAGTCGAGATTATCACACCATCTTTTCCAACATCAACTACGACAGCGACGTCCGTTATCTTGTACCCAACCTGTGAATTTTTTTGCCCGTCAGTTTTCGTCCAGTCAGCAACTTCTGCAAAGAAGTCTTCTCACCCACATCTGCAATGGGAGTCACGGAACGCAGTAAGATGTTTCTCACATTATTGTCATAATATTTCGCATAAATGGTAAATTATAAAATATACATAAAAATTATGTATTGTGATTTAAGTATTATCTTTGAAGCCTACTTGAGTAAATGCTAATATACTTGCCTTGCACGTTAACAGCAATGCTGTCAACCCATCGCATTTCCAGCATTTGATTACGTGCCGATGTTGACGGTCCTGTGTTAAGCCTACGCCAGCCCGATGCGGGTCAGTGCTAATAAAATTAAGGCTTTGTTTGAGTGGAAACATCGTTAAGGAAGCAATATCGTGAGGTTTTAATGACTCGTGTTAGCTCGTGGAAAGCTGATGCCAGATGGTTCATGGTACTTCGAATTTTGCATTAGTATAGGTACCTATAGTCTGGTGCATTTGCCTGGCACTTGCGTAAGGTAGTTTTGGAATAAAAAAAAATAAAAAAAATGTTTATAGAAAGCCAAACTAAAAGTATTACAAAAACATTATCGGTAGAAATACAAAGCACAAAAAATATTTTTGGTTCACAAAATTTGCAGAAAAATGACTCCCAAACTATTACAGAGCCTGTATTTCGGGGGGCAGCGTTCAGCCAAGTAGGTTACACATTACAGTTACAAAATATGACGAGTGTCGCTTCTTGAATAGTCCAAGAGCATCCGACGTAAATTTGGACGTCAGTTGACTAAGTACATATATTACCTACTATGGTACTCTAGACGCAACAAACAAACTGTTATTTAAAATCGGCGTGTAGCATCTGATCAAGGGCACAACTTAGCTTTTCCCTGGGACTGGTCGAGGGTCATACTTTGACGTCATCGTTGGATACCATTGTCGATCCTGGCTTACATGAGTAACAGCGGTGGGAGTGTGTGGCAGCCCTAGTCCCATAAAAAAGACTGCAAAACCCATTCCAACTACAACGACCTATTCAATTATTCACCATCCATCTGTATACATTGCCATTTAAAAATACAATTTTCCATTCATATGACCGATATAATGTCCACGTAGGCCAAAAACCATTTCACTCCGTAATAGGATTACAGATTTTATTACATGCACCAGAAATATCGTTAGGAAGGCAATTTTGGCGTCAGATATTGGCTATTAGCGTTCGAGTTAATGCTTCCTCGATATTCATGTAGGTGTAACGACGTTAAGTTAAGCATATTTGTGGCTTAGTTCTATGTTAATGCCCGGTTCGGCTTGGGTTTATGTTAGTGGGAAATTAGGTTGGATATGTGAACCTTGTGTATGTATTACGTGGTAAATAATGGAGGGTTACCTTACCTATATTTGAAATATTTGTGGCTGATGAACATAGAGACCATCCGCCCTTTCTGTCCCTGTAAGATTAAATAAATTGAATTTTATCGGAACACTAACGAGATTAGTGTAACGGAAGTATATATCGCCAGACAAACGTCACAAATGTATAAATAATACTAATAAAATATCGCCAGACAAACACACCAACTTTATGGTCCCAAACTAAGCAACGCTTGTACTGTGGGTTATGTTAAGGCCCGAAAGCCTTGTACGCAAATACTGATCACATATTAAAAAGGTAGGTAGGGTCTTTTGAATAAAGAACAGTACCATTTGTTTTTGAACCGAAAAAACATGACGTTTTATTTAACAGGAATAAAATCCAAGAAATATAATATTATAATTTAAATTATGTAGCGCTAGAAAGCGTATACATAGTGGTCCTTCTTCACCGTGTAAGAACCAGCGAGCCGAAACGCAAAATCGCAAAATAATTTCGACGCGTAGCGGGGGGCAAGAAAAGAAATCGATCGAGCTGAAGGGAGAAGTTGGGTTGGGCGAAGAATCCGATGGGTGGCCAAGATCATCGCAAGATCAACGTCGAATTCACCAAAACTAGCAGCATCGCAGCGCAGTTCGGTGAGACGAGCCAACCAAAACGTCCGTCCAGAAAATTCCCTTCTATGACCTCGTACTTGTCTCAATTCCAGTGTCGGTCGCCTTACGTGTGGTGTGTCTGCCTGCTTCACGTATCCTGTGCATCGTCTTCTGTATCGCCTGCACCGCTCCCGCGGCTAAAGGTGTGACGTGTACATAATTTGAGAACCGTAAGTACTCCTGCATATCCCTAAAATGACTTCTGATAGTGAATTCAGTGATAGTAAGTCGGCATCTATTAAATAACTTAATAGAAAGAGGGGAACAGTTAAAGGTAGGGTGACTAGTTTTAAAAAGTATGTTTCTTCACTAGAAGAAGTACTGTCAGTCGAGCAGCGTACTGAGTTGAAATTGCGTATTCAAAGGCATCAAGCAGGTGTTTTCCGAATATAACGATGTTCAAACCGATATTGATATGTTAACTCCTGATAGCAAGATGTCCGAGCAAATTGAAGCGAGGGAAGTCTTTGAGGGCGAGTATTACGCAATATTAGCTAAAGCTAGGTCTAAGATCGAAGACGATAATAATATTGTTATACCTGCGGATCGTGCGGATGGTACCCCACAATCAGTCAAACTACCAACTATCACTTTACCTGAATTTGATGGTTCATATGAGCACTGGCTCGAGTTTCGGGACACATTTTCGTCACTTGTTCATTGTTCTAAGACTATTACAAATATACAAAAATTTCACTACTTAAAGTCGTCGCTAAAGAAAGACGCCCAATTAGTTATTGAGTCGCTAGAGTTTTCGACCGATAACTACATTGTCGCATGGGAGTTACTTCTCAATCGCTATAATAATAGCAAACTCCCCGCCATGTCCGCTTTCGGGCCTTAACAGGTACCGTACAATGGACTGGGGGCGATCCCAGTGTCACCCAGACCAGGGAAAATTACGAAAAGGGCGTTTCTGAAATTTGCCTCGGGCGGGATAGAACCCACAGTGATTCGATTCAGTGATCTGGTTGGCCTACATTCGAACCACCGCGCCAAGCGGCCGTCAATCAAGTAATTCATTCATTACATAATTTAATTCCCCAACATTTTCAATTAAATTTCGGCGTAACGAAGTAGAAACGTGGTTTCTGTAATAACCTATTTAAGAGTTAAAAGCTTTGGATGAAGCTAACTGAATTTGATCCGATTTTTTAACGAGGTAACCGCTCTTTTGAATGTTTTTAAGGTAAATCCTTTTTTATAACTACGATAACTAGCAACCTCGCCTGGTTTTGCATGAAAACTAGATAAAGAATCGTAATGATAATATGTAAAAAATAATAATATTAATCATTGGTTCTACGACAAATGTTGTACGAGTTTTCTCTCAATGCAAATTAAAAATAAACATAAAACAGAAATATTACAAGAGGAGAAAAAAATTAACTTCGTCTTATTTTTTGAGAAAATAACGAAAACATCGTTTTAACAACAAACTTAACCTTTTTCTATTTCCCCTCCCTCTGTCCCACTCTCCTTCAGGTCGGCAACGTGCAATGATGCCGTTGATATTCCAAGAATCAATAGCCCACGGTGACTGCTAAAAATAAGGCAGGCCATACGTTTGTAATAATAATAATAATTAATGTAACGTCACGACTTTTATCCCCATTCGGGGGTAGTCAGAGGCTTGAGTGACCATACACCACCACATTGTGGAGGTATTAACCAACTCCAAGCCCACGTTTCACCAGATAGTCAGAACCCAACGTGACAGGTGGTGAACCTTGTCGCCGTGTATACAGGAACTGACTATTACCTAATCCCGAGGGATAGGTAGGTTTCCTCACGATGTTCTCCCTCACCGTCGGCGAACTACGTATCATACGTTTGTTTTCCACATAAAAAAACAAAAACACAGTAACTAAGACAATTTTCTACATTATACTCTGATTTAGTATCCAGTATCGATCACAGCTGAAGCCGAAGTCCCGATCTCATTAACTTCTTAATTAAGGGCCTCGGACGTGATCTGACCTTTAATTTTTAACTTTAACAGCCGTGACGGCCGCTTTGATACAATTTTGGAAGTTTTAATGTTAAGAGGTAGGTACATAAAGATGATAGAAAAGGTTTATAATCGTGGATGTTTCAAGCTTGGTTTGTGAGCGATGGCGTGGGTTTAATCTACCTTATTTTTCGGAATTAGGTGTGTCTAGATGCCTCGCATACCTCGTCCGAGCACATGACATTAAGCGTTCCGATGTTAAAAGTGAGTGCTCAGCCCCTCTAGATAAGTGGCTGACGTCTACAATGTTCCTTCAAATCGCTACGCTTCATGTATGGAAATGAAATAAGTCACGTAATCTACATAGCGACTTGTAATGTAATTACCATAAATTGTCAAGTCTATTCTATTCTATTCGATTAGCGTTTATGCCACTTGTCTAGGGGCGCAGGTGCGGCATACGCTTGATGTGTACCTACACTTTTACATTTATTTCCATTTGTAAAAGTTTTGTAAAAAAAAATAAAGCAAAGAGGGGTTGAATAAACGTCGATCCTGAATGTTGAATCCATTGGTCTCAATTGAGCTAGCCAATTAGCGAGGTGTGTCGAAATCTGTCTGCTGTATACACTTTCTATGTGGGTGTTTTAATTCGTCTAACGGTCCGTAATATTTTCTACACTCAACATATCGGCAACCGAATTTAGTTCAATCAATGGATTAGGTACAAAGAAAATCTATTTGAAACCCCTAGGGCATTGTTCTAAATAAAAGCAAGCCTAGGTAATGCGATTTGTAGTCAATCAGAGAATTGGTAGAACTTGGTACCAATTTTCTTTGGCAACGTTTTCCCACACATTTTGACAGATTTCGACCTATTTTGGTACCCGAATACGGTGAAAAATTATGGAAAAATCGCTATTGTCTTCTCTGTTTAAATGACGTCCAAGTTAACTCTCTAAATGTCACCAATTGCCGCTAATTTACACACCATTACCGCTATCAATGATGCCTGACTCGACTCGTAACCGATTAATTCAGCACGAAAGTTTCAAACATTAACTGGATTCAATGCAACTAGCCAATTAGGTATTTCCGAATCTCTATGGTATCTATAGGTGTTTCAATTTGTCCGTTCGACCGTTTCGTACTAAACTTTTGGTCCCACTACGATAATTAGTTGGGTACAAACAGTCTCCTGTTGGGAACAAAATTGCTGAAAATTTCAACACACTTAATAGTTTGAGCAATTTCTGCTATTTTATTTATTATAGCTTTACTTTCTATATAAATAAAGTTTTTGACATCATTTATAAATAAAGCTTATTTTAGTTCACGTAAAATTTTGATAAAAGCTCAGAATTCAATAGTAATTGATTTTTGCCAGTAGCTAGTTATCATGAAATAAATAATTTTGTGGCTACAACCTTCAGAACTATTTCTTATGAGTGAATAACGGTTACTCGTAATTATTATGAGTAACTGTTTATTATATTTCATTGCGGTTATATAACGTTATAGAAAAATAAATAACTTCAACTTCAACCATGTCAAAACGCCAGATTTATTTGGTGGATAAAAGTTATCTGACGATTCTGGAGCAGCCCCTTAAAATAAATCGAGAGTTGACAATTGTACTGGTCAATTAGTAAAAAGTGTAGATTTGTCTCTTTTGTGTAGCTGTTTGTATGTTTTCCCTTTTCCAGACTTTTCGTTTCATTAGAGGGGACGAAACGGTCCTCACTGTGCTCGCGTAGTAGCTGAAAATTTTCCAGTCAATCAGTTATGGTAATCGACGGTTACTGTATCGTTTATTCCGCCAAATATTATTTTCATGTTGAATACGTTGTAATGAAGTAACCTATGTATGTAAATTAAATATGTATTGTGACATGGAACAATTGTATAGTAAAATATTCCGTTTAGTGGTTCGAGCGTAGGCCGCTTGGCTCTGCACGAGGTTGTGGGTTTGATTCCCGTGTCGGGGCAAATTTCGGATTTTGGAAATGGTCGTAACTTGCCCCAGTCTGAGTGCCACACATTGTACACACACACACACATTGTACGATACACAAATTACGAGCGTAGCTTGCTGCCACTCAGTTGATGTGGCGTTATTTTTAGGATTCCGTAGTCCCTATGAATAAACCTTACAAGATCATCCAGTCCGTCCCCGTCCGTCCGTCTATCGCACTCTGTCACAGTACCATAACTTCTACAATTTTTGATTATTTATTATTGTCCCTAATGTTCCTGTGACATCGAAGTAATATATAGATAAATTATATAGGTAGGTACCTATATAATTCAGTCCACAATTAGTTTGTCACCCTAGCAAGGTTGTTACTAAGTACATATGAAAATCCCTCCAACCATCAACACGGATATCAAACCATGAAACTCTAACAAACTTTAAACAATGCTAAAGCAAATAAACATATCAACGTCAGAACGTACTCCGCAAACATTCGTAGTTCCCAAGGGCGCCCTTCCACATAACAGCAGTAAAGTTATCACACGATTCGTTGAGCCCGCGCTAATGAAATTAACCCCCATTCCGTGCGGCCCGGACCGTACGGAACGTCCGTAATGACAACGAAACACTGGTAATGAGATGTCCGTAAACTAACAACATCCGCGTTAGCGAGGAATGACTCGAGTCATTAATGGAATGAAAGCCCATAAATGATGTCGGCTTCCTTTGTTCGGGGATAATAAGGTTTTGTTAACTGAGAAGACGGTGTCTGAAGAAAATACGGAATAGGTACCTATTGTTCTTTTTACATCACTCTCTGAAACAAAGATAATATGTTTTTTATACAATGGCGGCGAACAAGCGTATGGCCCGCTAATCAGTTACCGTGGCCTAAATATACTTGCAATACCAAAGACATCGCTTAACGCTGATTTTCTGTGAGAGGGTAGTACTACCCTGGACGAGCCAGACCATATATGAGCTACAGTTGGCTACAACTTGGCTCTCCCGCCAATAATTATACCATTCCTGGCCAATTTTCCAACCCCACAAAGTTTTCTAGGTCATCTTGCTACCATTTCCTGGGTCAGAAATATTACAACGCAATTACTTAATGCTAATAATTTATTCTGTAAATACTCTCATAGGATATAATCTAAGGTAAAGTAATAATCAGCAACAGAATTAGGGACTGTTATTTCAAATTAACTCGAGACGTTGTTGAGTGGCCTTAAATATGAATTAAAGAGAATTAATTAGTAAGTTGAGTGGTGAGGAGAAACAAATATTTGTTAGAATAACAGATTAGCTCGAGGCGCGGACGTGTCAGAGGACGTTTGAGAAGGATTTTTTCGAGATTAATTAATTGAAGATGTGTTTAGATAGGTGTAATTAGCGCCGGTGGTTGAAGAGTAAATATTGGTGTAATTATTTTCTAAACTAAGGCATATACAGGTATAATATGTTGGTATCTTAAGCTCCTTTTTTGTGTTTTGAGATTCATATATGGCAATATCGCCAGCCTGGCGCACCAATTGTATGGTCCCAAACTAAGCAGCGTCTGAACGATGGCTACCATACAATGGCCTGGGGACGATCCCAGTGACACCCAGACTAGGGCAAATTACGAAAAGGCAGTTCCCCAAATTTGCCTCTGGCGGGAATCGACCCCGCAATCACCCGATGCATATATTTTGAACACCCTTTGGTCAAAATGTTTGGAAAAACGCTGTTCAATTATTGTTCGCAAGAAGCAAAAAGGTAAAGACCAATTTATTTATAGAGTTTTTTTTGCTGAAATAATTCAAAGTGTTCATCTTAAATCCATTACATTATTTTCCCTCGGCAGACACAATGCATTCAGCAATGAAGGCGTCATAGAGATTGAAAGGCCGTCTAATGGATCAGTTTTCGATGAATTGTATTGGTTTTTTCCGAGATTAAAATAGGGAAATGTGTAATTAATTTCACACCCTCTAGATTGTGAATAAGGGGACGTTAAATTCTGAAATTAGTACTGTCATATTTCATTTGGGAACTTATTTGATTCAGCAATGAGATACCAAAATGGGTACCTACTTTAAATCACTACCATCCTGTTTGCTACAATATATTTCTGTATTTTGATTTTACTTCTAGTTAGTTTCAATTTTTTTGTAACTGAGGCTAAAGAAAAAAACTTTTTTGTAAATTGGTCCACTGAAGTTTCCTATCTCTTTTGAAAAGGATAATGCTTGGTATGATAGAAGTACTACTTAATAAAAATTACTCATTTTGAATTCGAAAATATTTAGAGACATGAATATTCACCACAGCTAATCCAGTAAGTATTTCGACAATAGTTTCAGCTAACTTTTAGACTTGGTTCTGCCTCACCAGTCGTAGACAAAGACCGTCTTCGGGAGTTCACTAAGTCCTCCCACGAAGCATTAAAGTCAAACCGCCAGTCTGCAAGCTAAAATGCTAATAATAACATATAATGACTGGTCTATAAGTTCTATTTTTCTTCATCTTTTTCTATCATTTTAGTACTTAGTGTTTAGTTTGGAAGAAAGTTTTACAGACATGTCAATGTTTTCTTAAAGTTGTATCGACTTCATTTCCATTAAATGAACGTTCTTGAAAATTAAAAGTTTTATAAGAACTTACGCACCAAAGGACCCCATAGTTACAAATTAATGTTAAAATCCAGAAACAAAGTTAACCCTTACTGTGCAATCGCTCTGGCAGTCAGAGGTGGCCTAATAAGTCCCAGTTACAGATAAGGTGTAGCGGTTAATCCTTTAGAACAAAGGCTGCCCCGGGGTAGACACGATATCGGCCTTTACGACTATTGCCGAAACATAGTTTATCGTGCACGATAACGTTTATTATTTATTATTAATTTATTATTAAATAATATTTATTGTTATTATATAGGAAAAATATTTTTGTATTTGATATTATCGAAACTCTTCTACCGTAAAAAATAATATGGCGGGCCCGTTAGCGTGGTTGGCGCGGAGGCGCCTTTTACGCTGCAGGTCGTAGGTTCGATTCCTACCCGGGACATGCATTTGTGTGCATGAACATGTCTGTATGTCCGGAGTCTGGGTGTATATGTATATTAAGTATGTATTTACATTAAAAAAAGTAGTATATGTAGTAATATCTGCTATCTGGTTTCCATAGTACAAGCTCTGCTTAGTTTGGGATCAGGTATTTCAGGTATTTTGGTATTTCATGCCAATTCGTATCTGAATTTATATTAAGGAATAAATATTATTTTTTTACATTTGAAGAATATCAGAGTGTAATTTCACAAGTTTTCTTCGTCCTGTGTTATTAGAGGCGTCGACATGTTCCTAGCAGTGCACCACAGCAACCAGCTCCCCTAGAAAAGTGGCTTTGTCGACACGCGTTGGTATAAATCGCTACGCTTCATTATGAAAATGACATAAGTCACGTGATCTACTAATCGACTTGTTATGTAATTTCCATACATTTCAGCGTAGCGTTTTGTAGAAACCCTTCTAGACGAAACCACTTGTCTAGGGAAGCAGTTCGGACGTCCGACCATGTAGACATAATTTAAAAAATCATTGAATGTCCAAGTATTTTTTTGACTGCTATGGCGTGAGATTGTTATTGTAATACTTACATTATCACCACTACACCTAAAATATATCGCACGATATCATAATAGCACCTCCTAAATCCTGTGAACGGTAGAGTCAGCGCCGACGTCTGCGTCTGAAACGTTATTATCTTCCCTCAAAGGGCTTCACTTCCGTCTCGATGACCTTAACAAATGTTTCTTTTTACGCACGCTTTGATGATTAGATCCCTTTAGATGTGTTGAAGGTGCAGTTACTGTCTTTGTGAGACGGCTTAAAAAAGAAAAGGTAGGTTTTATGGTACTGGCGCGTCACATAAAATTTTTACCTAAGCATACGCATTGACGCAAAACAACAGTTAATATCACACATTAATGGTATGCTATTATATTTAAGAAATCCGACGTCAAAACTGAGTGCTCTGGCAAGGTATCTAGTCGCACCGACTGATTTCAAATAAATACAATTTATAAATAAAACTTTGAAGGATCAGAGATTGGAGTAGGTAGATTGATTTTTCGTACTTGCGCCATGAGGTCATAACATGGACATGCTATTTTTCCGGAATTACCGGAAATGGAACTGGGATGTCAAAACATTTCGTAAAAAATATATTAAAATGAAAAATGTTTAAGTGAGCAATTACATCATTTATTGTTGTTTATTTTTAATCTTCATCGGTTACAATTTGTACATCCTGATTATGTGTCTCTATACAATTAAAATAAATGACCATAAGTTTTTCAATGTTTTTTAATTTCAATCTATTTCTTTTGACATCTAAAATCCATTTATAAGTAGAAAATGATCGTTCAACATCTGTAGAAGTCTGAGTCTTATCCATATTAATATATACGTTTGACGTCAATAACCTTAAATCAATCTACCTACTCCGATCTCTGAGCCACTAAACGTGATTAAACTAAAGTCAGTAAAAAAAAAAAAAAAAAAAACTCCGATCTCTGGTTATCATATTAATAATCATGTTAATCTTAAGGCGGGGGCTGCACTGGTACGGCGATCGCGATGCGACAACGACGCGTCAGCGATAAACCCCTATAAATATGGCGACAGCCGCTTTACATAAGCGAGAATTTGTATAAAAATCGAATCTATCGCCGCCGCGTCGCAATCGCCTTACTGGTGCCACGGCCTAGTAAAAGTACAACTAGGTAATTTATGAACTCTTTTCATTGCGGCTAAAGTTAACATTTTCACTTAACCGTAATCCGTAATGACTTGATTACAGCCTGTTAATGAAATAAGACGCCCGCTTCCAACTTCCAGAAGTTCTTACGACTTGAGTTTTAACGATAATGTTACAATACACCGGTCCCGTAGGTACAGCCGACCACACAATATACGCTCTCAATTACATACACACGTGAACAGAACACTGGTTCAACTTGTTAGTATTCACATGCGGCTAATAAATCATGGTTGCGGTTTGCGTACCAGTTTCAATTTAACTTTTGGTCCGCTACAGTGTAACGTGACGTCATAAAATTGGAAGTTCGGCCGTAAATTTATGTCAATGTTATGCTATGGGTTGGAGACAATGGGTATGCAGTGTGCATTTTCTGTTGATTTATTGTCAAAGTCGTGTGTTGGTGCGTAAGTTTGTTTAAAATATAAGTGTTAGTTTCTCAAGGCACAAAGGAATACTTACTTCTAGTAGGTACCTACAATAAGCGGCATGTAAGTTAACCGCTTGGTGATAGAGTAGGAATCCAACATGACATGCTGATCAAAATTAATCACTAGCACATCCCCGACTACCGCCGTCGACGTACTTAACTACGTAAGTAACTCGTCAAGGGTCAAACCTTGGTGTCATCGTTAGACACCATTGTCGATCCTGCCTTACAGAAGTAACAGTTGTGGGAGTGTGTGGAGGGCCTAGTCCCTCAAAAAATAATCCCCGACTACCGTACTAAACAAACCTTAAATTTCACTTCCTACTCTTTCATTTCGAATTACATAGCCAATTTTGTTTAAATAGCATACCTACATCACATAGGTAAATATTGATTTAATTTAGAACCCTACCTAAATTCATCCTTTGTTTTATATAAAACAGCTTCGTTCATCATCAACATCCTTGCACTATCACTAAAAACAATTGCATCCATTCCACGCTCCAACTCAATTACAATAGCCGGCCTACCGATAAAAACGTTGTGTGTATCGTGCGTAGGTAAACATCGGCTAAAAGCCGAAAGCCGCACCAGAATTAAGCCCATTACGGGAGAACCGCAACTATAGGCTGCTCGGTGTAATGCAGTAGCCGAGCCGGCAGCGGTGCCGCAGCGATGCTGCGATGACGCCGAAGGTACTTCACTGTGATTTTGAAAATGATTTGCTTTTGGTATTAGGAAATGTAGGATGGAGATGATTTAATTATGTCAAATTTCTTTACAAGTAGAAATAATATAAATAATAAAATATTAGAAACAATAATTATCAAAAGAAAAGGTCATCAAATTTTTTTGTAAATTGTTTTTACACCACGTATTTATTGTATTTCCGTAAATAGCATTTTTGGTTGATTTATAAATCACTTTTCGATCCATAGCAGAATAGCTTGATAATTTTTTATCAGTCTTTCCAACTTACTCGTGGATCTAACATTGTATAACTTCCGAAGAACTAGTAGGTACCACAAATAAAGTAAGGTTTTTGTTCACAAACTACGGTTTAACTAAAATATTGCTATACTACCTCAAATATCATTAGTAAATCAATACGCTTAGTTTAGTCAAGTTTTGTGTAGCTATGGAATCAGCCCCAGTAATTGTCGTCAGCTATTTACATCGCGTAATTAACGAGGCGACATACACGGGACGCAACCAATTTGTCATGGTGCGTAGCGGCGCTACGGTGCTACGGCGCTACGGTGCTACAGTGCTACGTGTTGAGTGGACGTGTTTTAGCTGTTTTGTTTTTGTTTGAGTTGTATTGTTTTTATTTAACTTTACCTACCCAAAATTATGTATTGTTTAAAGTCCATACTTGCTTTTAGGGACACATATTATTTTCGAATGCTGGATGTACTAAGGGGCAACAAAAAATGTGTACCATTTACGCGGAAGTTTACTATGGTTTCCTGCATTTATAACTCTCATTAATTATAAGTGGCAATAAGTGTCGTGGGCTAATTACGTAGTGCAGTCAACGAGACGTTGCTGATGAAATACATGCTACAATTTGTCATGGTAGCGTGCCTCGTAGCGGTCGTACTACTACGATGCTACGAGGCTACATAGAATAGTTATGTTTTATTAAAATAATTATGATTTATTTTCCATTTTTGCTATAAACTGTAATCATATTTTGTTTAATTATTATAAAATTTGACATACAGTAGTCGAAATTATGAATAAACTTATAGTCGTAATTTTTATTTGAAAACAAACATTAGAACTCACTTTATCACTATACCTTGAACCACACAAGAGATTTAAGTGCACCTTAAACAGCATGATGTCCATCGTAAATAACGTAGTCAAGAGACATTCCGATGCACCGAAACTTTACGTCCAACGTTTATTGATCCACAGGGTGTGGACTAAATATAAAGTTCAATAAAAGTCCCCCATGCGCCGCCGAGTCCCGGATTTATCGGTCTAACCCCATGTAAATAAATAAAGTGGAAAAGCATGCATTCCTTATGAGACGGTGGCAGCGAGCGGGTTACAAAAACTATCGATTGTTGTGTCAAAACTATATTGTTATGATTGACGGAGCGTTTTTTATGGGATTATTGTGAAGTTGACTTCCCTTATGTGATAATCATAATGGTGATATTGGTGACAGAACCAAGCTGTAGCCAATAGACTGCAGCTCATATATGGGCTGGTTTAACAGGTAGTACCACTCTCTCACAGATGAGCGTAAAGTACCTATTACAGCTACGTATCGTGCGATGAGTAAGAGAGCCGGAAGCCCAATCCCCCTCTTCCCCTCCCTCTGTCCCACTCCCCTTCAGGCCAGTAACGTGCGGGCGATGCCTTTGGTATTGCAAGCATCTATAGCTACGGTAACTGCTTAACATCAGGCGGGCTGTACGCTTGTTGGCCACCATAGTATACACAGTAGATCTGTTTTGTTTCAGTTTTAGTACGTTTTTTTTTTCATTTTGTTTTTACTATATATTTTTATTTTATGTTTGCCTGTTTATTTTAGTACTTATGGAGTAGAGTGGGGTAAAATTGAATTACAATTAATTAATTACATAATGCAGGTGGTGTCACAACTAACAATTAATTGTGATTTGTTCGCGATTGACAAACAAATCAAAATTAATTGTTAATTGTGACACCACATGCAATTTGCAATTAGTTAATTGCAATTAAATTTTGCCCAACTCTGCTAAGTATTGAAAAGTGAACTCACAATTCCAGTGTAACAAATTTCATTAAAAGCTAAGTGCCTATTTATCACGTTAACAAAGCGTGTTTCCACAAATCCCGACGTTTTAAAACTCGAAATGTCACTCGGTTCAAGTCGATTTATCTAAGTCGCAAGTTCAATCAGATTAAAGTACATTTAACTGTAGGTAAAAGTTCAATTTGGGGTAACCGGCAAAAGAAATATGGCGTCAGGTAGGGGCTCCAATTCAATCAGCTCCCTTGATGCTTTTGGCGATGTGATTTGATGAGATTGTTGAAAACCGGGATAGTATATGTTTACCACACATGAGAAAATAAGCACTAGATAATTAAAGAATAATAATTTAAGTTGTGTCGTGATAAAAAAGTGGGTTCAGAGCATAGACGAACCATATAAAGGACTGGGTCTAAGCTACCAGGCCGCGTTGCTATTACATCGCACAGCTCGGCCGGTGACGTCATCACAGTAGGCGTGGCTTAAGTCAGTGTGCTGTTGGCGTTCGTCCTGTGCAGACGTCTTGCCAACGTTCGCATCCCAAATATAATTATATTCGACACTAGATGGCAACCCTCGGTACGTTTTCTATATGAACCTACACGTAGTGACATCTAGTGTGAAAAAGTTAAACTACGTACTAACATCGAAATAAAACGAACCCAGTAGTTATGCTATTTACCGGTAGATCGGGGGGGCGGGGTTTGTAAATTGCCCTCCCAGTTTTTAACCCCCACCACCAGCGCCACCCCGCGCAAAATTTCCACGCGTTGTTTCATAGGGAAATCTAATAAGGGCACCTCTATCTTTAGTCTTTACTCTATGGTTCAGAGCCAACGAACAAAGAGATAGTGTTGGAATAAATGCGTTCTCTGAACAACGAAACAGTGTTCTGTCTCTGTTTACACACAAAAAGGTACAAGTAAAGCTGGAAACCCACCGCGGCGCATGGAGAGGCCACGCACGTGGGTCAAGCTTCATTTTGCAAGAAAATGTGTGCAATCGTGTCCACCGCGGCGCACGGAGTGGATACGCACGAAACGACGTCATGCATACATTTTCTTGCAAAGCGAGGCGTGGCCCGTGTGCGTGGCATCCCCGTGCGCCGCGTTGGGTTTCCGGCTTTAAGATCGAGTACTTTTGTCATAAAGACGGGCCTCGAGTCTCTTAACAATTGTTCATTGCAAAACCACACAGCCAGAGGACTGCTAATAGATGGCCAGCAACATGCCGACCGCCATGAATTTGGGATTTACAATGAAGATTTCACGTAGATAATAGTAGACACCAGTGGTTTTCAAAGACAATTTTTAAGAGACTCGAGTCCCAGATATCATCATCATCATCATCAGCCTATAGCTGTCCACTGCTGGACATAGGCCTCCCCCAATGCACGCCACTGAGCTCGGTCTTCAGCTCTTTGCATCCAATTTTTGCCAGCCACCGCATTTTCCGCAGGTCGTCACTCCACCTGGCCGCAGGGCGTCCTACACTACGCTTGCCTTCTCGTGGTCTCCACTCAAGAACTCGCCTACTCCAACGGTTATCGGATCTTCGGGTAACGTGACCAGCCCACTGCCACTTCAGCTTGCTAATCCTTTGAGCTATGTCGACCACCCTGGTTCTCTGTCGGATTACTTCATTACGAATTTTATATGATATCATAGATATGATATTGAAAGAGCAAACTTGATTGCCAAAATGTTGTTTTCTATGAAAACATTTAGATAGCTCTTAGAGCTACAAATTACAATAGGGTTGTTACTCCCTATTTAATTAATGACAATACAATTTATTTATTAATTTGAATGGTTTTCTGGTGGAACAATATTGTTGCGATAAATAGCGAAATAAAAGCGTAGCCCATTCATTCCGGAGTACATCTAGGCACCTTTAAACCCCATCCAATTTGTTTGGACGACACTCGTATAACCACAATGATGTTGACAAATCGACCGGCGGCCGCGGCCCGCCTTTCCGATGTTCGATCTTTTAGCGAATTATATTCAACCGACGATTACTCGATTCGAAGCCGATACGATTGAATCGATACCGATGAAAGTTTTGTAAATAGTATACGAAACAGTAATGTTTTCTCAATCATTTAAGAATAGTAACAGAATAGATGTGTCCATATGGCGCGCATGCCTCACCCGAGCACTCATATTATGACATTACGTCTATGCGTTCCGACGAAAAAACTGAGTGCTCGCGCGAGGCATGCGCCTGATGAAGACGCCGCCAATGGTGCAAGTAAAGTTACTAAAATAACTCAACACCTATCCCCTTCCCCTCCCTCTGTCCCCCTTCCCTTCAGGTCGACAACGTGCGAGCAATGCCTTTGGTATTGCAAGCATCTATAGGCTACGGTAACTGTTTAACATTAAGCGAGTACACTTGCTTGCCACCGTTGTCACATAAAAAGTACCTACGTAATTGAAAATATTTCAATGAGAGAAGGTTTAAATTGGATAATAAATTTGGTAAAGTCAAGTTTAGTTAGTGTATCATCAGAATTACCACCAGTGTCTTTAAAGAACCTTTTCAATCAGTAGTATTTGATTGATGTTTAAAAATAGTATCATGGTCAAAATCATGCTTGTCTATTATTTAAGAAGCGGAAAGCGGCCAAGCGTGGGCATTGGCCGTTGCGGCCAACAAAGTTACTCACCACTGTTTCTGCCAACATTGGCTGCGACGGTCTGATACATAAGCTAAATCCTTACCCACAGACATTTGTTAGTGTATACAAATGGTTGGAAGAAACATTTAATTTTATTTCACACATCACACAAACGGCCTTTAAACCCATATCACCTACATACCCATGTAAACAAGTCTCTGATGTTCTCCGAATAAATTACAGCACATAAAAACAACGGGAGTCGAACTGATACAAAAGCCGGGTATTTATAGCATTCTAAACACAGCCAAAGGGTCCGGTCTCCCTAGCCGGAGGGGCGGTACGTGGTCTAAATGTTTCAGCCGAATTTACATCCAGTGATACTCGGTACGCTGAATATTTATTTGGACAACCCTGTAACGAGGTGTCAGAGACTGACGCGTAGTTTAAAGATATGATTTTAAACAGCACACTGACTTAAGCCACGCCTACTGTGATGACGTCAGCGGCCGAGTTGCTTAGACCCAGTCCTTCTTTAGTATTAGCTTCATGGCCCCGAGTCTGTTATAAACCAATGGAAAACCACTGGTCTCTAATATTACGACCCCGTGGCGCAGTGGTTCGAGCGTAGGCCGCTCGGCTCACTAGATCGGGTGGTTGCGGGTTCAATTCCCGCTAGAGGCAAATTTTGGAAACGGCCTTATCGTAATTTGCCGTGGTCTGTGTGTCACTGGGATCGCCCCCAGTCCGTTGTATGGTAGCCATGTACAAGCTTTGGGACCATACAGTTGGTTTGAAAGTCTGGCGATATTATATGGTGCCGCGGTGGTGGCCGCTGGTTCGCGGCGGGCGAACCGAAACCACTGTGGCACGGCGGCAACAGGGTCGAACTTCCTGTTGCGTGCTGCGGTGCCGACCACCCCAGTCTACCTGTCCCGCCTCCACTACACAATGAAGGCGGGGGACATTGCTGAGTACATCAGATTGAAGAGCAATGTCACATTGAGAGTGCAGCTGTTGGCCTCGAGTCACAACGCCAGTTTCAAGGCGTTTGTGGTCTTGGTCCCCACTGAAAAGCTGGCCACTTTCATGCAGGAGCAGTACTGGCCGAAAGGTGTGGTGTTCAGGCGCTTTCGGGGGAAGCTGCCGTCACCAACACCATCAAATTAGTTTTAAGTTTAATAATATATATGTATGTTAGTATGTAAGGTATGTATCTATGGGCCTAGTAGCCTGAAAATAAATGGTTATTATTATTATTATTATCTTCGTAAAGTCTGTATTATACTTTGTAAATTCTTGGCGGTTGAAATTTCGGCCTGTTAGCAGTTCTTTGTAACTACATGTCAATAGGTGTTTTAAACAAATAAATTAAGTGTGACTTTCGCTGCATGGAATGGTACGCTGAGCACAAGTTTAAGTGATTGCAATGTTCAAAGGTACCATATCTGGCTAATATGTGTGTGTAATGATATTTTTACCCGACTACGGCGGAGGGTTATGATTTTGACCGGTATGTATGTATGTATGTATGTATGTATGTATGTATGTATGTATGTGCATCTGTTCCCACCTAACTTCCAAAGTACTTGTCGTAATTTGACAAATGAGGTATCGTTAGAAGCGGCTTAATGGCGCGCTGGTTATAGGCTATGTGACGTCACATAAAATTGCATATGGCGCCCTCTAGAGGACATAATGTCATGAACTAAAAAAAAAACATTTTTTAATAAATCCGTGTGGGGTATCAAATGAAAGAACTTGATGAGCACATTTCAAAAATATATATATTGTTACCTATAACTCCAAAATAATTAAATAAAAAGTAAGTTTAAAAACTAAAACCCGACTACTAAAAAATCGCGCTCTAAAAAGTATGAAACAAGAAAATATTCTCATCTAGAGGATAGCCGTGGTCCGTGTAGGTCCTTTAGGGCCAAATGGCATATGAACACGGACCACGGCTATCCTCTAGATGAGAATATTTTCTTGTTTCATACTTTTTAGAGCGCGATTTTTTAGTAGTCGGGTTTTAGTTTTTATTCATAATATAATAATAATATCCTGGGACATTTTTAACACACGGCTACCTGATCCCAAACTAAGCAGAGCTTGTACTATGGAAACCAGATACCTGATATTACTACATATACTACTTTTTACCCGACTACGGCGGAGGGTTATGATTTTGACCGGTATGTATGTATGTATGTATGTATGAATGTATGTATGTGCGTCTGTTCCCACCTAACTTCCAAACGACTTATCGTAATTTGACAAATGAGGTATCGTTAGAAGCGGCTTAATGGCGCGCTGGTTATAAGCTATGTGACGTCACATAAAATTGCATATGGCGCCCTCTAAAGGACATAATGTCATGAACTAAAAAAAATACATTTTTTAATGAAACCGTGTGGGGTATCAAATGAAAGAGCTTGATGAGCACATTTCAAAAATATATATATTGTTACCTATAACTCCAAAATAATTAAATAAAAAGTAAGTTTAAAAACTAAAACCCGACTACTGAAAAATCGCGCTCTAAAAAGTATGAAACAAGAAAATATTCTCATCTAGAGGATAGCCGTGGTCCGTGTTCATATGCCATTTGGCCCTAAAGGACCTACACGGACCACGGCTATCCTCTAGATGAGAATATTTTTTTGTTTCATACTTTTTAGAGCGCGATTTTTCAGTAGTCGGGTTTTAGTTTTTAAACTTACTTTTTATTTATTTGTAAATACATACTTAATATACATATACCCCAGACTCGGGACATACAGACATGTTCATGCACACAAATGCATGTCCCGGGTAGGAATCGAACCTACGACCTACAGCGTGAAAGGCGCCATCACGCCAACCATGCCAACGGGCCCGTCATATGTTTGTGTTATTTAAAGAGAGGTATAAGTAAAGAAAACTACTAGTCAAACAACTTTGTCAAGTTACATTCTAGCTAATTTATTACCCTACTCTAAAACGATGGCAACAAAAATTAGTTCCAAAGTTATTTTTAAAACTGCTCATGGTTCAGATAGGCACCTCAGTAGGCACTCGGGTGCAATGAAACGAACACAATAGCCTATTCGTAAAGTTGCCTCAACTCGGGAGATATAGCGCGGGGCAACGGCCGCGGCGTAACTGTCCTTATGGGAGGAATGATGAAGGGATCACGAGGGTTAAAAGGCATTTTCAGGAATAAAAACCTTTGGATTTGACCTACAAATACAGCGATATATAAAAATAGATGTATCCCAGCTTAAAATATTAATTTGAAGATATAGTCTTAGCTATGTTATTTATAATGGTACCAGGGCGTTACGTTTAGAGATCCCAGAGCCCCTCCGAGGTGCTGAAGGCGGTCACCGGGGAAGTTTTAGTGAGCAAACGAAAAAAAAAGCAAACAAAAATAATGTTCATTTTATAAGGATGTTTATGTCACCTACAAATATTAAAATTGCCACAAGCGATATAAAAATTAGTTGATTGATTTTGATTTTATAAATAATTATCTATTCGAAACTTTCTTTCAAAGCGCTGCATAATTTCTTCAAACAACACACAAAGTTGTCATACAACACACATATACTTACCAAAATTCCGCTTCTAACGTTATGAATAACTATTAATAATAAAGGCAATAAAACCCACCCCAAATACGAAAAGCGTCTTAAGACAAAACCCACTTGCTAAGATTAATCTATTCGGGACAATGAATTATGTATAAACTATTGTGTCGTGTACCGCAAACGGCAAAAACACATTACCTCATAACTGTCTCAACGATGACTCAACCACTGAGGATATTGTTCTCTACATTAAACTCTATTATTTCCCAGTTAAAGTTTACGGTCAAATATCATAGTTAATATGGATAACACATTATTGCAAACTCATGTCCATTTGAGGGTAGTTACGGTACTCAGGTATTACGAGTTATTACAGGAGTTGGCGGCGCGAGGATTGCGGCCGTGTTGACTTCTCGTTGGGTATTTAAACTAATAGTTTTGGTGTTTGAACTGGGAAATAAACAGAGTAATATTGTGATATTATGTCGTTTCGCAGTAATTGTTTCAGTGCTGACTCTACCATTGTCACCATTCTCTACAAGTGTCACTTAAATTTAGTCTGGTTTGGTACTGTAGCTTCTAAGGAAAATATTTGGGTTAGGCGCACGATTAAAACAAAATAATTCTTAATGAAGGATTAATCAAAAATACATTTTTTTCTCTTAAGTAAGTACATAATTGGCTCTAATAAAATATTATACCTACCTAAGCATCCTCTTCTTCAAGTTTATTGAAGTAGGTCACCTAATATAGTATTGATACCTACATGTAAAATTCCGAACAAAAATTAAAGCATTTCAAACTAACAGTAATTAAAAAAAAAACAATTAAAAACAATATTCACATAAAATCATGGAGTTGAACGGTACCTACATAGAAAATAATCACTGACGTGACGCGAATTTTATTTCGCACTTCCCTCGAAAATCATAGTGTTATCCATCGATACTCCATCAGCGGAGTTATCATAAGTCGCGCATCCTTGATAAGCCACTCACATTAGTGGATTACACGCGAAAGCTTTCCGTTCCTAAGGCGACCTGTAATCGGCTTTCTGACCCTTCTTTATATTATGAATAGTTCACAACTCACTATAAGTATTTATCCATAGTACGTGCTACAAGAAATCGACCGTAGTGAAGTTACAACGAAGTTTCTTTCCTAGCAACATTAGTGTGTTGTAAAATAAAAGTATAGATATTTCAACATTTTATGCATTATTTTATCAGATTATTTTTTCTTCATATACATTTAAAGTTTTATAATAAATGGTACTACTATGATGTTGGATTGCAAAAAGATAATGCTTGAGCCTAGATCCAAATTATATTTCCTTACTTTGAAATGAAAAATCTGGCCTTGTTTATATATTACCAAATTTTAACGCAAGTAACATGTTCACCTCTACAAACGTACTAAGAACTAAAAAAAACACTTTCTACACATACCTACCTATTCCTCACGCTGATATTATGCTCTATTTTCTCACCGAGTCCTAACGTCAGAATCAAAGCGATACTCAAAGGTAGTTGGCGGAAAATGGCTTGTAAATAATAAAAGGATTTCGGGACGCACGTGGAACCTCCCTGCTATGTTTTCTATTCCACCGCGTTGCGTGCTCGAGTTCGCTTATCCGTTCTACGGGAGACAGTTTCGGTAACTGGTTCTTGAATGGAATATTAGTGGGATTGTGATGTGATCGAAAAGTATTTTTAGTTTGACTTATATTTAATAGAGAAGGTTAGTCTACTGTCTGATACGTGTTGCGTGCAACTGTATCTGTAAAAATCGGTTGATCCGTTCAGTATGATGCCACAGACAGATACACACTCTGATAACACCCCTCTTTATTTGTCGAGAGTTAAAAATAATTTTAGGATAGGTACCATTACTACTTACTTTGTGTATATCTTTTGTATATATCTATATTTTGTGTTATTACTTTGTGTATATCTAAAGCAAAGACATTACCAAGAAAGAGGTAGATATGTGACCGTCCAAAATAGTACGTCCTGCTTAACGGATACTATGGACACTCGACTCAGTCGTTCGCGGAAAATAACGTTGATAAGATGTCGGTATTGCCCACAGAGTAAAGACTAAAGAAAGAGGTGCCCTTATTAGATATTTGTATGAAACAAAACGTGGTCATTGTTTTTTCATTTTCATTTTACTATTTACCGGTAAATAGTTGAACTACTCGCTTCGTTTTATGTCGATGTTAGTACTAGGCCGACCACTCGGCCGACTTGCTTAGGGCCAGTACCCTTATTAACTGGTCCATGGTATTGCCAATATGGCTCATCTTCTGGTGAATAATATGCAATTCCTGTAGGTACATAAGTAAACACCTAAGAGAGAAAGACAGTATTCAGTTTAATTTATCGTTTTAATTACTTTTATTTTTACTTTTATATTGATTTTATTTTGGACGGTGAGGGAAAACATCGTGAGGAAACCTACCTATCCCTCGGGATTAGGTAATAGTCAGTTCCTGTATACACGGCGACAAGGTTCACCACCTGTCACGTTGGGTTCCGACTATCTGGTGAAACGTGGGCTTTGAGTTGGTTAATATCTCCACAATGTGGTGGTGTATGGCCACTCAAGCCTCTGACTACCTCCGAATGGGGATAAAAGTCGTGACGTTACATTTCATTGATTTTAGAGCCATTAATCAAAGTAAACTAAACATACTGCGCGCGCGAAGATTGTAGTTTTTAAAAACAAAGTTGTGCGCTGGCGTGAGACTGCTACAGAACTTAAAAGCTGGTGAAACCATGAAAAATACGAGTGGTTATATCGCCAAGCATTCATAATACAGTGTGATGTGAATTATGTATTCTTATACCTACGTTATGTATGGTGTTCGTGTTCAATATTCGATACAAGTTCGATCATTCCTGCAATAGGTAACGACTCATTACTAAATTGTATTTAATTGATTAGTAACAGTTAATAAATATTTGGCTCTGAATAATAAAATACAATTTATGTATGTTCATAAAAGTGGGGCAATAATTATTTTTGTCAGGTTTTCAATTAATGTTATCCAACCCCATAATTATATTATGTAATTATTGTGGTGCCATAATGTCAAGAACTTTTTTTTGGTCTTGGTCAAGTGTTGCAAGAACTGAGTCTGCAAGAGCAAGAACTGAGCGTCTCCGTGTTTCGGAGGGCACTTAAAAAGTCGTTCCTGGTGATTGTCATCTAGTCAGCAATCGTTAAGCCTTGTCAGCGGCTTTCGGGCGGCTTGAACAACTCTGACACCAGGTTGGCCACTAACCATACGATAAGAAAAAGAACAAGCTGGTGGAATTACTAGCCCGTGTATAGTGAATCGTAAGCCGACGTCAGACAACACCTTCGCAGGCACTCCGACGAAATTGGAAGAGAAAATAAACAGAAAAGTTCACGTACAAGATTACACCTGAGGAGTTTGATGCAAACACGATTTCGGCTGATGCTGTCGGGCTGTCTCGATCATAGTAACGTTACTGCAGATGACAAACGGTGAAACGTATCGAAGAATCGATGGAAATATATTGTAGAGCCTTGTTTATTTTTTTTTGCTGAAATTATTCAGTGCTGTACGTGAAGAAATCCTATATGATAGGCAGGTGTAACAAATTTTGTAGATTCTTCTTTATTTTCAGTTTAATATATTCTACCTGATAGATGGATTTAAGGTATATTTGGGACAGAAGAGGATGGGAAAAGGGATTGGGCTTCCGGCTCTCTCATTCATTGTACGAAACGCAGCTGTAATAGCTAAATTACGCTGACCTTCTGTGAGAGGGTGGAAATACCTCGAGCCAGCCCGTATATGAGCTGTAAAATAAACAACTTGGCTGTACCACCAATATATATGTCATCGGAAAATCTTGTCCGTCCGTCCGTCCGTCCGTTTATAATCTCACTAGATTAATTATAAACCAACGATTCGTACAGTTTTCCGCTGACATCTTTTTTTTTTTTTGAAAATTATAATAGGAACATCGTGGTTAAGTTAACCTTCTGACCAACATAAAATAATCTCTGTTATCTAAATAAGGGCGGAAACCCACCGCGGCGCACGCTGTTTACGCTACGCACGAAATGACGTGGCTTCCACTAGCTGCGTGGGTTCATGACATCAGTTACGTAATTTCGTGCGTAGCGTGCACAGCGTGCGCCGCGGTGGGTTTCCGCCATAAATGTGACCCAAACATAGTTCTGAATAAAGCCGCAGGAACTGGGCATTCGGAGACGACAGGCTCGGGCAGCCCGCGAGATGATGAAGGCGCGTAATTTACTGTGTCCCGGTTACACAGTGACAGATGGCCGGCCGTGTCGCCCGCGCTAACTTGGATTCACTAAAGGATGCTCGGATGCGGTAAATGAGCTCCTTTGATTTTTTATAGAAACTAGTGCGAGCCAAAACTAACACTAAATTAGTGAGCGAAAAACTAGTGAGGTGGTGAGTGAGGAACCAATTGGTTAAGCATGCGTCTTGCGGGCTTATCAAACCCCGGTTTCAAACAAAATTACTTTAATATTATGATTATAACTTGGTGAAGGAAAATATCGTGAGGAAACTTGCATGTCTCAGAAAATCCAGTCAATTGTCGAAACATGTGAAATCCACTAACCCGCACTGGGCCAGCTTGGTGGATTATAGCCTGAATCCCGGATTGAGCCTTTCTGTAATTTTCCCTAGTCTGGGAGTCACTGGGATCGCTCCCAGTCCATTATATGGTAGCCTTAGTACAAGCATTGCTTAGTTTGGGTGCCATAAAGGTACCATAAAGTTGGTATTTATTTATTTATTAAATAAAAATTTAGATTACAGTACGGAACCTTAACACACCTTAACACACCTTAACACACCTTAAAATACAATCGTAATGACATTATGACCACTAAAACTAGGAAAAAGAAAACTAAACATAACATACCTAAACGTTATTTACAATTCAAAAAAAAATAAACAAATGTTAATACTTTCTGTGCCTTATCATTAAATAAATCTAGTGCAGTGTGCTGATTGAGCATCGAGTTCAGTAGTTTGATCGCTCTGGGTGTGGGTGCCGCGGCAGCGCGGCGCGTGCGCACTCCCGGGGGACCAACGGACCAACAACATCCTCGCCCTCGCCCCCGACTAGGAATCGTCTCGGAACACCCGCAAAACCTACACGCCCCAATGTAGTAGGATTATCAATTTTGTTAGTTAGGATGTAATAGTAATGAATTAAACGTAGAAATTTGCGTCCAAGTTCCAATGTATCCAAACCGACCATTCCTGTTACAAACATGGAAGGGTAGGGGTAATGACCATATAACTTTTTATATACAAATCTGGCAAACTTTCTTTGGATACGTATACATGGTATGTAAGACTGGTGATTTTTTTTAGTCTAGGTTAGTGATGTACCAAGAAAATCAGCACCGATATCTATAGGTATAAATTCTAATTAAAATTAAACTATCTTCCACATTTGTCATATCCATTTATTTCTGAAACGAAAATATGTTTCGTAGCTCAACCAATTCAAACGCAGTCCTCATTTACTAAAATATCCGGCCCATCTGCGACCTCATGACTGCTTCAGAATATTTATCATCGCGTTGTATACATTTTACGTTATTATATTCTTGATTACAATTTATTTGAGTGGAAATACAGATTTGAATAATAAATGTGACTGACACCATTTTAGTTTCCCGGTTTATTAATTTTATGATTACATCATAAACTAGATAATCATTTCAACTATATAAAAACTATCGAACAAGGAAGAGATAGTGAGATGATTGGAATACCGATATTTTTATTGGTGGTAGAGCTAAGCTATAGCCAATTGACCGGGTTAGTACCACCTCCTCACAGAAGATCGGTGTAAAGTAGCTATTACAGCTGCGTTTCGTATGATGAGTGAGACGGAAGGTATGACCCAAAGTGAAAGAGCGATCTCCTTTCTTTAAAATGGGGTCAAATTCTTATCCTTCTTCTACTGTATTCATAGAACATAAGACAACGTAGTACACCGCATATAAGTACTACCTACCGCATATACCTAAGTAAAATTACTGCCAGTTAGTTGCCTTGCCAATAGTTCAATAAAATCACTGCTCTTTATTTTTCAATGAATCGCAGCGGTATATCATCGTAAATATAACACATTGAATTCCATTCCGTTATTTCCGCCGTTCAATAAAAGGGATTTGGATACACAAAATGGAATAATTTCCTGCTTTCAGGAACGCTCGAGTGTGAAACTGTTCGTTATTAAAATGCTACTTTGAGGAGCAGTAGTAATTTCTTGACACAGATAGTCTTTTTTGTGTTAAAAATACGCGTAATTTGTTAGGAAAAGACTGCTGTTCAAGTTCAATTGGTGCGTCCAGATGCCTCGCATACCTCGCCCAAGCACCAATTATGTCTATGCGTCCGACGTGAAAACTGAACGCGCGTCCGCGGCATGTGCCTATGAAGACGCAGCCAATGATTAATACAAGAACTTTTCCAATGAGAACAAAAAACGCCTTTTTTTCAACATGTGTTCAATATCAATAAAGTAAATATTGGCCAGAAACAAACTCAATTTTCAGAAAACAATACCGTTCTAAATTGACGAAACATATTTAAGTACCTAGTATACTCTCGGACAGAACTTATGAGGCTGCAACGAGAGTGCGGATACACTTTATTGTTCTTGCGTGTTTCGAGAAATCGGTACCAAGACTTCTTGTCAAGATTCTTGGCAAGTTGTAAACATTAAAACAAAGGCCTACACTTTATAATTTTGCGCTCAATATTCCAAAATGCCCGCCGAATACCGTTTGATAGTGGATGCGTAAGGAATGCTCAGTGTTGCAGCGACAATCCTCTCTATCTGAGCGCCTCACGCCGCGCCGGGCGAATTATCCAATAAACATAATGAAAATTTAAGCCTACAGACGCTGGCGATACCGTCGGGACGTCTCCTGCAGATAATCCTTAAGCTATGTTCACACCGGATGAGAACAACGAGGTTATCGATCGATCGATTGCGATAGATTTTACGAACGGTCGAACGAAACCAAATGAATGAGGTCGACTGGGAGGCATTACCGAATCTGTTATTATTGGAGGCAAAGCGCTAAAGCACTATTTAAAAAAAAATCCCCCAGATTGATTACCTTCATAGGTGACAAGAGGACTGGCTCTTTCCTTGCTCAAAAAATACAGCGGGGAAATGCAGCCAGTATTCTTGCCACAATCCAACGCGGATGGGATTTGTATGATTAGGGGCAGGTTTTTAGTTTATAATAATTTTAATTTATGTTATGTATGTAAATAAAATAAAACATGATAAAAAATCATTTTGACATATTTTAACGCCTCGTCAAGCTTATTACCGTGTGGACCTACCCTTACAGAGTAGTCTGAAGCGGAATAATACGCAAATTATACTGAAATGAAACGCATTTTGCGACAATAATGGCATCGATTGTTATTGTGAGGGATCTGCTTCTGAATCGGTGATTGTTTGAAAATTAATACAATGTTTTGTGAGGATCAACTTGAAGATATAAGAGGTTTAGTCTGTACCACAGATAATGAATAACTTGGCAGCTTAAAGTATGAATCTTGGTAGGTACAAATCTGTTTTGTTGTGGTTCTTGAAATTAAGTTCAATACAGGTATATTTATTGTAGGTACCAATTACAACATTTCCGTGCTTTCACATTACCATATAAATAAATAAATAGTCTGATAACGATATGATTTGATTTATTTACAAACCCATCTTTACAAACTGTGACAGTTCATACTGCAGGCGACCTAAACACGACCTAAATACCGCAATAAATTAGGTAATGCGATTTTGGTCTGAAACGACTACATAGGATTCCAACCTACAAGATTAAAATGTTTTAAACAGTTGAACTTCACACGCTTCGACATAACTGTGTTAACGATAAATAATTATTTCAAGTAGTTCTGGAACATAAAATTAAATTTCAGACTCTTATATTGGCATTTTAAAAGAACTCCGATAACAATGTTTTGGTAAAGCTATGGGAAACGAATAATCCCATGCATACGAATTTCAACTCACATGCTTAGAGTTAACCTATGATTTGGTATGTTAGCATATTACTTTCAGTTTTATCGTAACTTGATAACAGAAGTTTTTGCTAGAACTGTTAAAATTTAACCTGTCAAATGTGAGCATATTTACGATGTCTCGACTCAACACCACTTAGATTTCTCACAATAAATATTACTTAACAAAATCAAACCTGTCATACGAAAGAGAGAATTATGAACACTTGACCAAAAACACTCAGATTGGGATGTGTGGGCGTGGCTTATGCGCCTTGCCACGCAAAACTGGGACACTTAATTATAATCCCTACAAACATAGTTATAAGAGTGTTTCTGGCCAAAATTAAAGGGATGAAGGTGAGATTTATTTTGGAAGGAGGTGTGAGTATTCAGAACGTCTGGGGATGACTAGCGTGGGAGTATATAAACAAAAATACAGGACGGAGCGGGGCGCTTTTTGGCTCTTTTTGGCTTTTTGGCATTTTAGTTTGACTTGACTTGAAGTTTCGGGACTTCAGGCAGTCGTATTTATTCTCGGGAGAAATCCTTTGAGACGGGTGCGAGTGCGCGAATCGCGAGTTTAGTTGAGATTGCGCGGGAGAGTTGGTTGGAATTGCGCGCGATTTGAGCGGTTAGTCGGAACAAATCCTTGGACCTATCCAAGTTGACCACGACGTGCGGTTCGGGATAAGTTTACGTGTGGTGATATTTATGTGATTCACTATCGTATATATATAAATCTTGTTTATTTGTGAGTGTTGAAAGCGAAGCGTTGTAAGGTAAGGAAAATTGGATTTTGTATCATGTTGTCTGAGGTCGTTGATATATCCGCTATTTCGTCTGACATTCGTGGTGTTGTTAGGAGTCTTTACATTTCAGGGAAGGCTGGAGACGGCGGAGATATTAGGTGGAATGTTTGGAGATGGATGCGAGCGAATACAACAAAAATCTATATTTGTTTAGGCAATCGCATGATTGTTTTGCTATTTTAACCTATTGGACTAAATTAGGGACAATAAATCACGCTGTTGCCTTGCAGAACAATGTACGAGTCATTCGCGTTTCTCTATTAGAAAAGTTAGTCATTGCGTTTGAATTCGACTCTGATTGTGATTCAAGCTCCAGTGTTGACAAATTCGTGTACATAGAACATACATTAGCTGACACTGTGCGATGGCCTCCGTTGCCCGACTATCGGGGCGGAAACTGAAAGCGTCAGGCACCGAACACTATACACTGAACAAGCAATCACAGAAGAGATTTGCTCACTATCTGACACACATTTAGGTATACACCTGGTGTTTCGGGGCAATTTGCGATGTCCAGGAGTTGCCTGTCCTCAGACACTTGTAACGGTGAATACGAGCCGCGGCAAAGGATTCTCAGGCCTTTTCTCCGTTCGGGGTAACTTGTTCCAAGCCGGATGTGTGACAGAATTTTGAACCCAACATCGAACAAATTGCTTATCGATATAACACTAGAGCACTTAAATGTAATTAATTATATCGTCGGCGACGATTATCCGGAGTCGGAACTGACATTTTGGCCCTTCCGGCACTGTAGTTAATTTATTAAATTAATTCAATACTTAGGTAATAAACCCTTTGTTTGGACGAACAAACGTCCTTAAGCAATAAGATGAATGCACAAGGCCTTGTCTTAGGAGAGGTGAAGAATGTATGGTTTTAATATCGATAATCGCTAGGAATGGTAGAATAAATTTTATCTTGTTTAGGCTTTGCTAAGGTCGGTCTAGATTGTTGGTTTTGTCGGGGCACGTTGTTCATCTGCCAGTAGGTTCTGACTATAAGGAGAGTTGGGAGGTCAGATCAACATTTATCGCTAGATCTAGGTCTCATGCCTGTAAGTCTAGACTTATTCTCTGACTACAGACGGTATAAGTAGCCCACGTCGCCAGAGCATCGAGAATGGACTACGTTGTTTTGTTCTTGCCATAATTACAAATCTATGTATATTCATTTAATTTATATGTGTATCTATGTATCTTATATATATCCCATCTATAAAATAAATATGTCCGCGCGTGTACGTAACTATCGGTATAAGAAAGGCAAGTGCGGTTTTGCCAAATTTCGCGAGTGTGAGTGCGAACGAGGTACAGGTGATGCTGTGTATTGGTGAGATTAGTCTATAAGAGAATTAGCGTTATAGTTTCATTGTATGTATTAGAATAAATTCGATTATGTTAAGTCCTTAAGACTCATTACTTCAATAAACTGATGAAACTATAATGTTATTACATTGCATTGTGTATATTTATTCAACGGGTTTTATAGGAGGTGATCGCTGACGGACGGATTGCATGACCTAGTTTTATTGCTTTCGCCATGTGTGATGTTTAATCCCTACAGTATCTACAAATGATCACCGACAACTGCGGCGTTTTCTACGGGTCTCTACATAAATATTTCTTTGTCTGTGTACTATGTTCATTTCCACAGGAGTTTGTTTTTAGATATTTTAATATTGTTATATCTATTTATATGTATGACGACTAACGGACAACATGAGTAATTAATTGGATCGACGACTTTAATTAAATAACTTTATCTGTCATGAATATGACAAACCTTTCGACACTCGCTAAATAAACGCGACGTAGGGATCTTTCGGTATAATAATTAACGCACGTTAGGTAGGTTTCACGGATTGATATTTGAATAGGTAGATAGGATTTTAGGTAGGAACTGAGACGTGCAGAACGTATTTTACAAAACCCACATGATGGGATACCAAACAAACAATTCGGCTTTGTAGTCCTGTCAACATCCTAAAACGTAATTAGACATGCAATATGACAATAACGTAATTACCGAAATATAATTGATTACTCTAAATTAATTGCAAAGGCTTCGTCTAACATACGACGTGATGTGGTTACCTTAATCCTTAGGTAGAGCTGTCGTAGTACGCGTAGCGGTTAGGTAGCGTAGCATAATTGTAGCGATACGCGTAGCATCCGTAGCGATGTAGCGGATTTATAGAATGCGTATTTTCAAAAATCACAAGTATAGAATTATTCTACTTTTGGATCATCTCGATCTCTACTATCTCTTCTCGATATTTTTTTTTCGACTAAGATGCATTGTCATTATATCTATCTATTCAGTGCAGAAATTTTTGTGTTTTACAGAAAATATGTTCATTATTTTGCCCCAAAATTTGCCCCAAATTACTGGCAGGTACCAGTTAATTTTCTGCTGCAACTGCCTAATACTACTAAAGTCATTAATAAAAAAGTGCCTATTTTAATGTACCCCCAAATTTAAAGAAAGTTTTTGACTTACACTAACATTACAAATCACTTTTGCCCTTAAAATTATTTGTATAATCATTATAAACTGGCTAAAAATTTATATAACTTTGGGGGTAATAATTTAATTGATAAATTATTATAAAACCCAAATAAATCATATAACAGGATTTATATTCATCCGCTTTTATAGCTCCGCTACACTCTATCCGCAGCCTTAGTCTCGTTAACGAATAAAACATTTACAGGGGGCTCGGAACACACCCCATGAATATTAATACTTTACTTTCTCTACCTGAAAGTTTATTTCATTAGGCTCGCGATATGGACGGGTTATGAGACGACCGTCATTTCGTATGGCATCACAAAGTTTCGCTACGTAACTACGGGCTTGATTAAATTGTTAAATAGTTTCACAATATTTATATTCATTTTATCAAATAGCAAATACATAGATTAAATCTTTGATTAAATAAGTTCATAGCCCAATGCTAATGATTAAAGAGGTTGCTTCTCAGTCGAAGTCGCGTTTCCGATCCGGCAGTAGAATTTAAGGAAAAAATGTAAAATGACAATTTGTAAGTGCCCCCGTAGGCCTAAACAAAATAAACGCTTTGACTTTGACTCTAACTATTAAAGTGAACCCAGTGCGCTAGGCCCACTTTGAATATGAGTTAAAGATGTGTTAGACCATTAAGCTCCGAGTTCACCTATACAATAACGGACCGTTAGAGCAGTAAACGACTGCACCAGTACATCAAACAATCGATTAATGTACGAACGGTCCGTTAGTGTGTTGATGAACTCAGCCCTCACTAAGAAAAAATTTACGACAACAAAATGGTTTTTGTAATTCTTAGTAGTGTTTTTAATATTTTCTACTAAACGTTTTGTATTTACAGCAAATGTTTTATGTAATGTCTCGCATTTATAAAACATTTGCTGTAAATACAAAACCTTTAGTAAAACATACTAAAAAGGCTACTAGGACCTACAAAAACCATTTTGTTTTCGTAATTTGTTTTCTCAGTGTAATATACTGTGATAAACTCACACTTAAGACGATACAAGAAAAAAATGAATTTTAGTTTCGGGGTGTGGCTAGCGTCGCGTGAGCTGCCGAAGGATATATCCCTCTCGCTTAGCTAGGACAGAACAGCTATGGAGTAGACTATAGTATAGTTATTTTTTGAAGGAACAATATTGTTTAATTTGTGCAATTAAAATAATATGTCCCAGTGCACCTTTTAAAATAGATGAAAATATTCAAATATATTTTTTTCGTTTTATATGGGATTTTTATGTCGAGTGTATTTGAAAAAAATAATTTAATTTCTATGTTGTTTTTATTGCTGAAGACAAAGTAAGTCAAAAGAAGACAAACGATACCTACAATATGCTGATAGATACGTATAACAATATTTCGATCGTATAATAGCCTATAACCAGCGGACGATCCAGACGCGTCCAACGATATCTCATTAGTCAAATTATTATGATAAAAATAGTTTGGACGTTATACGGGAGCAGATGAACATACATACATATCGGTCAAAATCATAACCCTCCGCCCACCGTAGTCGGGTAAAAATGTACATACTCTGTGTCAGTGACTGACTGCCGGATATGAGTATCTTTTTCATGTTTCGTAGGCAAAGGAATACTTTGGTACTTAACTTCGATGCCGATCATGAAGTCATCAGCGGTGTCATAATATTTATTTTTACCATATTTAATTTATTTTTTAATTTAATTTTCAGTTTTTATTAATTTTATTGATTTAACCATGCATTTATTTATTGTTTATCTTTATTTTTTTATCTATCAAAATCACCCTTAGACTGGTTACCGCCACAGGTGACAAGAGGGCTGGCTCTTTCCTTGCTCAAAAAATTCGCTTGACAACAGGAACAGCTTGAATACAGGGAGGACTTGCAGCCAGTATCCCACGCGGACGGTATTTGTTTAATTAGGGGTAGGTTTTTATTTTATTGTATTTTATTTTAATTTATGTTATATTATATTGTATTTTAATGATAAAACATGAAAAATAAAAAATATTTTTTTATTTTTTTTAATTTAATTTTACTTTTATTTATTGTTTTATATTTATTGTGAAATTATAATAATTTTAATAATCAATATTGGACTATGTCTGAAACAAATACATTGAATTGAATAATTTAAATACAAAAATTATCACATTAACTCGTTAAATCACGGTTTACACCCGCTAGAACGAAAAAGATCCTAACATGGTAGGTAGGACCTGAGGGTTGGCCAGTTAATTACTTAAAATACACTATATTTATTTCAAGAAAACATTCATAAGATCTGGAGGCGTCGGACTCGCACATAAAGGGTTCCGTACCACCGTAGAATAAACACATCAAAAATATCAAGTTTGAGACTTGATATTTATTTTTAAATGTTATTATATTTTTAGTATTTGTTCTGCACCGGCAACAGAAATACACATTCAGTGAAAATTTCAACTCTCTACCTGTTACGGTTCGTGAGATACAGCCCGCGCTGACAGACGGACAGACAGACAGACGGACAGCGTAGGCCTAGTAATAGGGTCCCGTTAGCACCCTTTGGAACCCTAAAAAGTAGCCTATGTTCTCCGCCAAGACCCAGTCTATCTCCATACCAAAATTCATCAACATTGGTTCAGCGGTTTAGCCGTGAAAAGGTAACAGACAGAGTTACTTTCGTTTATAATATAATAGATTGAATAGGACGGACAAACATTTTCCTATCCATTATCTGTAATGTTATTTTTTACGATAATTTATTGATGTATGATATATTTATTACTTGCCCATCCATACCTACAACAAACGCAATAAAGCGACTCCATTGTTTTGACAAGCAATGTATTCCCACTGTCGGCCCAAGACCATGCTGCAAGTATATAACAGTAAGCGAAATAGGGAGTTTTTACAGAAATGACACGAATAACTATGAAATGACAAGAGATGACACAAAATGACAAGAGATGACACAAAATGACAAGAGATGACACAAAATGACAAGAGATGAAAAGAAATTACACGAGACAAGGAAAAGCAAACGAAAATCACGCTGCAGTGCAGGTCGTAGGTTCGATTCCTGCCCAGGACATGCATTTGTGTGCATGAACATGTCCGCATGTCCCGAGTCTAGGTGTAATTAAGTGTATATTTAGTTTGTATTTACAAACAAAAAGTAGTATATGTAGTAATATCAGTTATCTGGTTTCCATAGTACAAGCTCTGCTTAGTTTGGGATCAGGTAGTCATGTGTAAAAGAATTTCCAAGGATATTTATTTGTTTATCATAGGCGTCGGCGGACTGTAAATACTGTACTGTACCTGTAATGTGGCACGACCGTAATATTTTTTCATAATATTTTTTAAAAAATCCTTCACAGGTCCGACGTCGAACAAGTCCGAGCGGACACTGACAATACAAAGTTAGAGAGAGACATGGTTAGTTCAAGTACTTAAAATGTGAGATGGCGATATTGTGCGCGCGCTCGGAAATAAACAACGTAAGCGCCAAACCACATTTACTTGATTTAAAAAAATACTACTTCATGAATTAAAATATGGTTGAAGGGTAGTTTAGATATCATTATTTGCTATGTTTTAGAAATAATTTCGTGATCTAAATCGTAAAAACATCGTGGTAGCAAGGAAAATTGTAAATAATTAGAGCTCATTTCATAATTTTTTTTTATCGAGAAAATTTCATCAAATCGTGATTTGGATTTAAAGATACTCAAGATAATATAGTCAAAAATCATACATCTAAATATAAGATTCCTAGTCCACATACTTACTTAAAGAAAAAGTAGAATAGAAAATCAACCAAATTTCGAACCCTCCTCTTAAAAATAACATCACACAAAACTCTATATTATTTAACAAGTATAGTCCTATAAGGCAATGTTACCCTACATTCTCATATATTGAACCACAACAACAAAGTAGCAAGACCCAGTATCTAAGTAAGCGTTCCACCGCAACACTGCCGGCGTTGTTAACACTGAACGCGCTTCGCAACCTATTTAATTATTCCTTATTAACGTAATGGCCGACCGGCTGGCCTTGCTGATTTACTAGGTCGGCTCTGCGATGGGAATTAATAAGGCTATGTTACTTTTATTGCACGTTTGTAATAGATAGCAGGTTGTTAGTGCACGTCATGGCGTTTTGATGGCTCTCTGAAGCAGGCAAAGTTTCGGGATGATACAGATTGTCATTTTCAAGGTGGTAGAGCCAAGCTGTAGCCAATTGACTGCAGCTCATAAACGGGCTGGCTCGACCGGGGTAGTACCACCCCCTCACAGAAGATCGGCGTATAGCAGCTATTACAGCTGCGTTTCGTAGGATGAGTGAGAGAGCCGAAAGCCCACCCCCCTCCCCCTCCCTCCATCCCACTCCCCTTCAGGTTGGCAATGTGCGAGCAATGCCTTTGGTATTGTAAGCATTTATGGGCTACGGTAACTGTTTAACATCAGGCGGGCCGTTCGCTTTTTTGCCACCGCAGTCCTTTATAAAAAAAATTACGATGCACGCAGTTACATCCAGCGAATCATCTAAAATTATCAGAAATAATATACAAGTAATTTCTTTGAATGTGCAAGTAATTTATAAAAGTAACCTTAGGCAGTAAGTTTTACTTACTACCCTCGCACGGGCTAAGATCAGGAAATACGGCCTTTAGTTAAACAGACTATCTGCGTGATTAATCTTGCTGAGCTAGCTTTGAATACTGCACTTAGTTTGTGAAAGTATTTACACTGTAGATAAATTGACAAATCACTAATATGGTTTTAAAATTGCGCAGGTAAGGTACTACAGTTAAATATTTTTGCTTATTTGGTTACCCGAGCAATGTTTTTATTAATTGATGTGTTATTCCCGAACTATTCCAGATCATAAAGGTATAGTTATCATTTAACATATTGTCTACAATTTCGACTGCACTGTGTATTATTCAAACCACGCAGTCATGATATATTCCCAAATATATAATATATAATTATATACATGATATTCCCAAATAATTTGCTCCAAATTCTAGATATAACTAAATCTTATCTTATTCCTCGAGAGAACATTTTTTTACCCCGAGTATCATCTAAATTATTCGCTATAGTATTTTAAAAGTATTTTAAATCTCACTATTCCTCTACTCAAGTCGGTTTTATTAAAAAATATTACCTTCAAGAAGCGAGTCTTGCATATCATAAAGCACAGAATAAGGAATTACTAGAAATAGCATGTACTGCGTATCTTACGAGTCACCCAATAAAAGCCGACTCAGCACGAAACATGCCTCAACTTAAGACGAGGGTTCGAAATTTGGTTGATTTTCTATTCTACTTTTTCTTTAAGTAAGTATGTGGACTAGGAATCTTATATTTAGATGTATGATTTTTGACTATATTATCTTGAGTATCTTTAAATCCAAATCACGATTTGATGAAATTTTCTCGATAAAAAAAAATTATGAAATGAGCTCTAATTATTTACAATTTTCCTTGCTACCACGATGTTTTTACGATTTAGATCACGAAATTATTTCTAAAACATAGCAAATAATGATATCTAAACTACCCTTCAACCATATTTTTAATTCATGAAGTAGTTTTTAATTCAAGAAAATGTGGTTTGGCGCTTACGTTGTTTATTTCCGAGCGCGCGCACAATATCGCCATCTCACATTTTAAGTACTTGAACTAACCATGTCTCTCTCTAACTTTGTATTGTCAGTGTCCACTCGGACTTGTTCGACGTCGGACCTGTGAAGGATTTTTTAAAAAATATTACGAAAAAATATTACGGTCGTGCCACATTACAGGTACAGTACAGTATTTACAGTCCGCCGACGCCTATGATAAATAAATAAATATCCTTGGAAATTCTTTTACACATGACTACCTGATCCCAAACTAAGCAGAGCTTGTACTATGGAAACCAGATAACTGATATTACTACATATACTACTTTTTGTTTGTAAATACAAACTAAATATACACTTAATTACACCTAGACTCGGGACATGCGGACATGTTCATGCACACAAATGCATGTCCTGGGCAGGAATCGAACCTACGACCTGCACTGCAGCGTGATTTTCGTTTGCTTTTCCTTGTCTTGTGTAATTTCTTTTCATCTCTTGTCATTTTGTGTCATCTCTTGTCATTTCATAGTTATTCGTGTCATTTCTGTAAAAACTCCCTATTTCGCTTACTGTTATATACTTGCAGCATGGTCTTGGGCCGACAGTGGGAATACATTGCTTGTCAAAACAATGGAGTAGCTTTATTGCGTTTGTTGTAGGTATGGATGGGCAAGTAATAAATATATCATACATCAATAATTATAAATTATCGTAAAAAATAACATTACAGATATGGATAGGAAAATGTTTGTCCGTCCTATTCAATCTACTATATTATAAACGAAAGTAACTCTGTCTATTACCTTTTCACGGCTAAACCGCTGAACCAATGTTGATGAATTTTGGTATGGAGATAGACTGGGTCTTGGCGGAGAACATAGGCTACTTTTTAGGGTTCCAAAGGGTGCTAACGGGACCCTATTACTAGGCCTACGCTGTCCGTCTGTCTGTCTGTCCGTCTGTCAGCGCGGGCTGTATCTCACGAACCGTAACAGGTAGAGAGTTGAAATGTTCACTGAATGTGTATTTCTGTTGCCGGTGCAGAACAAATACTAAAAATATAATAACATTTAAAAATAAATATCAAGTCTCAAACTTGATATTTTTGATGTGTTTATTCTACGGTGGTACGGAACCCTTTATGTGCGAGTCCGACGCCTTCAGATCTTATGAATGTTTTCTTGAAATAAATATAGTGTATTTTAAGTAATTAACTGGCCAACCCTCAGGTCCTACCTACCATGTTAGGATCTTTTTCGTTCTAGCGGGTGTAAACCGTGATTTAACGAGTTAATGTGATAATTTTTGTATTTAAATTATTCAATTCAATGTATTTGTTTCAGACATAGTCCAATATTGATTATTAAAATTATTATAATTTCACAATAAATATAAAACAATAAAATATAAAACAATAAATAAAAGTAAAATTAAATTAAAAAAAAAAATTTTTATTTTTCATGTTTTATCATTAAAATACAATATAATATAACATAAATTAAAATAAAATACAATAAAATAAAAACCTACCCCTAATTAAACAAATACCGTCCGCGTGGGATACTGGCTGCATGTCCTCCCTGTATTCAAGCTGTTCCTGTTGTCAAGCTAATTTTTTGAGCAAGGAAAGAGCCAGCCCTCTTGTCACCTGTGGCGGTAACCAGTCTAAGGGTGATTTTGATAGATAAAAAAATAAAGATAAAAAGATAAACAAATGCATGGTTAAATCAATAAAAATAATAAAAACTGAAAATTAAATTAAAAAATAAATTAAATATGGTAAAAAAAAATATTATGACACCGCTGATGACTTCATGATCGGCATCGAAGTTAAGTACCAAAGTATTCCTTTGCCTACGAAACATGAAAAAGATACTCATATCCGGCAGTCAGTCACTGACACAGAGTATGTACATTTTTACCCGACTACGGTGGGCGGAGGGTTATGATTTTGACCGATATGTATGTATGTTCATCTGCTCCCGTATAACGTCCAAACTATTTTTATCATAATAATTTGACTAATGAGGTATCGTTGGACGCGTCTGGATCGTCCGCTGGTTATAGGCTATTATACGATCGAAATATTATTATACGTATCTATCAGCATATTGTAGGTATCGTTTGTCTTCTTTTGACTTACTTTGTCTTCAGCAATAAAAACAACATAGAAATTAAATTATTTTTTTCAAATACACTCGACATAAAAATCCCATATAAAACGAAAAAAATATATTTGAATATTTTCATCCATTTCATCTATTTTAAAAGGTGCACTGGGACATATTATTTTAATTGTACGAATTAAACAATATTGTTCCTTAAAAAAATAACTATACTATAGTCTACTCCATAGCTGTTCTGTCCTAGCTAAGCGAGAGGGATATATCCTTCGGCAGCTCACGCGACGCTAGCCACACCCCGAAACTAAAATTCATTTTTTTCTTGTATCGTCTTAACTATTGTGGCTAAATATCAACCAAAAAACACGCATCTACGCATTACAATATTCAACAGCGTATGTAGATGCCTGCAAAGGAGCGGCGCGCCCGATCAATCATTTTATGACATTATGTTTATTTGGTCAGACGCCAAAACTGATGCTCGAGCGCGCCGTTCGTCTCTTTTGGACGCACCTATTAGGCGCTCCGCTCCCCTCTTTTGGACGCACCCATTTCTCTTGCGTAGAAAACAAAGAAAGAAGATTTTTTAAAAGAAATTAAAGAACAATTTCAATTCTATTATATTCAGTTTTCTGTGGCATAAAGGCACGCACCACTCGTGCACAAGGGCGTGCATAGTGCTGTGAATATGCATATTGTCTGCAGCGAGCACTCGAGCACTCCACGAGACAACAATAGGCCGGTGTAATTTCAAGTTTTTATAGCTTTATTGCGATGTAGAGTAGAGACTCTACCCCAGACAATAACTTGAGAGACATGTGGTTATTCATAAGATAGCTGTATAAATGCTGCAATGTATACAACTTAACACTCAATTATTTCGTCACTAGTAGATCTTTAGTATTTTATTTGGAAAAAAAATGGTACTCAATATGCTTTAAAAGGAAGTGAATAGTAGTAGGGAAAGTATGGATTTAATTAAAAAAAGGATAGGTAATAGGCACAGATGTTTGATGTTTATAATTAAAATGAATTTCCACTGCGGTTATTGGTAAAAATAAAATAACTGAAAAGACATGTTTAAAATTACACACCAAATTCACAACAAACAACTTGGTGTAGGTAAGTAAAATGCAGGTAGCGCAGTTTCGTTTCGTTAATTATACTTAACAAGTTTACATGAAAACAGCAAAGTCACGTTACCCCGCGTAATTATTGCGCCAACGTTACAACGCAGTAAAATTTGTAATAATAAAGCCTAGACGCTAAAACTGAGTGCAACAATTACCAATAACCAAAATAATGCGATTTTTTCCATGTTTTCAAAATTACCTAGGCATAAACGCCTGTATGTCAATACCTTTAGTACTTTGTAGTATTTCCAGTGTAAACTGACCTCTCTTAATAACGGGTGTCAATAATAAGTAGAGCTCAGCTTACGTTGGAAAAGTTACCTTAGACATGCAGGCGACCCTACAATAGCTTGTATTATTTTGTATTTGGGTAGAGTTAAGCGCCATTAAGATAGTCACTAAATTAAAACATGTTTTGGGTAGGGTAAATTTATTTAAAGAAATCACGAAACTTTCTACAATTATTAGCAACTACCAAAGGACTTATTATATTTTATTAGTATAGTCAAATTGCTAATCAGATGGAGTAAACTGACATGTGCTAATGTCACTTTTCGATATAAATAGAACAAATAAGGTTCAAATTCAAAGAACAGTGACATTTCAGCTGTAACTTTACTCCGTCTGATTAGCAATTCGACTATGGTAGTATTATTTTTTTCTAAATTCGCCACTTGCTCGTAAGGTTGCGTGAAACGTAGCACGTAGCAAAGACGACCAATAACTGGAGGTAACGACATAAGCCGGCCACGTATGGCATCTACTTAAACAGCATTTATATTCATACAACCTCCTATTTACATAGCATCCCCTGTAACGCGGGGCGGTTCCATTTCTGAGGGTTTCAGGTTTTGTATATACTCGGAGGGTAGGCCGGATGTCGATAAAGATAGTAATCTGCGAGATTTGAGAATGAATTTGGGTGTTTTGGCAAAAAGGAGTATTATTATTACAGAAAAAGTGAAAACAAATCCCGGAAATATCTATACTAATAATATTATTAATGCAAAAGTAAGTCTGTCCGTTTGTCTGTTACATTTTCACGACTGAACCGCTAAACCAATTTTGTTGAATTTTGCTATAGAGATAGACCGGACCTTGGAGAAGGACATAGGCTTCTTGTAGCGAAAATAAAATTTGAGGAGAAAATAAAACTAGAAGTACAAATTCTATGCAGACGAAGTTGCAGGCACCAGCTAGTTTTTGTATAAGCGTATTTCGACCTGAAATATCTCGACCAGTTTACATGGTAGCATCTCGTCCGGTGCTAAACGTACCAAGTGATTATCCTCAGACTCAATGGACTGGGTGTGTTATACTGAGGTATATCCAGACCATTTCAAACTATGAAAATACTATTTATGTAATTTGATCCGCATGGGAATAAAATTTTTGACCATCTAATCTAGCGAGTTGGGTCAGGCTATGATTCATAATTTACGTATTTCACTAGGTATACGTGCTTAATATTTACTAAAAATAATCTACATAACTAAACGACTAGTGCCTTAAGATAAGGAGAGCTTCAATTATCGATTCGAAATTAAACTCTCTCTGTGGTTTATACTTCAACCGAATACCGCTCTAAACCTAGAGACAGTTTCAAATATTCTCATAGAAATATGCTTGTGAAATATACTTCAAAAATCAATTGATATAGCAATGAAACCACTATATCCCGGAGATAAGTAGTTGAATTCTAGAGAGCGGAGACGTGGAGCTAGCAATAAGAATGTGATATTGAACATAACCACTTGGAATATTCGCTGTGGGAATTTTATAACCGCGCAGGACCCCAAGTCGCTTAGCCTTTGAACTGCCACCGTAGCGTCTTGCCATTGTGACCGACTCTCTTATTGGTCAGCAGTGCAATAGGTGCATCCAGGTGCCTCGCATGCCTCGCCCGAGCAGTCATATTATGCCATTATGTCTATGCGTTCCGACGTCAAAACTGAGTGCTCGAGCGCGGCATGCGCCTAATGAAGACGCAGCTAACGGCTAAGCTACTCGGCGCAAATATGCAACTGCGACTAACGTATGTAAGACATCGCAGTATTTTTACAACCATGTAATAATACCATTATGTATAAAAAATATTTGCCAATTAAAAAACGCTTAGGTGTGTACAAGTGCTAAGCGGATCGCCCGAGAAATGAGTTTTACCTTAGTATAGGTGCCTCCAATACAAGCGTTGTTTAGTTTGGGACCATACAGTTTTTGTGTTAGTCTGGCGATAATAAAATTCTATTTATATAAAAATCTTTACGTTGAAGTTCTTTACGCTATAAAGCGAAGGGGGTATATATCGGCTGTCCATGAGACTACAAGTACAAATTGTATTGTCAAAAAGTCACTCCAATCTGCCGTGGAATCGTCTGAGAGCATGGGACATTCACTAAAAATAACCGATACGGATGGAAAAGCACAGAGAACTAACTTTTCATGGGTTCGAAGTTGTTCGGGTATCAAAAAGGACAGACAGTTTCGAACCTCGGCAAATCTGTCTAAATATTTATGGTTGGACATTTTAGGGAGAGAGCTACTTGTAGTTAGCGCTATGATTTTCTACCTATCGATAATCAAAGCTATCATTTCTGTTTGATTTATTAAAATATATCCGCTACATAACATTAAATTCATGGACACTCATCATAAGCTGACTGTACATAACTTCCAAAGTGTCTATATCGTTACGAGTACCTATGTTATATATTCTGTTAATAACATCTGAATTGATAACTAATTAATTTTATTTATTCATCAGCTATACCTACTTGAAAGACAATACATGTATGCCTCTCATCCTGAAACAAGTAGCCTGTAATATATAGCTGCAACATGTTACGTAAATGCCAGACAAAGTGAAATGTCCGGGCTTTGATTAAAATTATAATAAAAGCACACTCATTTGTGAATACTCGTGTAGTGAAAAAGAAAGCAGTAAAGGTGACTGCAGACCTAACTGATATGATGCAAATACAAATGTATGTTTGTTCATCTACCTATCCCTAGATTCAGGCTCTGTTGGGGATGTTTTAACGTCAACATAACAAAACAAAAACTGAGTCCTACACACTTTCGAGGCAAGCGTGGTGCGGCGCGGCGCTGTGCGACAAAATAATAATTTTTATTGGTTTATATGGCATTAAACGCACCTAAATAGAGCATAATCAAGAAGATTAAAGTACTAGATCTCATAAATTCACGTCCGTTCGTTGCAATATGTAGATAAGTCTTCACGTTATCTAAAAAAAAACATTATATTCGACCAAAGCCGCATGCTAAAATCAGTGTTGCATAGAACGACAGATTCTAGTTAAAGAAAGGAAAAAGTATCGTTTGCCTGTAATTGAAAGCCGTGATAACGGTATTAGTGGAATATTAGTTGGCAAACAACGTTAGGAAAGCAATTTCGGCTCGCATATTGCCTATTACCAAGTAGCGATCTTTGTTTGCACGTTATTTTCCAAAGAATATCGAATGCACATTGACTTTGGCGCTTCTACTTAAAAGAACAAGGTTTGCCTCGATACCTGCCTTGATACCTTGTAGGTATCTGCAGGTACTTACTAGGTACTTGTTTTATAACTATACACTGAGCTGTGTCTTTAGATGTGTCCATATGGCGCACATGCCTCACCCGAGCACTCATATTATGACATTACGTCTATGCGTTCCGACGTCAAAAGTGAGTGCTCGCGCGAGGCATGCGCCTGATGAAGACGCCGCCATTAGATGTGTCCATATGGCGCGCATGCCTCACCCGAGCACTCATATTATGACATTATGTCTATGCGTTCCGACGTCAAAAGTGAGTGCTCGCGCGAGGCATGCGCCTGATGAAGACGCCGCCATTACATATTTTTTTTTTTTTTGTAAAGTCTGTATGAATTTTGGATTACAATTCAAGCAAGTATTTTTAGAAATCTTGTCTGTTTGTCTGTTAGTGTTAGCATCACGGAAAAAAGGCTGAACTTATTTCAAGGTGTTCTCTTTTAGATAGCCTATCATTTGACTTAATGAATAGGGTACACAACATTACGCTTTAACCAGTAGGGTTGACCTGCAAAAATAATTTAGGAGATCGAAAGTCACCGCCTCGCCGCTCGGCGTCCACTCGTTGACCACGCGCGGTCCGCGGGCGGACGCTGCTTTTACACCATAAACCACCAGTGGACCGCGCGTGATCAACGAGTGATCCCCGCGTGGTCAGCGCGTGGTCCACTTATTTCCGGTTCAGTTAGTGGACGCCGACCGACGAGGCGGTGCTAGTCGGGTGCCGAGTTGATAGATGAGTGCCAACGTTAAAGATCCAATACAAATGTTATATCGTCAGATCACATCTAAACTAGATCTTGACACCTGATGGTAGACCCTGAGCCAAACCACTAAGAGAAACCTTAATAGAAAACGACTATTTTACTTCGAAATCTTAGATTAATGAATGGTCTCCGCGAGGGCGCTAGTGCACGATACTTTCATACATCTATGGTTGGAATTCATACTCTTTATTATGTTGAAAATGTACGCGATGAGGCTAATAACTCACCGGCGACATATTTATGCCGAAAGCGAAACATAACACGACAGTACCGAGCATTCATCTCTAAGCATAAACTTATGAGGCAATAAAGGTGCCGCGTTGAATAGGCCGTGCTCCGAGTAAATTATGACCCGAACATATAAGATTTTGAACAATACGTTACTATCTGTGAACGTGGTCCTAAAGGTGACCTTACACTGACTTCGGTCGATATCGGTCAGGCTTTATACGTCAATACATGCATTGCGGTTGTTCGATGGATAGTCAGATTGACAATCGATCAATTGAATGATCGGTTAGTAAAGTTTTAGTGGAGATAAAGATGTCGTTCATTTACTAAGCCTGTTTCAGTGGTTCGAGCGTAGGCCGCTCGGCTCACTGCATCGGGTGGTGTCGGCTTCGATTCCCGCCAGCAGCATTTCATTTGCCCTAGTCTGGGTGTCATTGGGATCATCCCCAATCCATTGTATAGTACCCATAGTATAATCTTTACTTAGTTTGGGACCATACAGTTGGTTGGTAAGTCTTGCGATATTTATTTATTTATTATTGACAGTTTCCCATAGGACATCTGACAAAACGTCAAATGTATTTGTTGAATGTAAGGTTCGTCTATTCTGAAAAAAGCTTTTAATCAAATTTAAATAATTGGTATGTTCGATCGAACTCGACCACTGTAATGTACATTCACCTTTACTCTATACCCTTTACAAAAATATGGCAACTTAGCAAATCGTCGCACCTGCGTCTGAATAACGTTTTCACATTTTCCTTTAATATGTTAAATAAATCTTTTTCAGAATATATTCATATTTCCTTCCATGGTTATCAATTGTGATAAAGTTTAACCTTTTAAATAATAATTCTGTGTCATTCGCAGCTTTTGCGTTCGGCGCAATTCCACGTCCGACAATTTGTTGGAAATAACTTCGCCGGTCAAACACGAGTTGATTCTCAGTGAATAATTAAAATAGTTGTTTTGAACGAATGCATGCGTTGACCGCATATTTCAACACATTACACTTGATTATAAACCGCCGACAAAATTAATTTCAATACTTATAGAGGATTTATTTCAATTGTAGTTTCTGTGTATTTTAATTAATTAATATTATGTAAATAGTAATAATGTTTAACTTGGTATATGTTTGACAAAAGTAATATTATTAAATACGAAAGTTAGCCTATCGTCAAATTATACTTCCAGTGTGACAAAGAGGCTGGCTCATTTCTTGCAAAAAAGGGTGCGTCCAAAAGAGGCGAGAGGCAGCTAATCCGCTTGATGACGCAGCGAGGAAATGCCGTCAGCATTCGTGCCACCATACCACTCAAGACGAGATTTGTACAAATAGAGTATTATTTGCTTTTTATGTATAGACAGCTTTGTAAATAAAATTAACTTTGGATGATATATATACGAGTAAAAAAAACTTAGTGTAAATAATTTCAAAACATTGACGGACTAAGTATAGACAAATTATTCAAATTCGTCCTCTCGATATTTTGAGGCTAGATAGGTACTTAGGGTTGTCAACTATTTAACTCTAAAAAAGAGTTATTTAACCCTTATTAAACCTCCCTAATCTATAGTCAATATTGGGTGGTGTAATAGCCACTTTAAAGTACCTTAACATATTTTTGAAAGTCCCAAAGCACATAAAACGTTGGCGTATAATCAAAAGACACTTTTTTTTGCCAAAGGGTGAGTTTCAATGGTACCCTTTCAAATATTGGTTTTTGTGGCCCACGCACGTCCAGTAAGAGCAAACCCGTGTTTTCCCATTTACAGCGGCACGCACGTTCGATATCTAAGGCCATGGATAAAGGCTCTACTATGATGTTTTATAGTGCTTCGTCATTAAGCCCAGAATATAAAGTGGGGGTATGACAAAACATGAATTAATTTCAGATATGTCGCACGGTACGGTGCACACCCTTATAATGTGGTGCGTACGTACGGGCTGATATTTTTACGGGCAACAATTAGGTGTTGGCGAACATATTGGGAAACTCTTGGTAATATTGATTGTAGAGGTAAGCTGTAGACAATTGAATGCAGCTCATATACGGACTGGCTTGATCGGGGTTGTACCCCCCTCTCACAGAAGCTATTTATTACAGCTGCGTTTCGTACGATGAGTGAGAGAGCTGGATGCCCAACGCCCCCTTGCCCTCCTCTGCCCCACTCCCCTTGGTCAAGTTTGATAAGACATTATGACATTGGTATTTCTCATCGAGCCTGACTCAGTGGCTATTAAAGAAAAAAATGGAATTGGTTATTTTTTCTACTATTATCGATTTTGTGGTTCAAATCGTAAAAGTGCAGTTAAAAACGCCTATTATTACTAGATATATATTATTGATTAGGTAGTTAATAAGCGCGTCCACCAGCAATAGCAGCCACGCCCGTGCCATCAGTACTGACTATCAAACGTCTAAATCTCAGCTCGCCAACCCATAAAACAGTGTGTCACTATTATTTGTGTGCTCGATAAACAGCACCCTTCACAGTGAAAGTGTGGAAATTCGCTCAATTATATCACCCTATAGCTTTTTAGCTTATTTATCAATCAATCTCTGATCTGCGATAGTTGCACCTCAATGTCAACAGTGCTAAGTTATGTCAATTCACTGGAATTAATGGTATTTACGTTAATTTTAATGTAATTATTAAAACACCCTTGTGTTACAGTCTTATTTTTGTGTTTTGCGGTTTGGAGTTGGGAATGCAAAGCAAATAATTTAAAAAAATAATGCACTTAGTTAATTTAAATGTGATTGAATCTTCATAATTTAACTGTGTGTAAAAATATTTTTTATCGGACCTGTTCCATTTGTTATTATGGCCAGCTTTTATTTCGTTTCCAAAATAAAACCATTCGATAAAAATATGTTGATACCTAATTCATGCCTAAATACAATTGGGGGAAGATAATGATTATGGAATAACTTCCTTAGTTATCATGGGTTGAGCAAGGAAAATGAATTGGGATGAGTTAAGAAAAAAATATAATGAGGAGGATGAACTAAGAATAATCCCGGAACTCATTAATCTAACAAGAAGGTAAAATATAAAAAAACAACAACTAACATTTATAATTGAATTTAAAAGTGATTCTCTTGATGCCCATTAAGTGATTTCAAGTTTAGTTTCCAGAAATAGCAAAATTACACCAATCAAAGTAACCCTTTTCCCTACAAATATTCTTAATTGCTACGAATTTGTCAAGCACCACTAGTGGAGTCCCAGTAACTTGCGAAGCAGCTACACAGCACACATTAGAGGTCACTCTGACACGTGCCAGACACGTGTGCAGACGAGAACACATCATTAGCTTCACGACTCGTCCCCAAGGAGGACGTAGTTTTTGTTCATAACAGTTTTTTGGGTCGAGTTGTGAACGCACAGCGAAACGCTGGTTTGAGAACATGGGATAGGTAGCTGGAATAGGTATCTGAGCTAACCTGAGAAATAATATAATACGAAGACAAGGTATATGTACCTGCGCTTAGTAAGTGGCACAATATTATAAAAAAATAAAAACCGACTTCAAAAAAACCTGGAGCACTAAAAAGCCTGAAATAATCTTTCTATTACCACCGTTGCCTACCCCTTCGGGAAAATCAGGCGTGATGATGTGTTATCGAGTATTTGGGGTCGCTGCCAATCTATCTTCTTACTTTTATAGTAGGTAGACTTGGCATACCAAGATTGGCACCGACTCCAAATACTCGATAACACATCATCACGCCTGATTTTCCCGAAGGGGTAGGCAACGGTGGTAATAGAAAGATTATTTCAGGCTTTTTAGTGCTCCAGGTTTTTTTGAAGTCGGTTTTTATTTTTTTATAAAAAAAATTTTATTTCATGATTTTTAGTGGCGCCATGCAAACTTTATCACCCCAAATGACCCCTTTGGGGGGTGACTTTTCCAAGATTCCAAAACAAAAGTTTCTTAATTTATTATATGGAGTATACATACTAAGTTTCAAGTCAATCGGACATAAATATATTTTTCTACCGTACTTCAACCCCTAGTTTCCCCCATTGGGGGTAGATTTCCGACATGATTTTTTTATGGGACCAAAACAACTTAGTCACCTACCAAATAACAGTTTAAAAATAAAAATTGGTTCATAAACGTTAGAGATAGACGGTAACTCTCCATACAAACTTCAACACCTCGTTTTACCCCTTTAGGGGGGGATTTTTCTAAAATCCTGAAACATGAGTTTCATTATTTGTTATGCAAAATATACATATTAAGTTTCAAATCAATCGGACAAAAATTTTTTTTTCAGACGACCTCCACCCCCCCTAATTACCCCCTTAGGGGTTGATTCTAGGAATTATTTTTTTATGGGACCAACTTGGAGCTACGATCTACCGAACTGCAAAATAATTTTTCAAATCGGTTCATAAATGCCGGAGAAATCGGTGAACATAAAAAAAAAAAAAAAAAAAAACAAAAAAAAAAAAAACATACATACAGCCGAACATAGAACCTCCTCCTTTTTTGAAGTCGGTTAAAAACTGACCCAATTGGTACCGCTAAAAGTGTTGACAGAGCGTTTAAAAACTGTTTAGATGACCCATTTTGAACGCCTTTTGTATATGGTTATGGTCTTGGGCTAACGTGTTTTTTGGTGGCGCACTTCCATTAAAAGCGTGAAAAGGTCCTAAATTTTACAAAAAAAATATTTTAACTCGGGCAAAGGAGTACGCAAAAACTTTTGAAATTATTTTATGTTCTCAAATAAATTGAAATAACATTTCAAACTTTATGTGATGTGTGTTTACCTTCCTCACAGTCTCTACTTATTTTATCACTGAATAATAAACCGGTCTTTCAAACAAAAGCTAAGTTCTACTAAAACTTGGAAAGACAAAGTTCCATAGTTTGTACTTAATATTGATATTTCACAAGCTATCGCCGGCTACGTGAAAAGGCTATAGAATAATAAGCAGGTATTTAAAATCGCTGGTCTTTTATGACTTGGCTCGTTTGAAAAGTTGAGAGAGAAAAAGGGGAGCTTACGAGTTGGAGCTTTTTAAATTTCCAGTGGGAGGATAGTTGGAGGATACTAGTTACTTTTTAATTTAGTAATTAACACTAGATAGTCTAGGAGTCTATAAACATATTTGCAAGAATTTCAACGTACTTAGCTAAATACCTATCGGCGACTAGATTTTTATGGAAACTGACTACGTAAATAAAGTTTTCTGTTTGATAAATGACGTAGGTATCTACAGCAAGTTTTTTCAATAGGCATGTTCACATGCAATGAGCAGCTGTAACCGAACAATCAGTAATGACTTTATGTCTTCGTGGTCTGTCGTCAAATCTGATTCCGCGGGCGCGGTGCTCGGCACATGTGAACGCGTCTATTGCAAGTAATAATAATTTCGCCAGACTGACGATCCAACTAGGTATATGGTCCCAATATGCAAACGCTTGTACAATAGAAGCCTCTTTATATCGTGCTAATTATCGTCAATACCTTCGTCTCCACTAATCAATTTTCTCATTAATTAGAAGGATAAATTCTCTCTTATAATTCCCCAATAACTCATATTAACAGCCCACACCTTATCGCCTCCCTAAGGGCACCGCCAAAATAAGACCACTCATATAGTGACGACGGAAGGCCTCCTTTCCTGAATAATGGCCGTCGACTTCCGGCGATATATTTCCGCTATCTAACGGCAACATGGCGCTGGGACTTCCGGTTGACCGTTATGAAGTGTTAATCGAGCATTATGTCTGAACGCATGAAAAACTAGCTCTTTAGAACTAATGGGGTGGATGATTTTAATTGAAAATTGGTTCGGTTTTCCTTGGCATAGGAATTGAATGCATTTCTGTTGACTGTGCTATAGATCGTGCTGTTGACAATGGAGTTTAAATGAAGTGGTGCGTCCAGATGCCTCGCATTCCTCGCCCTCGATGTTCTGACAAGACGCAGCCAATGAATAGAAAATTTGATTAGGTACGTATTAAACAACAATTATAGAAAATCTCATTAATATTTTGTAGCTGATATTTTTCACGTATCATAGACTCCTGGGGTGCCCTATTACGAAGTTACCTTTGTTCGTGATTGGCGGCGTCTTCATCAGGCGCATGCCTCGCGCGAGCACTCACTTTTGACGTCGAAACGCATAGACGAAATGTCATAATATGAGTGCTCGGGTGAGGCATGCGCGCCATATGGACACATCTATTGAGACACTAATTTACTACGTAAATGTGTCAAAATTCAAAGTTCGAAGCCCGAATGAAATTGATTATTGTCTTTGTACTGGGTTTGTTATAGCAGCCTTGAACACAACACGGTAATTTTATACCTGAGCATTTAATATCACACACTAATTAAATATTCAACCATATTTCCCTATCCGCATTGATTTTTGATGACGTGAATGGAAAGCAGTCGAGGCACGGTTTCGAGGCAGACGTCATTGTTTGCCTCCCTCCACCACGAGGCCTTTTGTTATCATGAAACCCACCTTGAAACAAAAGAACTTCCCAGTTGAACAAAGACGTAATTACGGGGAAAGGGCTGGAGGAAAAAATCTTTAGATTATATCTAATTTTTCACCGTTATCCTGAACATAAATGTTTCCCCTTTGTTAAGGAGTATTTGTTGAAAGATCAAAAGGCGAATTTTTAAATTTACTTACCGCTTTCTTTGTTTGCGGTTGAAAAATGTTGGGTCAGTAATTCTTTTATATTAAATTTTGTAAATATAAGATTTGGTGATATTTTAACCCACGTAAAATATACCAACGAGTATTAGACGTCGAATTAGCAATTTTGCTAAATTTTCTTTACGGACGTTTAGCGGAATTGCTAAGGATTCTGCCTATGACATGATTTTTTTTTAAAGAATTGCAACAGAATTGCCTATTTTATCCCTTCTGAACTCAATAAGTTCCACTAAGTAGCTTTCAAACGACATAATTTGAAATTTCTCACTGCAATATAAAAATCAATCGCATAAGAGGTAGTCAACCTTTGGCACATCGTGGGTACGATGGAAAGCTACACAAGACGCTCCATTTTCCCATGCCTCTTCCAATTACCCCTGCATTTTGCAGTCTATAATTTTTGCAATTCTTTTACTGAATAATCCTTTAAGTGATTGCGCAGTGTCTGTAATAACAGAAGCTCTTGTTAATAATCCACGTAATGTTACGTTCAGTTACTTAAGTAGTCTGTTGTCTTCGAGCTGGGAAGCGAAAATTTATACTTTGTTGCGAAATTGTAGGTTATAACCGATTCAGTTAAGTATTTTGTTTTATATTTTTATGTGTTTCACAACGAATAAGTATCTACCATAGACGAATAAGTTATAGTCGCTGTACAGCTGGTGAACGCACCTGACATTTTAAGGCCTTAATGTTCCGTTTAAATTTCCACCTTCCAAATTCAAATTAAATTTGGCACCACTAATAAAAAAAATCGGTCTTCCCCAATATCCCGCCAACTCTAAACGATTTCATTCTTGTTCAACAGTAGAACCCTGTCTGTGAACGTAGTCTGTGACAGATACAGTCGACTGCACCTCTCAAGGAACATTCCAACATAAGTTGAGCTCCCTTTATCACTAGTGCCAATAAAAACAAAATAACATCCCCAAGCTACACAAGCAACACACTAACTGTATGGTCCGAAACTAAGCAAAGCTTGTACTATGGGTACCGTACAATGGATTGCGGGCGATCCCAATGATACCCCGACTGGGGAAAATTACGAATAGCCGTTTCCAAAATGTCCCTCTAGCTGTAATCGAACCCGCAACCAACCGATACAGCGGTTGTCAAATAGGGGCAAGAATCTGTTTATTCCCATAATAATTGCGTAAATTCTTTGCACATTCCTTACCTTATGAAAAACTTAATTAAATGCCTCGTGTCTAATTAGGCTGGGGGCGGCACAATACGCTCCGAGCTCATAAGACAGTAAGAAGGAAGTAATTAAAATATTACCGTACAGAGTTCGATGTTTCGTCCGTTATTACTGGGTGTCAACAAGTAGGAAGAAATACGTAGATATAGATAGAAAGGAGTACGTAGAATGGATTTCCTAGTAATAGTATAAGTAAAGAAAAATCAAATACTTTCTGGAGTCATTCGCCGCGTCCAGTTGTCTCACATGCCGCGCGAGGCAGCTTTGCCTAGCTTAGTTTGACAGGGCGCGCCCTGCCCTGCGCCCTGCCCTGCGCGGCTTGCCCTGTCCCACGCAAGTGCTGTCATTTGCCTACTTTTCGCCTATTTGTCTGTTCTGTTCTGTCAGCATTCAGCACTAATTTTGACAGGCACATATCCCTAAAAGGAGGAGACTGTATGGGGTTGTTTTTTTTTTATTGGATATGTCTGTAGGTAAGTAGGTATCGTTATAATGTATTCTACCTTCCAAATTTTTGTCTCATATCAAAAACAAAAGCACACCAAGAAGCGGCCATATTTTTACAGTATTTTTGTTGCGTCACAATATTTCCCGGTAGGGTACAGTCGGGTACACCGTTTGTCCCTATGTTTGGCCACGTGTGCGCTCCCACGGGCCGCTACTGTTAGCATTATGCTAATTCTGTACACACACCGCATATTATTGTTAGTAACTTTGTGCGTGATGTTACTTTTTAAGCGACCGGTATTTTCTGTACCGTTCTTTTATGAACACGTCCGTTAATTGTTTTAAACGCAATGCGCATAGCCTTTACATCATCAGAATGACATGAAAGGGTTAGGATTTTCACATTTTGTAATTTTTTAAACGCAATACTGTTCTTGATTGGCGACCACGTACTGGGAGACGCAACGTGGGTAGGCCCTCCACAAGGTGTACCGGCGACCTAGTGAAGGTTGCGGTATACCGCTGGATGCAAGCGGCACTGGACCGGTTGTTGTGGAAAACCTTAGGGAGGTCTATATCCAGCAGTGGACGTCTTTTGGCTGTCATGATGATGATGATCTTTTTATGTTTTTTTAGTTTGCTGCTAAAGCCAATGAGGGATAAAGAATCAACACAGTAAATGCAACTTGCATGGAATGGACTGGTGTGTATCAGATGATACAAAACTGACGCCAATGTGGCGTCTCCAAGCGAAATTTGTTGCCCTCATTCCAAAGCCAATTCCTAAAATCTATATGCGTCTGTGTTGCCAGCACGAATTCGGCCAATTGGATCAATTACAGCATTGGAAGAGTGCCCAATGGAAGTAACTGACGACATCAATAGAGTGCAATGACGTAAGTCAGTAAGTGAGCTCATATAATAATCAAAAATATCGCCAGACTTACACACGAACTGTATGGTCCCAAACTAAGCAACGCTTGTACTATGGCTACCATGCAATGGACTGGGGGCGATCCCAGTGACACCCAGACCAGGGCAAATTACGAAAAGGCCGTTCCCGAAAGCCTCTGGTTGTTTAAATACGCATGCGGCTAGTTACTGGCAGTGGCCAGTTATACCTAGTTTGCCCTTATCATGAGTATAAATATTATTATGATAATCAAATAATTTTGGTGTTGACTGTACATTCCTACCTACCATTAGGATGTAATAACAAGATCTTAATTGCTTCTCTAAAATCTACACTCACAACACGTCCGAATACTTGTAACCACGTATTAAGGCTGTAACAAGTTCGTACATAACTGTCTCACCCCACGCCGGAAGTTTCCCCGCTAAAGCACAACTAGGGGATGAACTAACTTCGCTATGTATAAACAAATACTATAGAACTTTATAAAATGCAGGATATCTTCTAGGGGTGTTGTTACCACATACCTACCTAGAACACTTCTGCTTTTTTTAATTTCTTTATTGGCTAGATGTTGTTAGCCGACATCCATAACAACTCTACCGGGCAAAGGGCAAACGCCTTAGTGATATCGCACGAGGCAACCATGGTTGCGCCACCAGCTGGTGATTCGATAGCCGACACCGAATTGGTTGCGCTACCAAGCGGACACCAGGTGCGTTACCCTCCATACAGCTCTATACATTTTGTTGGTGGAGCGACTGGTTGCGCTACCACTGGTGTCTTCGTGCGATATAGCACTAAGCATTCAAGCCATAAAATTCGGAAACAGCCTTTTCTTAATTAGCACAGCAGCAAGACAAGACTTTTGTCACGCATTATTTCGCACCGAGTTGCACCCTCTTTCTTAATGCATAGGAGAGAATGAGACCAATCGATTTATCTGGCGTTGTGTCTTGTCACGATCGGCTGTGCTACTAGCGCTGGTCTGGGTGACACTGGGATGGCCCTTAGAGCCATCACACACCGAGGCGCCATGGCGACGTCGCCAGCTACCGTAGCCAGCTAATTCGTATTGAAATGTATGACCGGTAACACACTTAGCGACGGACTGGCGACGTCGCCATCAATACAAATTGTTTTATACGTAGCCGGCGACGTCGCCATGGCGTGCCGGTGTGTTATGGCCCTTAGTCCATTGTATGTTAGTCATAGAACAATGTTGCTTTGCTTGGGACCATACACTTGATATGTATGTCTGGCGATATTTATGTATTTAGAGACATTCAAAACTCGTCAGTATTTGCTTGGGGTGAACCGTTCCCGTCTCATTTGCGACGGACAAGGAAGAGGCGGTGCGTGGTGGCCGTCAGGCCTCGGCTCTATTCAACTATTTACAGTAAATGGCCGTTTGAATTCATATCTGATTGGCAAATAACATGGTTGGTAGAATAAAAACTGAAATAGGTAGGTAGTTACAAAATCTCTTTGACGGTTTTGTTTAGAATATTGATGTGCTTTGGTGGTTTTTTAGATGTGTTGCTTTATTTCGGTTATAGGTACTTTTTACACGACTGCCCAAAGAAAAAGCAGTGTATATGTGTTTAGGGTTCATAATATATAAAAAATATAACGTCACGACTTTTATCCCCTGTCGGGGGTTGTCAGAGGCTTGAGTGGCCATACACCACCACATTGTTGAGGTGTTAAGTCAACTCAAAGCCCACGTTTCACCAGATAGTCAGAACCCAACGTGACAGGTGGTGAACCTTGTCGCCGTGTGTACAGGAACTGACTATTACCTAATCCCGAGGGATAGGTAGGTTTCCTCACGATGTTTAGGGTTCATGTATGTATGTATGTATGTATGTATAATGTATGTATGTGAGATTAATTATTCCACCATAACTTATAAATGCATGAACCGAATTTGATGTATGGGGTACCGTTAGAATCCTTACATCATTCCGGGTGATTCTAAATATTTTTCTAATTAGATTTTTAAAAAAATACTTTCACAACAATAAGGACGCCCAAAGATGGTTACCGACGTCATTGCAGACCGCGGGTAAGGTGGAGCGATGATTTGAATACCTTTGCGGGTAATCCGTGGCCACTACAAGCCTAGGATAGAGACCTGTGGAGACAGAAAGGGAAAGCCTTTGCCTATGGTCTCTCTCATCATTCTCCACAGATCTCTATCCTCAGCGACTCTTTGCCGGTCCTTCTCGAAGGCATCCAGATTATCGCGCCATCTTGTTCTCACTCTATCTGTAATTTTAGTTATGGAACGCAGTGTAGTGTTTCTCACTCTATCTATGGCTATAGAAATAGCTTTAAAAAAAAACTTTCTTCACAATAATAGACGGGCCCGTTAGCGTGGTTGGCGTGATGGCGCCTTTCACGCTGCAGGTCGTAGGTTCGATTCCTACCCGGGACATGCATTTGTGTGCATGAACATGTCTGTATGTCCTGAGTCTGGGTGTATATGTGTATTAAGTATGTATTTACAAATAAAAAAGTAGTATATGTAGTAATATCAGTTATCTGGTTTCCATAGTACAAGCTCTGCTTAGTTTGGGATCAGGTAGCCGTGTGTAACAATGTCCCAGGATATTATATATATATGGATAACGGACCGGCCAGTCACGTGTGCTCTCAAGACGTCACAGATTGCTTGTATTATTTATAGCGAGTACGCGACCCCAGCAATTTTGTTTCCAACTTTCCCTTCCGGCCTTTTTATTCCAATTTCGCAATAGTAGAGAAAATATGACGATATTATTGGTAGTCAAGTTATGAGGCGGGCGCGGTCAAGCGGAAGGGTGAGCTTTTTATTCAGATCGTGACGGAACAAAATTAGATTCAGAAACGTATGGGATTAATCATTTATAGAGTGCTCAGGAGTTCGATGCAGATAGAATGTGATTCGAGATGTTATAATATTGTAATAAGCGTAAGTTGGTAGGGCCAAGCTGAAGTCAATTGACTGCTGCTCGTATACGGGCTGGCTCGACCGGGGTAGTACAACCCTCTCACAGAAGATCGGCATAAAGTAGCTATTACAGCTGCGTTTCGTATGATCGAACCTACCCTTCTACCCTTTTTCCCTCCCTCTGTCCCACTCACCTGCAGGTCAGCAACGTTAGAGCGATCCCTTCGGTATTGCAAGCGTCTATAGGCTACAGTAACTGCTTAACATCAGGTGGGCCATACGCTTGTTTGCGTCCTAGCTCAAATAAAAAAATATAATTTCAAAACATAAAAATCTCTTGAGCTGACTGATGAATAATTTGTAGACTGCAGTTAAACTGATAGGAATTTAACTAAAATAAGATAGAATAAATAATAATATAATAATTTTATTATTTTAAGATATGATAAAAGGTTAGAATAAAAAGGTCATCGACCTCTCCAAAAAAATGTTTTGGAGTCGAGTCCCAGGAATGTCTCGACCATCGATAAATCTTCGTTGTCTTCATGTAACCCCTAAGAAATTCCTAACCCCACGCCTGCCAGCAGTATCCAAATCATTTTTTAATATATTTCCTTGAAATCTGCTCAGTTATTTTAAAATTAAACTACCCACTTTTTACAAGCTGAGATTCAAGAACAAATTAAATTCCGAGACGTTTTTTTAAACATGGTATTTTTGACATAAGATTAAAATATATATTTTTTAATATCTTTTGCTTTTGTTTCGAGCGGTCCAGATGAAAGAATTTAAGGATGCTTACCATAGATATATAGTAATAGATCGGAAGTTATTGTTTATGGTATACATATTTGATGCAAATATGGACCACATTAACGAAAACATATCTGTCTCATTCTTACACGTCACAATTTAGCTATGTAAAACAGTACAATATATGTCATATATTTCTTTTTTCTGGAAGTTTTTGGTTAGTTCCGTCAGTAAGCCGCCTCCCTGAGGGCCTTTTTGGGCCGCCATATTGGGTTTTCGGCTATGGTCGGGTCACTATGGTTAGTACTTCATCTGTCATGTCAGCGTCTTATACAAATTATTTTAAATTTTACGCTGAACTGTGTGTATTTTGGGACTCTTTATTAGATTATTTAGGATTATTAAGGAAAAAGCAATATAGTTTAGTGTGGCGTTAGGGCATGCAGTTCTGATTCTCGAAAGAATTTCGAAGGATTGTCATTTTTCAGATTAGTTGTGTTATTTTCATATTTAAGTGTATTTATAGTGTGTGAAAATACATTTCGTGTACAGAATATTAATTTTTAATTGTGTTCTCGTCTATAATCTTACTCTCCAATTCATATTTTCAACTAAAATAGAAATAACAAATATTTGATATGTTTACATAAAAACGTAGTGTTGTTCTTACATGTTATGTTTCAAAGTTATCGATACAAATTCTATTCACCTACACGTTGGGCCGCGCCGTTACCCCGGGGTGACCGACGACAAATAGATTATTTTTGTTTTGGAAGGTGCGTGACTGCGTCGCCTTAAAATTGTTTTTTAATTTGTTATCACTACTCAAGAACATAAAGATGCGCGAAAGAGAAAACAAGTTGATTTTTGGATACTTATTTTTGAATTTTAATGTAATTGTAATTGTTTGACAGCCAATCGATGATAACTTTGCCAATAGTTGTGAAGAGCTGTCAACTGAGATACATAATAGCCCCGCTGACCCTTACAGATTTGTCTCCCCCTTTTTTGCCTTATTTGATTTAGCCCAGCATAGGTGTACCTACCTAATCAAGACCCAGCACTTTTCCCGCGACATGATCGTTGGGTATATCGATATGGATACTATCGACTATCTAAAAGTACAACACTTTTTGCTGCGGGCGGAGTCGCGCCATATTGGACGGTCGTTTGCTCGGGTTTGGCTCCAGATGACGTCACATAGGGCTTGTCCTCTATCTTTCTTATGGTCAATGATGCTTACACATGACCCGAGCTGCCGCGGTGCGCCCAAGCAGTCAGTTTTGACATCGGAATGTAATGTCATAAATGATGGCTCGGTCATTTATGACATTACATTCCGATATCATAACTGACTGCTTGGGCGCACTGCTCTCCTCTTATGGACGCAGGCAATAAATAAGACCAGAGGGCTATTCTTAATATTAGGTTCATGGGGCTATTATAAACGCATTAATTCAGACCATCTGTATTGTTGATTTCTGATTTTGACACTAATATACTACGAAAAAGTGTTAAAATTCTAAGCCCGAACGAAACGAATACGCTTTCGTACCGAGTTTGTATTACACCCCCAGAGCATCTTGGCTGAGACAAATGGATTTCCGTTTTTGACCTTTCACCTATCAATCATCGCATCTTCCATCACCACATTCTAATACATTCACGATTGCTAACGTTCTCAAGTTGACCCTGTTTACAGAAGGGAAGGTTGGAAAATTTTGCATAGCCCGCGCCGGGTAGCATTACATATTTATGAGTACCCCAGCTCAGATCGCAGCGAGAAAGTCAAACATTAATGAACGCTTAAATATTCCGTACATGTAGATAAAGAAATGAATTTTTACATCATAATAGGACAACGGAAGTATTGGAATGTAAATTGAGTTTACTTTGTGATTCGCAATGCTTTTTTAGTGTGGTTTTTGCATTGGTACGTTTGTTGTTTTATCTGGCTTGGAAACTGTCGTGTTGAAGCTTTGTTCAGGCTACAAAATAGTCACTATGTTGTTTGTGTCTAACATTTTTTGAGGGAGTGCCATTTCTTTGTTGATATGTTATCAGTCAGTTACTAGGCCTATTATGAACCCGGACCATCCGTTTCATTGTTTCGTTTGATTGTAATTTTTAAACTAATTTACTGCAGAAATATGTCTTTTAACAATTCGAAGCCGGAACGAAACACAACATTGCTTTCATACTACAGTAGCGGCACGTTATGATGGCCGTTTTGAGATGGAAGAGGATGAACCTTATTGCAACGGAATAAGATTCATTTGAGCATACATTTTTTGACATTCCTAAATTTTAAAACTGTCATTCTTATCCGTTATAATAGGGTTCATTTTTTTCCTCCCCCCACACGTCAAAACGGCCATCATAGCGTGCCGCTACTGTAGGTTTGTAATAGCAGCTGAAGTCATTTATAATGTTAATAGAAGGGGGTTGTTTGAGGAATTATTAGGGTTTTTTTAGGTTTAAATTTAAGTTAGACGAACTAATGGTCGTTAATAATAAATATGTAAATTATGTACCTACCTAAATCATGATTAACATTTTGACAGCTATTAAAATGTCACGTAGATCCGAATAAAAGCTCATATTTTTCTCTTGTTTATTTCAAACTCTTCAATTAAGAATGATACCTAATCAAAGATGTACCAAGAAAGAAGGAGATATGGCATTATCCAAAATATTTGTTGTATATGTGAATTCCGTTGTATGTAGTGGTGCGCTGAGCACACTTGCGTTGCGATGTTAGAAGGTACCATATCTGCTAAAATAATACATGAATGTACCCAATATTTTTTTTCTTTTTCAAACAAAATGTAAAGTAGGTAGGTATTACTCCGTAAATGCTCACCCTTAATATTTGTACTTAAAACCTAACAAGACATAACCACTGATTAGCCATGATACATTGAGCAATTAACTGACCATGGCCGATCAGTGGCCGCACACACAACCGGAAATACATTCACCGGATGTGGTCGGCCATAACTCAAAGAGAGAACTTCCGGCGCGGCTGATAGCGCATCCACGTTCGACCTTTGAGAAACCTCCTTTTGTGGTCTGAATCGGTTTTGCATTAAAGATTAGATGGTTTTGGTTATGTAATGGTGCTCTTAAAACCAGTATAAGAGCCATAACACACCGGGACGCCATGGCGACGTCGCCGGCCACGTATCCAAACAATTTGTATTGAATGGCGACGTCGCCAGTCCGTCGCCAGGTGTGTTACCTCCCATACATTTCAATACGAATAGTTGGCTACGGTGGCTGCGACGTCGCCATGGAAAGAAAGAAAGAAAGAAAGAAAACATTTATTCGACACACTCGCAACACATAGACAGAGGAAACAGAAAAAAAAGGGGTCAGCGCGAACTGTGCCGAAAAGGTATTTGGCTCAGCATGTGCTGGGGGGTACGAGACTCCACCAGCGCTGATTTTCAGCCAAACCCAAGAGAAAAGGCCACTGGCTACCCAAGAGAAAAGGACTAATAAAAATATACATATATCTACTTAATAAAATCAATAAAATAGTAAAAAGACATAGGTACGTGCGAAGAATATATTAAGTAAGTATATAATAAATAAAATACATTATGTTACTTATATTTAATATAATAGAATTAAGAACAGTATAAAATAAAGCACAATGCAGCGGCTAATGTTTCGTCGCTCGCATACCTAGTCGCCCGCGCACGCTACGACGCTGTAGGTACCTACGTCGGTAAATATTGAAGGTGTTGATGGTGTACCGATGCGCTTTATAAAATAATATTACGGTCATTAAGATATGCCATCTCGCTCATCACAGCCACCAGCCGCCGCGAGCGCGCGCGCCGCCGCCTCGCAGAGATAACGGAATTCCAGCCACTGAGCAATCTATTATTACAAGTTTTAATATTTCAAAATAGCAGATCTAACGGAATGTACTAGATATTTAATTAATGATATATTTAAGTCAAAGTGCTGGTTAATGTATGTGAATGTGTTATGTACAGACTGGAGAAAATTTAAATTGATGCAAGTGCTATCGTTCATAAAACAATGAAACAAGACCGCCATGGACGCCATTAGCAACATGATAAAATGAAATGAAACCGCCGCCGCCGACACTTTTAAACTGGAATACCTAAACTAGGAAGCAGGAACAGCATTAGCATGGTGAGTGGCAAATTCAATAAATAATTATCAAGAAATATAATATTAAAGTAATAATAAAATAAATAAATTAAGTATACGACTACAATATAATTACTTATTAATTATTTATCTCCATGGCTACCCGGTGTGTTATGGCCCTAAGTTATGTTGGGTGATTTAAAATAAAGAGTTCATTGTTTCATTAGGGACTAACATTTCCTTTGCACTCACAGACCAATCACACCACCTTTGTTTATGCTGTACCTCTTGTTTGCGATGTTTAAAAATAAATAAATATAGCCAGACTAACGCACCAACTGTACATGGCCCCAAACTAAGCAACGGTTGTACTATGGGTACCGTACAATGGAGGGCGATCCCAGTGACACCCAGACTAGGGAAAATTACGAAAGGGTAGTTTCCAAAATTTGGCTGTAGCAGGAATCGAACTCGCAACCACCCGATGCAGTGAGCGGAGCGGTCGTCAAATATAATAAAAACACTAATCGGTGTTGGTACTGTTGGTAAATGCGTCTTCGGTGCAAACAAATGGGTATTTTCGGCATCTATTTGTAATTTACTTCATTTTGTGGTACTATAAAAGAAAGTCTGTTTCACATTATAAATTAATTTCCTAGTTAAAAACCACCACTTCGCAGGTAAGCACCCAATTGTAAGGAGCACTTAAATATATTAACGCGGCAGGTAATCTAACTTAATCTTTATAAGGAAAATCTCATTCCCTCCGCGTTTTACAACTTGTGAAAACAAAAATGTTTGGAACAGGGTGTCTTAAATAATTACCCTACGTGCGTTTTGACCCCGCATTTCAATCTAGAGGAGAAATAAATTTTGTGTTGCCAGAGTAGTATTTTTCCCACAAGATGTGTAAAATTAGGTATGGTATGTGTTTTGGGAGACGTATTTATTAATTTTGTACTACCTTGGACCAACTTTATTTATTTCTATTTCTTATCTGTAGTTTTAGTAACAATGTTATATTCAGACTTTTTTAACGTACACAATTTAATTGACTAGTTTAATCTCCTTACGTCCACATAAAATCGATAGTTAAAAATCTCCACGATCGATCAACTACCATTGGTGGGCCTGAGTAGTAGAAATGAGTAGTGTTATAGTTTCCTACTAAAGTACTCGAACGGGTTGATTTTAGGGAACTGATATTTACATCTGGTATCCCAGAACAATTCCGGTCGTGCGTAACAGCTTGCTGTAACAGTTATTTATGGACGGACCCCGAGATTTGGGCAGTTAAAAAAAGTTTTTCCATTACGAAACTTAACCGAAATACGGTGCAAGACACCGAAACATGAATAATAATTAAGTGAAAAGTTTGTATTTTAAACTTATTTTAAATAATTCCGTTTTCAAATTTTATTGTATAGAGGTTTTTAGTGCTTTTAATTTAAAATGAATCTGAGTTCTTACTTCATAATTACTTAATCATATTTTTAGATAGGTACCTATGTACCTACCTAATGAAAGAGATGAAAGTGGAACGCCTAACAAAAAAATAATAGCAATGCACAATTTATTGCCATACTTTTTCTCAAAGGCGCTGGATACTCTCAATCATACCGTTGTTATAGGTACCCATAGAACAAATTTCAGTACCTTGAAGGAGACCAGCTGTGCCCTACAGTGTGCAGGCCTCGCCCTAACACATAAATTACGTCGGTCCCTTGTTCGTAAAAACTCTCCTAAAACATTGTTCAATGTTATCACAGCTTGTCGAGAATAACCCTGATGACGTAAAGATAATAGAGTTCAATTAAGAGAGGATTTCATAATATTTTTTTTAATTTTTACCCTTTGTACCTCGGTTGGTTATACCGTTTTTCTTGGGGAATTGATATCGCTTTTTTATTTTAGAATACCGTGCTGGCAATACAAAGATGTTATATTATTTCAGGTAAGGGTTTGCCAAATATATTTTTAACATTATTTGATGATCATTTGTTTTAGGGATGTTTACAAAATGTTACGTCTATTATGCGCTGCACACTTGTCTTTTAATTATATTAGCTTCTGCAATATTCCTTATCTTGATCATCTTGTCGCGATTGTAAAAGTTCCTAAATTGGATTTTTGTTTAACTAAGTTCCACCACAAGATACGAAGACAATTTTATTTTATCCTACAAAGGCTAAACATTAGCCAGGACAAAGTTGCAATGAAGTCTAGTCCTCAGGCAGTAGGTACTTGTCTAGCTAATTGAGTAAAATAACATAGAAAATTGGGTTGGCTCTAAGCTTGCTAAGCTTAATTTGGTTTGACAGTTAAGTGGGAGTAGGCATGCACAGCTTTCTAGGCTAGTTTTTATTAATTTTTATTTAAATACCTTATTTTCTTTTTTTACTCACACTGTGTTAATGCATGCCTGCTCACATAGCGTTACTGTTTGAAAATGTATACAATTATTCTTTTGAAAAGAGTAACCATTGAGTTTCTTGCCGGCTCTTCTCAATGGAAGCAACATTTAGAACCGGTGGTAACGCTAAAATATTGTTTATATTGACTATTTATAAATGCTCTAATGAGCTTACATGAATAAAAACCTTTTGACTTTGACTTTGACTTTGAATTTGCTCGGCGTCGCTGACAACGCCAAAGTTCAAGTTTCTTAGAATTTGCATTGGAATAACATGTGAAGATGTACGTTCTATGGAACAATAGTGCTATTTTTGTCAGTATTAGAACTAAATTAGAACTAAGTCCCTATGTATAAGTAGGACAACAATAGTTTTAGTCGTTTCAAATTCAAATCGAAGCGAAGCGAAGCGAAGCGAAACAGTATCTGAAATCTGTTTTCTATTATTTTCTTATGAACATAATATTATAGTGAGAGCCTATGGCCAAACAATTATGGATTTAAATATGCACACTACCGTTTCTAGACAAAATAGAATCATAGAAACAATAATATCATGGAATCGTAGCTTTTATTGCAGTTTGCGGCACTTTGAGCGTTAAATTTGATAGTTTATCTACAACTGCGCTCCACACGACCTATAAATGACTTTATAATTGCTAAATTACAGTTTAATTATCTTTGTTATATTAACGGGTGTATTGTAAGACTAATTTACACTCAATTGTCGGTTTGAGGTCAACTTTTATTGGACATAATTTCTTTTTTTTTAAATCTACTCTATATATGTTGTATAGGTCCATTATGGCTTTGTAATTTAATACACGGGTTAATTTTTGATATTGTATTTGAACAAATGAGATTTTTAATAAACATTTCCAATAAACATAAAACAGACATTTGAATTTGAATTTTTCATAGATAGATACATTACCAACTTTTGATAACCATTTTCGTTTAGTTGATCGAATCAGACATTTATGTAAACACCTTTTCAAAAAGACAGAAAATAATAAGACGACAGAGCGCTACGGAAGCAGAACATTGCAAGGCTACGGAGGCTCCGTCTCTGGGGGACCGTAGCGCTACGACTCGTAGCACAGACGTAGCGACTACAGCAGCCAGTAGACGTAGTAATGTTTTAGAACAGCACAATATTTTTGGCGATGGTGTTCCGTCCCGCTCACATAACAATTCATAAATAAGAATGACAGTGACAGCATGCGTTCTCGATGGTGATACGAATAATTTAGGATGAAGGCTGTTTAGGAGTGCGGCGCGGCGCGGCTACTGGTTTCAGCAAATTATTATTATCCCCAGAAACTCGCGCCTTTCATCATCATTAACTTTTAAATACTAATTAATGTCATCTATTTCTGCCCACTTTTGAACGTAGTTTTATCCTGATTCAAACCACTGAGGTCGATCTTCAATATCTGCATCGAGTTTCTACATCTATCTACTTTTCGTTCGCTTTTCCTTCATTCTAAAAGCACCATTTACAGCCCACGTATATTCTGAAACATTCCCCAGGCTTCGCCAAGACGAACGTAATCAGTATCGTTCATCGCCCCACGCAACCGGTAGTTGAATTTCTCGAACCGTGAAATTTATCAAGAGTATTAATCTCGTGAAACTTTCCCCTTGGACACTGCCTCTTTTATTTTTTAATTCGAACCCAAATTGATTCCAGTTATTTTAGGGATCCATAAAATCCCGACAAAGGTCAGCTTTGAAGTTTTCCGAGTTTCGGATTAAGGTATTAGCCTGAATATTTTATTACCATCTCTGAAAGTCTTTGTGTTAAGTAACTATTTCTTAAGAGCAACGCCCATGGAGTTTATTTGTGTATAAAATCAAATGTCTTTTTAGTAAAGAAGAAATAATTTACCGATTCTTTGGCCACTCTATTTATGTTTATAAAAGTTATGTGTACTTAAAAAACTATAAACTAACTAACTATATGCTTAATTACTAAAAAAAGTTTTCTGATTAAAAAGCTTTAAAAAAAACCTGCCAAATTTGTTTATATATATAAGTCAATTTATATGAAAAAAAAAAAAAACACTTAATAATGAATGAAAGTCTTTTGTGCAGACATGCGAAAGGCGTTACCCCATTTTTTTTATCATACAATAATCAGTTACTTACTTAATACAGGGGGCTTACCACAAGCTCTTATTGCGATTCAATTACAGGAACGTATTAATGTTTCAGCGACTTTTTGTGCAATGACGTACCTTATTGTCATGACAATAAGAAACGTCATTAAAACGTCGTTAAAACGTTCCTATAATTGAATCGCAATAAGAGCTTGTGGTAAGCCCCCAGATAGTCTGTTTGAATTGTAACTCAATGCATTTTGTCATAGAGTACAAAATACACAAGTTATACACCATAATGTTTTGCTACGTGTCAATACAAATTCATGAAACGTACAATTAATTACCTGTCGACACTTCAACGACTCAGTGACACGTCCGCACCCTATTGGCTGTTTAAAGTTCACGCCGCAGGCGCCTGTGTTAATTTTAAATTCACAATTAGTAAGAAAACTGAAGCTAAGCTCTCTTGAAAATGGTACTATACCTGCGGCACGTTATGATGGCCGGTTTGACATGTGGGAGGGGGAAAGGATGAACCTTATTATAACGGAATAAAATTCATTTTCGCATTCATTTTTTGACATTCTTATTTTTTTAAACGGAGAGTCTTATTCCGTATAATAAGGTTCATTTTCTTCCCTCCCCCCACATGTCAAACCTGCCATCGTAAAATGCCGCTACTGTAGAATAATCGGAAGAAATATGTTTGTACCCCAAATTTAAACTAAATTACTTACAAACGATTCACGACAGCATTACAATGCACTTGTTTTCTAAAAATGATTTGTAAATGGATTAAATCTTCTATAAATTCGGGGGTAAGTTACCCCAAAATAAATGTTATATCCACATTAACAAACCTACAGACTTCAACCTTTTGTTCGAAGCATGAAGGTACTCATAAAGGTTGAAGACGTTGAATATTTTATTATGCCTCCACCATTATCGGATGGGGTAGGGATGTCCGGGCCGCCTTCGAACCGGGAAATCTGTCCCGTCAGACATATAACTTAACGATTGATATATCATGTCTTCCTGTTGGGTATATTGTGTTTAATTTTATAGTGAGAAGTAAAACGAACAACTTGATATTGAATTAAAATATTACTTCAACGGTTGTTGAAAGGAACAATCGCAATACTACAATGGACTGGGGGTGATCCCAGACCAGGGCAAATTATGAAAAGGCCGTTTCCGAAATTTCTTCTAGCGGGAATCGAACCCGCAAACACCCGATGTAGTGAGCCGAGCGGCCTACGCTTGAACCACTGTGCCAAACGGTCGTAAATTACCGTTTGCTCGCTGAAATAATTGTCAGCTTTGTGATGCTAAATATTATTTGGATATTTTGTTAATCAATTCTAAGTAATTAACCGCTCAAAGTGAGGCTACTACAATTACAAGGCTTACCCTATATCGAATTCAAAGTCAAGTCATAGTCATCACATCAAGATGTGCCGAAAGAACGTAATAACCAAACATAAGTGAGTTTGTTTTAAATAAAGACACAAATATCTTACTTTGAAACAATTTCCCGTAAAAGACGGAAAATTATCTCAAGCTGACACCATCCCTGAAAGAAACATCAAATCAATGATCCAAAAACGCAACCCTGATACTCGATCGCTAGGCATTATAATAATATCATTCACCGGGGCTTGTCCTTGGCGATCGAGGTGTGATCGACCCGCCGTATCACCGACAACTTATAAAACATTCATGACCTCCGCCGTTACTCATTCATGGCGCTTCGGTCCGGGCAAATCCGGATCACAAAACGCTCCGGATAGCACAACGGTTATACTTAAAAGTGTTTAAATTTGGATTTTTTGAGCACATTTGAGTACGGTTGACGTGTCTGTTTTGATTGGTAATGAGTTGAATACAACAATGCTCGTGACTTGGATTTTTATTAATATTCACTTAGTGGATTGGGCGCAATTGATACTGCTTTTATATTATTCTTAAAAATATTGATTAATTGATTAACCATAAAAAATGATAGAATTATATTTATTACTATACTCAGAGATGTTTAAATAGCCAAGGGGTCTTCAAACTTATTAGCTTAAGGACTATAATATTGGCTCTACAAGTAAGCTCAAAAGGCCAAGACTTAGCTCTTATCGTTCGATATTATCTTTAATGTACATGCATAAGTATATAGCTGTATAGAAGATACATACAACTATTTTATCACTAGTTAACAATTTCAATTTCTAAATTTTTCAGGCGCATAATAAAAATACGCATCTGATCGTAGATAATTTTCGAAAATCCCTCTTTCATTTGATGTGATTCCCCAAACAACAGTGGAATCCGCGTCGTGACGTCTCGAATTTTCATTACCAATCCAAAAGACGGATTGAATGAAAGGAGACTGGGATTATAAATGCAGGAGAGGACAGTTTATTGACAATTTAAAATTCCACGATGATGGGAATAAACGAATACAGTAGGGGGTTTATTAACCTTCTCTTAACAACGTATGACGACTGACAAACTTACTCATGGGTAAATTCAGGAACATATCTACCTACAGATACAAGTGGAGTTGATGTGTGACCATTTTAAAGGTAAAACTTTAATTATCTTTAATCTTAGGTTTAGGTCTGTCTTGTCCTCTTTATCACACCTTTCATTCCTATTTATTGTCAACAGAATGTTAAACATTACAATATTTTAGGATTGTTTTGATATAGCTAGCTCTTTCTATGCCACATAACAATATATGTGTGTACACAATACATGTTTTTTCCGCTGCCTTGCAAAGTTCCCCATTCTATGCACTTCTGACGTTGGCCAGAGATGGAAAAAAATATTTGTAAATCTTCTAAAGACAAAAACGCTGGTTGATTCACTCTGCAAATATAACAAGGCTCAGCGATGTTCAATATCGTTGGCATGTGAAACACTGGCTGTTAATAGCAGCTGCTATTGTAAGAATGCCGGCTGCCAAACGAGATTGGAATACTCCATTTAGCAATTCTCATGGAATTTTTGAACGAGCAATATCGTTTATGAGACAAATATTTAATTTTAAATAGCAATACCATTGTTAATGTATTTTTGGTCTCGTTTCAATATTTAATTTAAGTAATTTGTGTCTCGAAGATCTAAAGAATGTATTTTATTTCAAATTCTGATGTAACTTTCTTAATAGGATGGAATCACACCAAAACTGGAATTATTCACAGCATTGCCTTATTAAAATATGTGGTTATAGTAAATAGAAAAATTCGAAAGGAGTAAATCAAAGATATTACCAAGAAAAAGGGAGACATGTGACTGCCAAAAATAGTATGTCCTATTAAACTGAGTCCATGAACACAGTAGCATTCAGTCGTTCTCTAAATAATGTTGAAAACATGTCAGTATTGCCAATACGGCTCATCTTCCGGTGACTAATATGCATCAAAATGCCTTAAATTGCGATTGCGATAACAGACGTGTGAATTTCGCTGCATGTAGTAGTGCGCTGAGCACAAGTCTGGTTGCAATGTCAAGAGGTACCATATCTACTAAATAATATAATCAGTGAAGAAGATAATATTTATTCGCTCATATTCGAAAGCTAAAAAGTCTAATAACTTTTGACGATTACTGCGCCAAATGAAAAAATAACTTAAATATATTTTACCAAGAACTTTCAGAAACTAGCACGCATTCGCATTTAAGAGAATTTTTAATTAATTAGCCGCACTTCACCACTAGGGGAGTCTTTGATGCTGCGACTATTTATTTGCACCTTGAAAAGGCAACTCCATTAGCCGAATGAGCGTGGGGAGTGAAAAGAGGTCATTCAGGAGATGTCGACTGTCGCCGAGAGGAGACAGGTAGGTTTAGACTTATAAATAGGCACATTTTGTCGGTACTTTGAATGGAAAATATTACTTTTATGTGCGAGGAAAGTAGAGTGTATTGAATTATTTTGGGTTAAGTGCCTAATGATGTTAACAGAATGTCACTGCCCTGCGTAGACTTTGCTTACATTTATGCTGCCCTGCTATTTCATAAAAGAAACGAATTAAAAAATAAAAATATATGCTTGAACAACTTTGTTTTCTTTGCATTTTTAAGAATTTTTAGAAACGACCAAAATGCAAATAAAAACAAAGTAAATACATAGAAAATTAGTTTATGAATGCAATTCAAACTTTTGAAAAAAAAATGTATTTTCGGAAGTATCTCAACACTCTAATCTCGCAACCCTCCATCCAATATTCGTCATAGAAAAAGTAAAAACACACACTTTTTTCAGATACCTACAGCTACCAACAAACCCCACAACCAAAACAAAGGTGTCATTGTCCCGATTCCACCAGTAACAGTGGATTGGCGGGGTAGGTAATAAATCAATTGGTAGTGCGAATTTATTTCCGCTGACTGAGTGACGTTTGAGCCTCCTCCCTCAATCGACAGTTCATGTTAGTGAGGACATACCCGACTCTATCAGTATTTCTACTGGAGACGAATTCCAGTATTTTAACTATGATTAACAAATCTAAAGAATTTTATTGAGGTTTAAAATAGTTCCAGTTCTATACTTGTGGTCGCCCGTGGTCGAAATTCGACATTATTCCTTTAAATTTTAAGTATGAACGTTATTAAGGTTCTATTGTCAAATTCTGTAATTACCTACATCATTTTAAGGCTAGGGCAACTGCTCAACCGAGCAACCAAATATGTTTTGAAATCGGTTCATAAATGCCTGAGATACGTGGTAACATATATAAAAAACATACGATCGGAATTGAGAACCTCTTCTTTTTTTAAGTCGGTTAAAAAAACTTAAGTGGTACTAACTTATTCACACTATAGTCTTGCCTGTGACCCAGTAGGCTAAGATTGGTTAATTTTGTCTATAGCTTTGGCTTTTTCAAAACTGTAAAATATGTCCTATAAATCTTTCAAATACAACTGTCATGTCTCTTCTAAAACACTGCCCAAGAATGCAGCACAGCCGGATACTGAGATGCGATAACGAATGCAATTTTCCAAGTCTCTGAACAGTGTTTAGGCGGGTCCGCACTGCTCCGGGGGTCCCGACAGCTACCTGACTTGCTGAATGATGCCTTATTCTGTTACGGCGAGATTACATGAAACTGATTATGGATGCGATACTTACGTTACCTTATATTTGAACAAATAGCGCATTTTGGCTCTGGATCAACCGGGGTAGTACCACCCTCTCGCAGAAGATCGGCATAAAGCAGCTATTACAGCTGCGTTTCGTACGAGGAGTGAAAGAGCCATAAGGCCAAACTTTCCCCCTTCTCTCCCTTCGTCCCACTCCCCTTCAGGTCGGCAACGTGTGAGCAATGCCTTTGGTATTGCAAGCATCTATAGGCCACGGTAACTGGATTAGCAAGACGGCAGAAACACACAAACAATTGCAGGGAAGAACTTGGCCCAGTAATTCGACGAAGAAATTTGATTACAATATGGAAATAATCACCTAGTTACTAATAAAAATCGACCCAAACCTCGTCGCATTCCAAAATCGAATGCTCAAATCTAATAAAGGTTTATATTATGCCAATACATTATAATAGAGCTTGCCCAGGGGACCACTATTTAGTACGGATAATCCCCTTTTACAGAAAAATGAATAGCCAATACTTTCATGTAAATTAAATGAAGGGATCGCATGTGGCTCATATCCTAGACATGAAGGGATATCGATTATTTCATGGTATTAGATCGAAAGCTCATAATTCCGGCCAACTGTGCTCATAGTGATTGATAAATTATACATTTGGATGCTTGACTACGGTACATAACAGCATTCACGATTGGAAATTTTGGTTGGTAATTTTATAGCCAATTTCACCGATACACTAATGGACCGTTAAAGCAGTAACTGATTGTTTTATCTACCGGTAAAAATACCTGGCTAAGATAAACTCAAACGCACGGCGGAAGGCAAGCGTATGGACCGCCTGATTTTAAGCAGTAACTGTAGCCTAGAGACGCTTGTTTTTAAAAAGGCATCGCTCGCACGTAAAGAAACGGGGTTATTTGGGTGTGTGTGGCTTCCGGCTGTCTCACTCACCTTACAGAACGCAGCTAAAATAGCTAATTTATGGCCGATCTGTTGTGGGAGGGGGGTAAAACTAAATGCAAGAAATGACAGATAGCAACCTCTCAAACAGCTAACTAAGCGCTAACATACACGGACTGAATTTTTGCAGCTTGGTTGCAGTCGACGGCACGTGACTGCGCACGGACTGCATTTTTGCAGTCGGAAGTGACAGCTCTATTGCAGATGGTTGCAGTCGACGGCACGCGACTGCACACGGACTGCATTTTTGCAGTCGCGTGTATGGCGGCGCAGACTTAAATGTCGAAGTAGCGTTTTAATAAATAACGTTATTCAATTAACACATTTCATACAAAACTCTATTTCGAGCTTCGAATTACCACTTAATCAAATCTTTACACCAATTACGGTCCCTACCGAGACATTTTTCACGTATACTCCACAGCGCTCGAAAATCGATGGGAACGTCCCCAAAGAAACTTTCTAACGACATAACCGCATGCAATTGATATGCCCCAAGAGTAGGGACCATTGTAAAGAAAGGAAAATCCTGCTCCGAAAATCTTGGGAGAGTTAGGGCATCAGTATTCTGTTAGCGTCGCCCCCCGGTGTCGGTTCCCCATACCCCTTCGAATGCGGTAAACTCCTTCAGTAATTTGACTTTGTTGTTATAACTCAGTTTTAGTTTGTCGCCGGCAGATTTATTGCTTTAGTGAAATCCGCTAAACAGTGACAAGTATCGTGCGCTTGAACGTTCGTTTGTGGGATACGGTTTGTTCAAAGTTTGTTGGACATTTGTGTTGTGTTTAGACTTTGTTTGATGGCGTTTTGCTGGACAAAAGTTTATTGTTCAGGGTTGGTGCATCGTACAAGGCCGAATTCCCCAACACAATAACGGACTGTTATAGTTCTAAACGATTGTTACCTGTATAATAAACTACTAGTTGGTTGGTTACTGCTCTAACTATCTATTCACCCGTAGTGTGCCTGAATGTAGGTCTACGTGAGACCCAATCGATTTTCTATTGATTCTGGATCTGGGCCTAGAATGACGGCATATCAGCGCTTAATGTGTTGGTAATGTCGTCCCTAACGGTGGAGTTTACCAACACCAACGAACCGTTAAGCAAGTAAACGTCTGTTACTATTACATAAAACAATTGGTTACTGCTCTAACGGCTAAATAATGTGTTGGTGAACTCGGCCCTAAGTTATTGATGCTGATACTTTTTGTATCCCCTATAAAAGTAGTCCATAAGCATATTCAGCAGAACATATCACAAGCATAGGACAGTGGCACAAAAACATTGCAGTAAACCTAATCTAACCATTATTTAATTATGCACCAAGTAATATCATCACACATAACATCTCTGTTCGCTTCTAACGACGCTACGCTGCCTTTGATCGTCTTAAATTCCTCTACTATTAACTCAATTACGATATCCGAAAACAACGCTCGCTTACACCGGTATTTCGGTTCTATTAAATCCGTGGTATTGTGGCCAATTCCATTCAGTTTGAATAGCGTACGCTGCGGCTTCAAATTGCATTGAATGGACGTTAGGGGAGGGTGGAAAGTAAGCTGGCCAGCTGTGCTGTGCTGAGCCGCAGCGGAAGCTTGCGAGGTACGTTTATTATTACTAGATCTCCTGTAAGCTAAGCTAGAATTCTACTGTCTATGTGTACTACATGGAGGTTGTAACGAGAAGAAGAAGGTGAAGGATGGTTTACGTAGATGCGTTTACGGCACGGCATGGTTTGTAATAGAAGGAGTATTTTTCATGCCGCAGGCGCCTGTGACATAGCACGGCATGCTTAAGCTCCTTGCGAGATGAAAGTGCTAAAGGTATTAAAATAAGATTCAAATTCATGTGTACAAAACCCTTTACCATGGCGCAATACTTGTAAACGCAGCACGAGTAATATTTTTACGGCGGGGCTCGCCGTCCGAGCTTTTTGGCCGTCTGAATTAGTCGAGAGCGCACTAACCCCGCTCACTTTTTTACAGAAAATATCGAAAATAATTAATTGTGACGTGAAAAACTATTGCATCATAAAATCCGGCTGTGATGTTTTTGGTTAAAAATATAATTAAAAATTCCAAGCCATTTAGAAGCAGATAGAAATTTAAAGACGAAAACCGCTTCACTTTGATATTTTTTACACATAGTAAATAGCAAGTCGCACTGTTTCCTACTTAACATTTAAAGATGAAGGTTTAATACATACTGTGATATATTTTTTTACACTACTCGTCTCAGGGAAGATATCCTCCAATCATGCCTGTTTTCGGCGAGCCCTACCTTAAACAATGAGTGAGCGAAACACAGCTCAGCACAGCTGTAGCATCACCCTTAAAGCACTCATCGAGCAAGGTCTGAGGGTAAAAATTTGAATGGAACATAGTACAGGGTGGTATGAAAGGAGCGGTGACGCCCACTCAGCCCACTAGCACTGCGCTCATCGGGAATGCTTCCGACCACTCGGACGAGCTCACAATGGATCGGCACGGACTCAATCTGATATTGTAATTGGTGAACTAACGGCGATTTTCTTTTATTTAGTCGGATTTGGTTTAGGAATGCAATCAACGGATGTGTGGTAGAAAATGTTTATTGATACAGCAAATGCTTTAAAGCTACTTAATTATTACGTAAAATAATAATAATAATATCCTGGGACATTTTTTACACACGGCTACCTGATCCCAAACTAAGCAGAGCTTGTACTATGGAAACCAGATAACTGATATTACTACATATAATACTTTTTTATTTGTAAATACATACTTAATATAAATATACACCTAGACTCCGGACATACAGACATGGTCATGCACACAAATGCATGTCACGGGTAGGAATCGACCCTACGACCTGCAGCGTGAAAGTCGCCTCCGCGCCAACCACGCTAACGGGCCCGTCAACATACATGCATTTTTTTTCTTCAATTATTAGGTAAGTATGTTATATTTTTTTCGATTATTTAGGTACATTTGTTATATAGTGTGTTACTATTTTATTTTACAGAATGTATTTTACAAAGGTGCGCAGATAGCCTAATCCACAGAGTAAAGACTAAAGAAAGAGGTGCCCTTATTAGATATTTGTATGAAACAAAACGTGGTCATTGTTTTTCATTTTCATTTTACTATTTACCGGTAAATAGTGTAACTACTCGCTTCGTTTTATGTCGATGTTAGTACTAGGCTGACCACTCGGCCGACTTGCTTAGGGCCAGTCCCCTTAGTAACTGGTCCATGGCCTAATCCAAAAATATAGGTAATTGAAAAACAATACAAGCGAGTGTAGCCTAGGGGTGAACAGGTTGGGCTAGAAATCAGAAGGTCCCAGGTTCGATCCCCGGTGGGGCATGCACCAATGGATGAATTTTCATCTATGTGCATAAATTTACAGTTCGCTGACGGTGAGGGAAAACATCGTGAGGAAACCTACCCATCACTCGGGATTAGATAATAGTCAGTTCCTGTATACACGGCGACAAGGTTCACCACCTGTCACGTTGGGTTCTGACTATCTGGTGAAACGTGAGCTTTGAGTTGGTTAATACCTCCACAATGTGGTGGTGTATGGCCACTCAAGCCTCTGACTACCCCCGAATGGGGATAATAGTCGTGACGTTACATTATATATTTTTTTTAAAAACAATGCTCAAAGGACCCTAGAATCAATTCGATTGAAACACATCCTGTATTATTTTACCAGCCGATAGTGTCGCTTCTAAGGATTAAATCCCGGGAAGTAATGTCTAATGGTAAACTAAAGGAAAGCGCTTTTGTGTTGCCGCATGAAATCAATTTCCAAAAACACATATTTAATTAACTCGCTACCGACACTTTCAACTCAAAATCTCATACACAAACTGCGTCAAATCGTCAATGCATTCAGAGTCACGGAGGGTCTGTCCCCTGATCATGGGGTCATTAATGATGCCATCCCTCATGCTAAGCTGTAATGTAGGTTACTGTGCAAACAGTGACGGCGTGGTTGCCCTTTGGGTTCCGTCAAGACGTGGTGAGGCCGGATAAAGTTTATTGTCGGCTTTAATTACGAGCTTAGATCGTACTGCTTCGGGTGTCTTCGGGATTGTTCGTTTTCATTTTACCTAGATACGAAAGATCAAGGTTCAAGCGAAAGCTCTGTATACCTAGTACTACACGCTAGATATTTAGGATCACAGATCAACCAGATACGGTACCTTCTTACATCACAATGAGTAAACTTTGTGCTCAACTATATGCAGCGAAATTAACACAATCATCAGAAATGATGAGCCATATTAACAACACTGACATTTCATACTATGTCATCGTGACCCGAAAAAGGAAATTTCTAGACGTGACTGGTCTTCCTCCTTTAAATAGGTCAATGTGTAGGATAGTAAGAGCGTTAATACATTCATCCGAAATGCGAATATGCGAAAATGCGGATACGAACCATGTGGATGAGTGTATAAGCTAAGCGCCCTATCCACTAAAATCTGGAAATCTTAAACAGTATTTTATAATTGATGGAATCAGGCGTAACTTTGCGGAAATCCATTGTTAAACTATTTTAGAGAGGGACCCACCACTCGCCCTCGAAATTGTCAACCTCAAAAAAATCATAAACCAAATGAATTGATCGATAATTAGAAGAGGCCAACAAGACCGAACTTCCTGTCAGTCGAGAGTATATCTGTCATGAGTCATGGACCCTAATAATTAGCAATTTTCCGCAGACAAAGCGAATCTAAAATAAATTTTAAAAAAAAGTATTTTATAGTCCGCAGACTTCGCTTGCGAACATTGGTCCGAGGAAGGAAAATAAATATTATGATTGCATTGTATCATTTCAAATTAAATAGTATGTTTACCCACACACATAAATTATGTACAGGAAAGAAAAACAAAGGGTTTCAACCGATACAATCCCTTCCATATCTTGGTCTGCGGCGAAATTTATGGCTCACGAAATTAAAACCAAATTTCATTGTGCATAAAATATTTAAGATACTGTTGACAATGGATAAAACCACCCTTTCTTACGGTGACCATAAATTAAGTGCACTCGTGTACTATAAACGAACGAATGCAGAAACCATTAGAAACCCCAATGCAATAGACGCATGCACAAATCACTTACCCTAGTCGTGTGCGCATTTTTATTCGTAAGCAACGTCACATTCCAAATTACACTCTATTTTTGAACGCACAATAAGTCCAAATTTGAATGAGTTTGTGTAATAAACTTTGATGGTAGTAAATGGAACTTTATTTTATACAGAATAAGGCATAAATATGGAGTATAGAATACAATTCATAGATAACATAGTGACCTACATCTCTAGAGAGAGACTACGTTGCATTAGACTGTCTATGGGGAATAATATTTATAGGGTGCATTATGCACATGACACTTTTATGTTTTCGACGTTAGTTGATAGGGAGCCATTGTTCGGTTTCCTTTTTATTTGCGAAAATATTCCTTTGCTGCATCATTTATCATGTACCCGATAATCAGCTACATCAGATCAGTTAATTTCGCTAAGTAATCTTACTCATGTTTATGGACGGCTGTATATTGGCTGGCTCGACTGGGATAGTACCACCTTCTCACAGAAGATCGGCGTAAAGTAGCTATTACAGTCAGAAAGAGTGAGAGAGCCGGATGACCAACACTCCCCCCTTTCCCTCCCTCTGTCCGACTCCCCTCCAGGTTGGTAACGTGCGAGCGATGCCTTTTGGTATTGCAAGCATGTTTAGGCTACGGGAACTGATCACCATCAGGCGGGTCGTACGCTTTAATTTGCCACCGCAGTCAAATAAATCGCTTAAATTTTTATGTTTTAGAATAGTTCAAGATAAATCCATTTCTCCAAAGCGTGTCCAAGGAACAATACAAAACTCTCAGCATTAGTTCTTGACGGGCCTTTTCAAAGAAACGACAAGAAATTATTGTTTAATTTCTGTCCCATCTCGAAAGGGCTCTAACACAGCTGGGGCGCGATTGTCTCCCAAATTACTGTTTAGATTTCACTAGACTGTTATTTGCACATGCAAATCAGCATTTTGTTTTCATTTTGGAGCGAGATGACGCGAGAAAGGGACGGAATGTTTGTTCTAGAGGCGTTTGACATAGATTTGCATAAACTATTAAGAATTAGCAGCTGAGCTTAATATATTCTCGTATTTGGGTTGCAGTATATTCCAATTTAATTTAGAACGTATGCGTGTTATTTTAGATGTGCTATTTAGCAATATATCGTGGAATTAAATTGTTATTGTGACAGGTTACAACGCCAGGAAATGTGGGATCAACATAAATCTGAAAAGAGTTCCGCGCGCCACGGCTCACGGATTCTAGTTTTGCAATCCATGAAACTTTAACTTCGTCGTTTAAAAAATTCGATAGATTATAATTACCTATGATTTTGAGGGACAAGGATACAATTTCGTGAGGTAAATTACTATTTAGTTATTTATTTATGAGCTTGCTTATTGCAAACAAACTGGTTGTCTGCTAAATTAGGCGCGTCACGCCCGAGTTTTGACGACCGACCACTTAGACGTAACTTCATAACTGATTGCTCGGGCGAGGATACTCAAGGCTTGTAGATGCATCTAAAAACCCGTTATATTTTATTGTTTCAAAAACAAAGTGCCCAGGGACAGCATGGCTGAGTAGAAATTGGTGAAAAATCAATAGAACATATCGCCCCTCTAATGCAATGATGGATTGCACAGCACTTATCTGTACGAGACATCACTGTGTGCGGTGTTTTTGCTCTTTTGTTTGATGTCATGTGGTTATTCGATGCTATGCGGTTATTGATGAAATAGCGTACTGACCTTAGACCTTATTCGTTCGAGGTACTGACAATCAAGGTGTCTATAACTACACGAGAAATACCAACTCTCGCCGAGAACTAGAGTGAGAAAAAAGAAATATAAAAGTTCTCGCTCTGAATTGTTACTGAATAGGTACTCTTCGAGCTTAATGCCGAAGAAATCAATAGTTTGAGCTACTCGAAATAACATTACAGATATAATAATACAATACTATTTATTGACATAATATTATGTGCGGTTTTATGAACACCCTGGCTCCAGCGCTATTAAAAAATTGTGCTGCAATAGTAAGGGGGGGATGAGGAAAAGGAGTAGGAGGCGGTGGAAGAGAAGGATGCGGAGGAGGAGGAGCTGCTGGAGGAGGAAGGGGAAGAGGAGAAGGATACTTAGTAAAATTGCAATTTCAAGCGGCGCGCCCGAGCAATCAGTTTTGTCGTCTAACCACACAGACATACATAATGTTATAACTGTTAGCTCCGGCGCGGCTGCTAATAAATACAGGGTTATTGGAAAACATTAACAACCTTGCATTACTGACATCAAAAACAGCAACTTTTGTTTTATGACTTTTTACAAAATAATAATAAATTTAACAAAAAATCTCATTTTAAAATGTATGAAACAAGAAAATATGCTCATCTAGAGGATAACCGTGGTCTGTTTAGCAAAGGCAAAGGCAAAGTGGATTACAATCATTTCAATCATCAAATTTATGATGTCAGTAATACAGTCCTGCAAGGTTGTTAATGTTTTTTCAATAACCCTGTATATTGGTAAAAGAAAGATCGTGAATGTGAAGTATTTTGTCCAACTCTATTAGAACAGTAAACATCAAAACTTCCTACCAGGTATGAATAATCAGTCACCGACACCGAATATATTCCGTGTCTAGACGCCGTTTTGAAGGGCGAGACGACGATCCTGTCCTACCGAAGATGTATCGTCCCTATTTATTAGTGAACTACACGCGATTACTTTCAAAATAATGATTTAGTGGGCTTTGTAAATATTATGTAGGTATTATTTTGACATATGTAGATATTTTTACTTACATAAATAGCTGGTTCACGTTTCATACCTAAAGAGCTTATTACACTTGGCTAAATTTAGAAGCCTATATTCAGAAGCTTCTAAATATTTAAACCATTCTAGCTTCTGAATAGCTTGCTGAATGCGATTACACTTGCCTAAATTCATTAACGACTAAATTAAGTAGCCTAAATTTAGTTAAGTGTAATAACCCCTTATGTATAAATTTCGGTTCAATTTACATAATAAATAAATATCGCCATCTTACACACTAACTGTATGGTCCCAAACTAAGCAATGTTTGTACTAAGAATACCGTACAATGGACTGGGGGCGATCCCAGTGACACCCATCAGGGCAAATTACGAAAAGGCCGTTTCCGAAATTTACGTCTGGCGGGAATCGAACCCGCAACCACCCGATGCAGTGAGGAGAAATCTAGGTCTACATACTTACGTAGGTATATGTATTGTGAATAAGTTGATTAGTTCCTCAAACTTCAAATAACCACCTCCCCAATTTGATCAGATAGTAAGGGTATTCACTCACTCATATTTCAGAGCAAGCTACTGAAAACTTTAATAACATCAAGTTCGTGAAAGGTTGTTCAGACCAGAGCGGAATTTGCTTGCGCACATAATACACGGCATATTCAGAAAGCCGAGCAGTTCTGCTACTACCCAATATGGATAGCAAAATAACGTCTATTTCTGAACGAACCACGGATGCTTGTCTACAAACCAGTTTAATCTGGCTAGAGGCGGACAAAACCTGACCATTATTGTGATGTTCCCAGTTTCATACTAAGCTCTTCAACTAGCAAATTGTGGCAATTTGAGCTTTATTTTAAGTAAAAGTGGTATTTTGGCATTTAGAAAGTTTGAGGATACAAGTATGTACATCGATGGAAAATACTGGATAAGTTATCCTGGCTTGTGTGTGAGTATTGAATCCTTAAAATATAGTATTAGAACTTTTGTCCCTTATTTTTTTTAATAGGGACTATAACTGGGTCTTAAAATATGGTCCGCCACAAATTCCCGCCACTGTTACTCCTGTAATTCAGGATCGACAATGGTGTCCAACGATGACGCCAAGGTTTGACCCTCGACGAGTCCCGAAGAAAAGCTAAGTTTTCTTGGAACTCGCACGAATTTAATCAAAAAAAAGGAGGGAGAGAGTTGTAATACGATTTCCTTAAATGGGGTCCAAGAAACTTCGGTCCCACGATCAGAAACAAGGCTGTACCAAGACGAATACTTTGAGGTCTTTTGTCCAAATCAAGTACTGCACCTTCCTCAAGGTGATCAGCTAGTGGCATCCCTAAATACGGCAGAAGTTGAAGTGCATTAAACGCTTCTAGACGCCGCCCGGTGCAGCATAAAAACCATTTGCAGTCAAAAGTTAGACAGTTTACAGTTTGTTCGTGTCTGAGTTTCTTAAAATAAGATCTCATGAGGAAAAACCAAAAGTATTTTAAGAAAATCTACTCGCGAAGATCAAAATAATAATAGCCGTATTTGTAGCTACTGACTAGGCAAGTAGCTTCGTGAGGCAGCCTTACTTTGGTCAGTCAACAGGTACTCACCTGAGGCATAAGCTTGCACTGCCTCACCCTGATATTGTTGTCTTTATCGGAAGTCCAAGCCTTGTAAGAAGTGAGGCTTAGTCCCATGGAAACTGCCCGAGACAGCTTTGTAAGGCTGTTCGGTGAGTCGGTACATAGCTATTAGTAGGTGAATATTTCAGCACATAACCGTTTCACGCGGATCAATAAGGTCATTCAACAGATCCTTTAATACCTAATAACACCATGGATCTCATAGATAATCCGCTCAACCCTCCAATATTAACCCGTCCGAGCTAACGACTCACTATCGCTCATGGGCACACACATGCGTTTGACAGAACTGTTATTACGTCATTAATAAAATTACAAAAGTGTCCCATGTGCCGGCAGTGCCAAGTTTAGGGCCCATTCTGTCCCGGCGCGTTTAAAGGGTTGGTATGCAGACGGTATAATTAAATTTGGGCAATCGTCGCAGTGTGTTAGACCTCGTTATTTTAGGCGCGTGAATGGACCGTGTTCAAAGAATAGATTTGTAGATTTGTTTAGTGCCTACAGTGACCACTTTTCATCGTATTTATTACATTAAATCTTTTAGATATCTCTCAAAATATATGTAACGTGAGTGGGTTTAAAAGGATACCTAATCTAGCATAGACAGTAGATTTTTTATAACCTACTGTTTAAAGCACTGTAAAAATATATTCCTACACCCAACTATCAGTTACTTTCAGCAAATTAATTGCGTGATGGTGCTTGTGTTGGGTACTGATAGAATACTTAAAGTGCATGTTAGAGAACCATCGTATAACATTAATTTACCAAATAAATTTTAAGTTTTGACAGATATTCTATGGGAAAAGTGTCAAAACCTTAAATTTATTTGGTGAATTTAAGTTATCCGATGATTCTAAAACCGGCCCTAATTGTAATGTGTAAGTGTTCTTCCACAATCAATGCTACAATCTGTCTCATCTGCATCTTTATTTACTCTATCTCACCCAGGACAGCAGGGTGTGTCCTAAATGCGTTAGTTTGACAATGACCCCGAGTGAGAATTAAGAAGAGGGTTCGAAATTTGGTTGATTTTCTATTCTACTTTTTCTTTAAGTAAGTATGTGGACTAGGAATCTTATATTTAGATGTATGATTTTTGACTATATTATCTTGAGTATCTTTAAATCCAAATCACGATTTGACGAAATTTTCTCGATAAAAAAAAAATATGAAATGAGCTCTAATTATTTACAATTTTCCTTGCTACCACGATGTTTTTACGATTTAGATCACGAAATTATTTCTAAAACATAGCAAATAATGATATCTAAACTACCCTTCAACCATATTTTAATTCATGAAGTAGTTTTTTTTTAATTCAAGAAAATGTGGTTTGGCGCTTACGTTGTTTATTTCCGAGCGCGCGCACAATATCGCCATCTCACATTTTAAGTACTTGAACTAACCATGTCTCTCTCTAACTTTGTATTGTCAGTGTCCGCTCGGACTTGTTCGACGTCGGACCTGTGAAGGATTTTTTAAAAAATATTACGAAAAAATATTACGGTCGTGCCACATTACAGGTACAGTACAGTATTTACAGTCCGCCGACGCCTATGATAAATAAATAAATATCCTTGGAAATTCTTTTACACATGACTACCTGATCCCAAACTAAGCAGAGCTTGTACTATGGAAACCAGATAACTGATATTACTACATATACTACTTTTTGTTTGTAAATACAAACGAAATATACACTTAATTACACCTAGACTCGGGACATGCGGACATGTTCATGCACACAACTGCATGTCCTGGGCAGGAATCGAACCTATGACCTGCACTGCAGCGTGATTTTCGTTTGCTTTTCCTTGTCTTGTGTAATTTCTTTTCATCTCTTGTCATTTCATAGTTATTCGTGTCATTTCTGTAAAAACTCCCTATTTCGCTTACTGTTATATACTTGCAGCATGGTCTTGGGCCGACAGTGGGAATACATTGCTTGTCAAAACAATGGAGTCGCTTTATTGCGTTTGTTGTAGGTATGGATGGGCAAGTAATAAATATATCATACATCAATAAATTATCGTAAAAAATAACATTACAGATATGGATAGGAAAATGTTTGTCCGTCCTATTCAATCTATTATATTATAAACGAAAGTAACTCTGTCTGTTACCTTTTCACGGCTAAACCGCTGAACCAATGTTGATGAATTTTGGTATGGAGATAGACTGGGTCTTGGCGGAGAACATAGGCTACTTTTTAGGGTTCCAAAGGGTGCTAACGGGACCCTATTACTAGGCCTACGCTGTCCGTCTGTCTGTCTGTCCGTCTGTCAGCGCGGGCTGTATCTCACGAACCGTAACAGGTAGAGAGTTGAAATTTTCACTGAATGTGTATTTCTGTTGCCGGTGCAGAACAAATACTAAAAATATAATAACATTTAAAAATAAATATCAAGTCTCAAACTTGATATTTTTTGATGTGTTTATTCTACGGTGGTACGGAACCCTTTATGTGCGAGTCCGACGCCTTCAGATCTTATGAATGTTTTCTTGAAATAAATATAGTGTATTTTAAGTAATTAACTGGCCAACCCTCAGGTCCTACCTACCATGTTAGGATCTTTTTCGTTCTAGCGGGTGTAAACCGTGATTTAACGAGTTAATGTGATAATTTTTGTATTTTTTAAATTATTCAATTCAATGTTTTTGTTTCAGACATCGTCCAATATTGATTATTAAAATTATTATAATTTCACAATAAATATAAAACAATAAATAAAAGTAAAATTAAATTTAAAAAAAAAAATATTTATTTTTAAACCGACTTCAAAAAGGAGGAGGTTTCTCAATTCGACCGTATATATTTTTTTTTTATGTGTGTTCGCGGATAACTTCGTTGTTTATAAACCGATTTTGATGATTCTTTTTTTGTTGGTAAGGAGATATCCCAGCGGTGGTACCATGATAAGGAAACCAGGATCTGATGATGGCATCCCAGAGAAATCGAGGGGAACCTTCGAAAATCGTAGGAGCGACTAGTGCGTTTGTAATTTTTTTCATTAAGTATTTTAAAGCACTACTATTTTATGAAGGTCTGGAGTCGATCTGATGATGGAGCCGAAAGACAGTCGAGGGAACTCCTCAACGATTTACAACAATTACCTGGTGTTTGGGCTTGATTAATTTGTATTGATGAGAGCTTTACACCTAGATGGGTTGTGACTGTCATTAAGGGTCTGATGATGGAGTCAAAAGACAGCCGAGAGAACTCCTCAACGATTTACAGCAATTACCTGGTGTTTGGGCTTGATTAATTTGTATTGGAGAGAACTTTACACCCATATGGGTTATAAGTGCCATTACAGGTCTAATGATGGAGACCATAGACAGTCGAGGGAATTTCTCAAAGATTTACAGCAGTTACCTTTTGTTGGGCTTACTTCATATGGTTCAAAATGCCAAAATGTTCATTGGTATGGCGCCACTAAAAATCGTGAAATAAAATTATTTTTATAAAAAAAAACAAACCGACTTCAAAAAAACCTGGATCACTAAAAAGCCTGAAATAATATTTCTATTACCTACCACCTCTGCCTACCCCTTCGGGAAAACCGGACGTGATGGTGTGTTATCGAGTATTTGGAGTCGGTGCCAATCTTGGTATGCCAAGTCTACCTACTATAAAAGTAAGAAGATAGATTGGCACCGACCCCAAATACTCGATAACACACCATCACGTCCGGTTTTCCCGAAGGGGTAGGCAGAGGTGGTAGGTAATAGAAATATTATTTCAGGCTTTTTAGTGATTTTTTTTAATTTTTCATGTTTTATCATTAAAATACAATATAATATAACATAAATTAAAATAAAATACAATAAAATAAAAACCTACCCCTAATTAATACGTAATAAACAATATTGTTCCTTCAAAAAATAACTATACTATAGTCTACTCCATAGCTGTTCTGTCCTAGCTAAGCGAGAGGGATATATCCTTCGGCAGCTCACGCGACGCTAGCCACACCCCGAAACTAAAATTATTTTTTTTCTTGTATCGTCTTAAGTGAATTAAGTTGAAACACGTCGCCCTTATCGCGTGATACAGGCGTGAGTTGCACTTATTTACTTCAATTGGACGAACTGTCTGATACCTATTTGAAAATATAAAATGAATTTTTATTACCCGACTACGGCGGAGGGTTATGATTTTGACCGGTATGTATGTATGTATGTATGTATGTATGTATGTATGTATGTGCATCTGTTCCCACCTAACTTCCAAAATACTTGTCGTAATTTGACAAATGAGGTATCGTTAGAAGCGGCTTAATGGCGCGCTGGTTATAGGCTATGTGACGTCACATAAAATTGCATATGGCGCCCTCTAGAGGACATAATGTCATGAACCAAAAAATAATATTTTTTAATGATACCGTGTGGGGTATCAAATGAAAGAGCTTGATGAGCACATTTCAAAAATATATATATTGTTACCTATAACTCCAAAATAATTAAATAAAAAGTAAATTTAAAAACTAAAACCCGACTACTACATCTAGAGGATAGCCGTGGTCCGTGTAGGTCTTTTAAGGCCAAATGGCATATGAACACGGAACACGGCTATCCTCTAGATGAGAATATTTTCTTGCTTCATACTTTTTAGAGCGCGATTTTTCAGTAGTCGGGTTTTTAGATTTTACGAACAGTAACCTGCAGATTCTCCATTTTTACCCGACTACGGCGGAGGGTTATGATTTTGACCGGTATGTATGTATGTATGTATGTATGTATGTATGTATGTATGTAAGTATGTATGTATGTATGTATGTATGTATGTATGTATGTATGTATGTATGTATGTGCATCTGTTCCCACCTAACTTCCAAACTACTTGTCGTAATTTGACAAATGAGGTATCGTTAGAAGCGGCTTAATGGCGCGCTGGTTATAGGCTATGTGACGTCACATAAAATTGCATATGGCGCCCTCTAGAGGACATAATGTCATGAACTAAAAAAAAAACATTTTTTTATGAAACCGTGTGGGGTATCAAATGAAAGAGCTTGATGAGCACATTTCAAAAATATATATATTATTACCTATAACTCCAAAATAATTAAATAAAAAGTAAGTTTAAAAGCTAAAACCCGACTACTGAAAAACCGCGCTCTAAAAAGTATGAAACAAGAAAATATTCTCATCTAGAGGATAGCCGTGGTCCGTGTTCATATGCCATTTGGCCCTAAAAGACCTACACGGACCACGGCTATCCTCTAGATGAGAATATTTTCTTGTTTCATACTTTTTAGAGCGCGGTTTTTCAGTAGTCGGGTTTTAGTTTTTATTACCATAGCTCAGTAGGATGCGACCATTGCATGGTGCTAAGACCAGTGATCTTAAGTGTGAGACCAAACTTGAGTACACTCATGAGATGAAATTTCATACTAGAATTAGTGCGTTCACACGTTATGAATTGTATTTTCAAGGTGGTAGAGCCAAGCTGTAGCCAATTGACTGCAGCTCATAAACGGGCTGGCTCGACCGGGATAGTACCACCCTCTCACAGAAGATCGGCGTAAAGCAGCTATTACAGCTGCGTTTCGTACGATGAGTGAGAGAGCCGTAAGCCCACCCCCCCCCCTCCCCCTCCCTCCATCCCACTCCCCTTCAGGTCGGCAATGTGCGAACAATACCTTTGGTATTGTAAGCATCTATAGGCTATGGTAACTGCTTAACATCAGGCGGACCGTACGCTATTTTGCCACCGCAGTCCTATAAAAAAAAAAAAAAAAATGACAGAGGTCAGACGTCATAACTAATTGTATAGGCGCTTGGAGCATGTGAACGTACCTAATAAGAATGATATTTCCAGGTTGCTTCGTAAATGCTCACCACAAGCCATCCTACCCTCATAAAAACCTTCATAATCCCATCTTCCATGCATTTAAAAGGCCCTTATTTAACTGAAAACCCATTAAAAAATGTCACAGTAACATGGGTCCCGATAAGCACGGCTAGGGTACGATATTAAAAGACCCAGAGTGTTTCCCTGAAAAGCCCCTGAACATTTCTGAAGCTCGCTCACTTGAGCACAGTATTAAGGGCACTTTCGGCTTAAGGGCGACCGTATATTATCGCCGCCTTTTCCTATACGGTGCGATGAGGTCTTTTTGAAGAAATTGTATTTGCATTTAAGTTGTAGATGGAAATATTTTAGCAGAGAATAATGTGTAGTGAAATAACATGAAGAATAATCAAACATCCTTGTAAACATCCTTGTAACATTTCTTTCAAAAAAAAAGACAAGCCCGTGTGATTTTCTTGCCGGATCTTCTCAGTCGAGGTCGCGTTTCCGATCCGGCGGTAGAATTTAAGGAAAAAATGTAAAATGACTATTTGTAAGTGCCCCCGTAGGCCTAAACAAAATAAACGCTTTGAGTATTAACTATTGACTTTTATTGGTGGTAGAGCCAAGCTGTAGACAATTGACTGCAGCTCTTATATGCGCTGGCTGGACCGGGGTAGTACCACCCTATCACAGAAGATCACCGTAAAGTAGCTATTAAATTGCATTTCGTATGATGAGTGGCCGCCCCCGCCTTTCCTTCCCTCTGTCCCACTCCCATTCAGGTCAGCAACGTGCGAGCAATGCCTTTGGTATTGCAAGTATCTATAGGCTACGGTAACAGCTTAACCTCAGGCCGTAGACTTGTTTGCTCCAGTCACATAAACATACTTCAAAGAAAAGCCCTCTGAAGAAAAAGGATTTGATTAAAATAATTTTACGAAATAAACCCATTCCAAAAGTATTCTATCCATACCAAGTTTGACGCACCAACGTAAAACCCCTTACACATATGCCTACGCTACTCGTGAACCTATTAATTGATTGACAATCCAACCTCTGACCGTACTCCCCAAATTGTGTGTACAAATTTTCCATTAACTTAATTGCCGTAACCGCACCTTGTCGAAATCATATTTCCACAAAAGTACAGTGACGGACACCACTTAATCTAGCAATTAACTCCTAATGCAATTACATACGTCATTCGGCGTGAGCCGGTCTCTGATTGGGACACCCATATCGGATTTAATTGCTTTTGCTATTGCTTTTTTCTTTGCTAGTCAAACATCGTGGATGAAATTTCTGAAAATTTTAGAATTTACATTAATGAAAATTTTGTTACCAATAAATAATATCCATTAAACTGGTGACCTAAAAATAAGACCTGGTTATTTGATGAGTTCTCTAGTCATTTGCTGCGTCCAGATGCCTCGCATGCCTCGCCCGAGAGCACATGTTATGACATTATGTCTAAGCATTCCGTCGTCAAAACTGAGTGCTCGGCATATGCCTGTTGTGTGTGACACATATATCAGATTATATAATATCAGATTTTTATCTTGCGTAATTTTCTTAAAAACTTACCACAATCAACAAATCTATAGTACCATTAACTTCTCACTGCGTGTTCAAACACAATCGTTCAATTTAGAATCATTATTATTTCCATCGAGGCCAAGATAAATACGCCCACACGAGGTCGTTGATCAGTTAACTTTTAGCTCATTAAAATAGATGGTTCATTTGGTTCGTGTAAATTTTCAGGCTGGCGGAAAATTAAAACGCCGCCCGGGGCACTGCACACACTGATTCTGTTGTGCTATTGTAGGGAACGGGGTCGGATTTAGCACCGGGGGCCTGATCGAGGGCCCCTAGAAAGTGTATGATTGGGTGAAAATAAATTTCCATCCACAACTAATGAATACAAAACTTTGTTCATAACTTTAATAATTGTATCTTTTCATTCTTGTTACGTATTTATTTATTTAGTACAAAAGATTAAAAAAATATTGTATTGTTCGGATGTTCTTGATTCAAGTATATTTGGCGCTTGTACTTTGAAATTCTGGACTTACCTTTCAACTGACCTCTCACAATGCAATAACGGAGACCGTGGCCGCACCAGTAAGGCGATTGCGATGCGACAGCTATTTGTAGATTTACACATTTTCAATTATATGAGGCCACCGCCATATGTTTATAAGGGTTTTACCGCTGTCGCGTCGCTGACACCTCGTGGTCGCCTGCTGCCCTGGCTCTATCATCATCATCATCAGCATATTGCTGTCCACTGCTGGACATAGGGCTCCCCCAATGCATGCCACTGAGCTCGGTCTCCAGCTCTGGCCTAATAGTAAATGGGGCCATATCATTATTTTTATGACTCCTTGCACAGTACGGTACTGTACAAAAACTGCATAACTGGTTCGAAAGAGAAAAACCTCGCGTGTTTTCATACGTTTACTTCGCTCTAAAAAGTTTATCGGTTCCGCGGATGCGAGTTGGACGAATTTCATTTTGTTTGAATGCAGCACGTTTTGCAATCGTGGGCAGTAAATATTTATAAGGTTTGATGTCAGTATTGGAAGCATTGTGTATGTAAACTCGGACATATATAAGCTACATCTATAACTTGTCGAATTTATGAATTCTGAATGCGATTACATTTTTCTGAATGCCAACAGTTCGTTGTGATGTTTTTTTTTTATTGCCTAGGCAGGCACACGAACAGAGCCTCGAATCTCTTAACAATTGTCCAATGCGAAACCCCTGGTCTCTAATATTATTTCATTGTAAATCGCAAATGCTTCATTGTAAATCGCATATTTTTGGCGGTCGGTATATTGTCGGCCAAGGAATCAGTGGTTTCGCAATGGACAATTGGTAAGAGACTCCTGACCCTGGCCCTGATGGTAAGTGATAACCGCCGTCTAGGACATCTGCAACTAAAGCGGAGCAGACGCAGTACAGAACTTTTAAGCATGCTGTTTGAAAAACCCCGTGCTGTAAAGAGTCCCCATCATGACGGGTAATATCTCTAGGCAGTAGGTATTTTATGTATAGGCTGCGCATCTGACGTAACACCCGATTCGTTAAAATACCCCCTCATTCCATACAAACGTACTAAACAAAGCCTCCACATTACGGCCCTGTTGGAAGACAATGTGGAATGCCTACATACGGTAATGTGGGTTAGTTATCAGTGAATTACAGGCGGACCGGCCGCCCGCAAGCCGATGCTCAGTGGATATCGACAGCACACTTATAGCGAGTGTACGAGCGAGATTCGAAGTCACAAATGAATTGCAACGTGGACATTGTGTGGTGCGATTTAAATTTTCATTCAAGTGTTATGCTATTGTTTGGTGCTGCTATTGAAATCGAAGTTAGGAGTGTAGGTATGAGTTATTGTTTGTATTTATGTTTGTCTTTTTAATATAATTATGTGGGTCTGTGAGGTATTATTTGGTGCATTCAGATACCTCGCATGCCTCGTCCGAGCACTCAGTTTTGACGTCGGAACGACATAGACATAATGTTATAACATGAGTGCTCGCACAAGGCATCTGGACGCACCAGGAGGCAATAATTTTATTCAATGTCTAACACTTTACTAAGTCACTTCAAAGTGTCAGTTATTATTAGAGTTAAGAAATAAAATACCATTGTCATTAGTAATTTAAATTATTTTTATTAAAAAATAGTATTCAAAGACTAATACAAAAATCAAAATTCATCAAAGTTGATTATGGTGATCAGATAATATTTCGCACACAACATTATAATAGGCCTGCGGATTTATATTTTGCTTTTTTAAATCAAGAAAAAAGAAAATACAAGGAGATACCTTTACCTTATCGTTTTTTTTTAATGTGGACATATTCTGTTGGTGACATAAACTAAACATAACTAAACTAAATACATCACCATCCAAATAATTACGGCAGAAACATTTTTAAATGTATCATATTCAGTTTATTCATCATTTGAAGACAAAAAAATTAGTTACAATATCTATCTCAATATCTACTAAATGCCAACAACAGAGATCCTGAATTTAATATAACCCAGTTGTTACTTGTTTGCAAACTGATAATAAAAAGACGTACAATAAACAACTTTATGAACTATAACACTGGGTTCTATATCCACCATAAAATAAATCGAATTATTAAAACCGTTTCGCAATAACCAATGCAAAGTAATAGTATAATGATTGCAATAATACTCCGCGCGGTATCAATATTAACAATAATAGTATTATCATTTATTACAAATAATTTTATTTCAATCGTAAGGAATTACAAGGATTTCCGAAGTGAATGAACTGTCCTATAATAAATACAGATATTCTATTTTGATGTACAAAGCAAGATATCTAATAGATTTTAGAGTAGGATGGTAGCGTGACAACATACGACCATATAATGGAAATAATCTGGAAGTTTAAGAGGAGGGTTCGAAATTTGGTTGATTTTCTATTCTTTTTTTTCTTTAAGTAAGTATGTGGACTAGGAATCTTATATTTAGATGTATGATTTTTGACTATATTATCTTGAGTATCTTTAAATCCAAATCACGATTTGATGAAATTTTCTCGATAAAAAAAATTTATGAAATGAGCTCTAATTATTTACAATTTTCCTTGCTACCACGATGTTTTTACGATTTAGATCACGAAATTATTTCTAAAACATAGCAAATAATGATATCTAAACTACCCTTCAACCATATTTTAATTCATGAAGTAGTTTTTTTTTAATTCAAGTAAATGTGGTTTGGCGCTTACGTTGTTTATTTCCGAGCGCGCGCACAATATCGCCATCTCACATTTTAAGTACTTGAACTAACCATGTCTCTCTCTAACTTTGTATTGTCAGTGTCCGCTCGGACTTGTTCGACGTCGGACATGTGAAGGATTTTTTAAAAAATATTACGAAAAAATATTACGGTCGTGCCACATTACAGGTACAGTACAGTATTTACAGTCCGCCGACGCCTATGATAAATAAATAAATATCCTTGGAAATTCTTTTACACATAACTACCTGATCCCAAACTAAGCAGAGCTTGTACTATGGAAACCAGATAACTGATATTACTACATATACTACTTTTTGTTTGTAAATACAAACTAAATATACACTTAATTACACCTAGACTCGGGACATGCGGACATGTTCATGCACACAAATGCATGTCCTGGGCAGGAATCGAACCTACGACCTGCACTGCAGCGTGATTTTCGTTTGCTTTTCCTTGTCTTGTGTAATTTCTTTTCATCTCTTGTCATTTTGTGTCATCTCTTGTCATTTCATAGTTATTCGTGTCATTTCTGTAAAAACTCCCTATTTCGCTTACTGTTATATACTTGCAGCATGGTCTTGGGCCGACAGTGGGAATACATTGCTTGTCAAAACAATGGAGTCGCTTTATTGCGTTTGTTGTAGGTATGGATGGGCAAGTAATAAATATATCATACATCAATAAATTATCGTAAAAAATAACATTACAGATATGGATAGGAAAATGTTTGTCCGTCCTATTCAATCTATTATATTATAAACGAAAGTAACTCTGTCTGTTACCTTTTCACGGCTAAACCGCTGAACCAATGTTGATGAATTTTGGTATGGAGATAGACTGGGTCTTGGCGGAGAACATAGGCTACTTTTTAGGGTTCCAAAGGGTGCTAACGGGACCCTATTACTAGGCCTACGCTGTCCGTCTGTCTGTCTGTCCGTCTGTCAGCGCGGGCTGTATCTCACGAACCGTAACAGGTAGAGAGTTGAAATTTTCACTGAATGTGTATTTCTGTTGCCGGCGCAGAACAAATACTAAAAATATAATAACATTTAAAAATAAATATCAAGTCTCAAACTTGATATTTTTGATGTGTTTATTCTACGGTGGTACGGAACCCTTTATGTGCGAGTCCGACGCCTTCAGATCTTATGAATGTTTTCTTGAAATAAATATAGTGTATTTTAAGTAATTAACTGGCCAACCCTCAGGTCCTACCTACCATGTTAGGATCTTTTTCGTTCTAGCGGGTGTAAACCGTGATTTAACGAGTTAATGTGATAATTTTTGTATTTAAATTATTCAATTCAATGTATTTGTTTCAGACATAGTCCAATATTGATTATTAAAATTATTATAATTTCACAATAAATATAAAACAATAAATAAAAGTAAAATTAAATTTAAAAAAATAAAAAAATATTTTTTATTTTTCATGTTTTATCATTAAAATACAATATAATATAACATAAATTAAAATAAAATACAATAAAATAAAAACCTACCCCTAATTAAACAAATACCAATAAAATTAATAAAAACTGAAAATTAAATTAAAAAATAAATTAAATATGGTAAAAATAAATATTATGACACCGCTGATGACTTCATGATCGGCATCGAAGTTAAGTACCAAAGTATTCCTTTGCCTACGAAACATGAAAAAGATACTCATATCCGGCAGTCAGTCACTGACACAGAGTATGTACATTTTTACCCGACTACGGTGGGCGGAGGGTTATGATTTTGACCGATATGTATGTATGTTCATCTGCTCCCGTATAACGTCCAAACTATTTTTATATCATAATAATTTGACTAATGAGATATCGTTGGACGCGTCTGGATCGTCCGCTGGTTATAGGCTATTATACGATCGAAATATTGTTATACGTATCTATCAGCATATTGTAGGTATCGTTTGTCTTCTTTTGACTTACTTTGTCTTCAGCAATAAAAACAACATAGAAATTAAATTATTTTTTTCAAATACACTCGACATAAAAATCCCATATAAAACGAAAAAAAAATATTTGAATATTTTCATCCATTTCATCTATTTTAAAAGGTGCACTGGGACATATTATTTTAATTGTACGAATTAAACAATATTGTTCCTTCAAAAAATAACTATACTATAGTCTACTCCATAGCTGTTCTGTCCTAGCTAAGCGAGAGGGATATATCCTTCGGCAGCTCACGCGACGCTAGCCACACCCCGAAACTAAAATTAATTTTTTTCTTGTATCGTCTTAAAGTAATATTAGGTTCATATTTATTAGGTGCATCCACAAGCCCCGAGCAGCCGCGCCCAAGCAATCGGTTATGACGTTATGGCTACGCGGTCAGACGCCGACACTGAGTGCTACGGCGTGCCGCTCGGCAGTTATGAATGCCGCAATTGGATTAGAAAAAAAAGCGTTTATGTGAGCGATTTGTTTTTAGCAATTGCTAGTTTACTGTTCCAGTATGAAAGTGAGAATATTTATAGATGGAAGCAGTATACATTTTATGACCAAAAGCTATGCGTGTGTTTGATCGCATTTTGTCACGATAATTTGAACTAACAGATGTCCTCTTAGGTACAGTGTTTATAATACGACGAAGAAACAAAAAGATAAGGTAAAGTACAAAAGGCAAGTCAACTTCATTTTACATTATTTACAAAATTAATGACTAACAATTTTAGGGTCCGTACAGACAGGCTATTTTTTACAAAAGTAATAAATCACGCTTGGACTAATACGTGCAAAAAGCTGCCTTTTCTACAAAAGCTGCCTTCGATTTGACCAAAATTATTTAAATTTTTTTGCAGACATAAATCTTGAAAGAAATGGCCATACAAATATTTGGAAATAACTATCTAAAAAAATACTTAATCGGACTGAATATAATTAACCATTTCAAACGACCAGATTTGGCGCCCGATTCATACAGTTATGATGCAGCTTGATGACTATGGCTAATTTCTTTATATAGCTCTAACCCTAATCAGATCGGACCATGGATCATATAACCTAAAACTTTTTTAATCAGAAATTCAAAACAATCAGTGAATTACCAACTTCAGCGCGTCTGTACAGGTCTTTATAGTCTTCAGATATGGAAGCGTCCTAATCAATAACATTTTTTTTACTATTACATGACTAATACATATGATATGCAATACATCGTGCTATTTATTATATAACAAGTGGCTATATCAACTCATATCACATTACTTTACGTAGATTATAACTTTAGGTATTGTAAAAGCTTCATTTGAATTTCATTTCACAACTCCAACGTTACATTAAGCTATGAACCCCTACTTATGGCACGTGAAATAAATCTAAATAATAATTCTAATTAAACGTAGTTAATAAAACTAAATTTTAGTATTTATTGTAAATAATTATTGTTTCTAAAATGCAATTGAAACAATTTAAAAGGCTAGATTGATTTATGTACAATAAGTATAATATTCTACTTTAATATTGCTACCATAACAAGAAGTAAGCTGCCCGAGCAATCAGTACAGAAGTGATAGTTCAGGTGCGGCTGCTCGAGGCTTGTGGACGCGCCCAATGCCCAATGCCCAATCATTGCAGAATAATTAATATGAGTTTGCAATTCAGTTGCTAAATTGCTTTCAAAGATAGTTGAGGCAAATGTATTGTAGTATTAAAGTAGAATATTATAAGCACTCGCTTTAATTTTAATGTTATTTAAATTATTGCCAATCGTTGATCGTTCAGTTTCTATGTATCGTCATACACTTACACTAATGATATAGGATTACAAATTCGTATATTGATATTCAGACGGACATACCAATTGAATCCAATTCCAATAATAACATCGTTAATATTTATCAGGACTGATAATTAATCAAGTTTACTTTAAAGTTTAAATTAGCAATGTACAATATATACAATTCTATACAAAGACTAGGAATACTTTTGTTATAATATATTATCGAGAACTTTTTAAAATAAAAACCACTATAATACCTATATTGTGCGCTAGGCCGTCACTTCACACTCTTTAGGCCGACTGTTTTAGCACTTATAAAGACACCGTTCGCTTACTCGTAATAATAGAACCACCACCGGAACGGTAAGGAAGAACTGCGATCTCTTTTAGTGACGTCACTACACTACTAGGAAAGATTTTATACGTCCGTTTGGCACAGTTCGCCGAACACCGGCAAGGCGTGATACTACCGAGTTACCGAGTCCACGCGGGGGTGAGGCGCGGGGGGCGGGTGAGTCGGCGCCAGGCACACCTTCGAACCACCCGTCAGCCCTTGACCTTGCCTGAATGACGTCAACCGAGCCAGGGTTCTCGTTCCATCGATATCGAAATTAGGCCTTTCGTACTGATGCTGAGGTCTTTGCCTCTGAGGCTGCATAGCTTGCAACTCATCGTATCCCCCATCTTCCGGATAAGTCTCTTCATCCGTATCCTCATCACCAAACGCTCTGTAAGTGGTTTCCGTTTCGGAATTCTTTCTGGAACTAATTCCGTAAGTCCGACCAATCAGCGATTGATTTACATCAGTCTTTGTATTCTTATCCCCTTTCCTCTCCTCTAAACTCTGGTTGTACCTCAGTTGAGCTTTCTGAGTTTTGTCCATCGATGGCAAGTCATAAAATTTTAGTACATTTGGATGGCCTTGGAAATATTTTTCGCTGTATACGTTTCTGTTGTAATAGCCCCCGTTGCTGGCTGGATACATTTCTTCATCAGGGGCGTAGCGGTTGTCAAAAGATTCAACATTCTTCCCAGTTGGTGGAAACCAGCCCTGTAGGAAAAACAAGCTATTAGAAGACAACATTCTTCGAGCATAAGACATAAATTTGCTTGAATACTTATCGTTAAATACGAGTTCATACCTAAGGGAATCAGTTACTAATGGGTGGATAAATCCTCTAAAAGCTTTTGTTACCTCCAAATTGGCAAACTTTCAAGACTCTGAGTGCCTACATGAAAATCTTATATTTAATGGGCACTCACCAATGAGCTCACACACTGCCTCGTATTGGCGACCAAAGTTACCGAGGCGTATGCAGCCGGCGAAGTTGCAGTCTTACTTGTATTCCATTCATTTGCATTCGCTCTTGACGACGTCACTTCTGCGTATTCCGGTAATTGCTGAGCAACTTTATCGTATTCAGAATTAGTTTTCTCCTTCCCCTGACTTGTTTGCGTACCGGACATGCATAGCCCCGGCTGATTCTCCATCCATAACAATGACTCAGTCTTTGTCACCGTGTTCTTATTGTAACAACTGCTCAGTGGATGCGACAAAGACACAGCCGATTTTATGTTCATTTGCGTCACCAAGCTCGTTCCGTTGGAATCTAAAACAAAATCCCCAATTACACAGAGATCTACATCATTATAATGGTTGTCAACGATTTCATAAGTCCTATGCAAATGATCTCGTTTACCGAAGACTTAAAAGATGTGAAACGCAATAACAAACAAAGCGAGGGAAATTGGCTTAAAGGTAACTGGGTGAGTCAACAAACGAATCGTCTGGAGAAAACAAAATAGAAAACATTTACATTTACTGGGTCTTTATTTTACGGATTTGTATCATTCCTTTGTGCCCCGAACGTGAATGCAAAGTGAAAGAGATCCACTGCGCTCACGAGAGGGCTCGTGCTACCTTTCAACTCGAAAGTAATCTAGCTCCCCTCCCGCGCCGTCGCATGGCAAAGCCTCCATCAAACAAACGCTCGCCCTGCACCACCCTACGACACCCGTGGAATGTTTTTAATTTTGGAATTCTGATGCTGATTCCACGGAAAAAGATAGCGCCCCGAGATAAGCTGAATAACTGCCTGTTTTCGAGTTAGTGTCGGTTGTTTTACTCGAAACAAATGTCGATACTAACCCCCGTATGTACAATGCAAGTCATTACTTGTTCTAAAGTAATTCTTATGCAATGAACGTATCACAGAATCCTTTATTTGACGTTTTGACAGATATTCTATAAAAATCTTTCAACACGGAACCGAACTTAGGAATTACTTTAAAACAAGTAATGACTTGTATATAGATACCGGGAGTATTTAGCGTCGGTGGGATGAATAAGATAAGCAAAAACTCTTACCGTAAATATTTGGTAGGGCGGACTTTTTAGCGAAAATATTGTGCTTTCTCACGTATATAATTCCGCCAATCACAATTATCTTGAACAGAACAATCGCTCCGATCAAAAAGTAAAACCATGTTTCCATCACGAAGTCCCCAGCCACTATAGACACTTCCCCGTTCAACGGATATCTGGAATAAAATAAATTTGTCAGAATGTTCATTGGTTGTTGCGAATAATGACACCTCATTTGCTTTTTCGAATTTATTTTCCAGTATTTAAATTACCTTGATAAAGGATCCAAGCCAACAGAACGAGAATCGATATTTAAATACACTTTTTGGCTAAATGGGCCCCGCCCAACGATAGTTTCAGCGGCAATTTGTACTGAATAACTGACGCCTGACGTCAAATTCGTCATAATTAGACTCGTGGTTTGATGGACGGTCGTGTTGATGGCCACCATGGATTTGTTCGCAGGTATGTCCAACCAGTTAACCACTACATTGTACCCGGTTATAACTCCGTTTTGTAAATGGGCCTCTGGAGGGGACCACTTCAAATGAACCGTTGTGGTGTTAAAAATAAACATTTCTATGTTAATTGGAGGGCCGTCGGGAACTGTAAAAAATATAAATTTTATTAGCGAAACATTTTCGTATTCAACGTTGATACAAAATGAAAGTAATGTATTTACCATCATCCAAAGTTTGCGCGACCCTGGAATTCGACGGCTTCCCTTCGAATTTCTTATAAAAAGGTATGAGAAAAAACTCGTATTTCGTGTATTTTCTCAGAGAAGTTATTTCATATCCGGAGACGTCGTTGGAATGCAAAATAGTTTTCATTTCGTACTCCGTGGTAATATTGTCTAGAGGTCTGAAGTATATGAATAGGCCTTCTAGATAGTAGAAATTCAATATCTCCCACATGAGCTTTATAGTTTTTGAATCTATTGGAGTGGCTTCGATCAGTTCTACTATATTGTCAGTGAGTATGTTATTTCTGAATTCTGTGTTATTAGAAAAGACACCGGTCTCCCATAAGGAGTTTGCGTCATCTCCAATAGTTACAGCATCTGATACTCCACTTGGTCCTGAAAGTCCGTGAGAATTTTCAGCCCTCACAATAAACATGTATGCCACGCCAGGTACTAGAGATTTGGCTGTATATTGCGTTTGATGAACTCGCTTCGCTAACACCACCCAGCCTCTAGAATTTCTCGGCGTACTGTTTCCTGAAAGTGTTTCTCGTGAAAATACTTCGACTTGATACCCCAGTATCGACGATGATCCTATTTTGTTATTCTGATTCCAAGTTATAGTGATGCTCGAGTCTGTTACGTTGTATATTTGCGGCTTAGTCGGCGATCCTGGTAGAGACGATACGTCGGCAGCTCTAAAGAAGTGTATATTAGGGTTTATCGGTCTATCCACTAGCAAGGTGCCACTCCACACATATTTCCCGTGATGAGATGAAGCGACACACGTATAAGTACCGCTGTCGCTTTTGTCCAAATCTTTCAATATGAGAGTGCCGTCATTAGTAACATTCCTTCTATGATTTTGTAATAACGCTTCCCCTTCGAAATACCAGGCTATGATTGGTTCAGGTGTACCGACGGCTGTGCAGGGGAAAACGGCCATCGATTTTATAGGTAACGTTTGGTTAGAGGGCCCGTTTGTTATGATTGGCGGTGGGCGGTCATCGTCTGACGTCACGGTTAGTTTCCCTCTGGTAAACGAACTGCCGGCGAAGTTTACAGCCGCACAAACTATAGTGTTGCCGCTGTCGTTTTTGTTTGTGTCGTTGATTGTTAGTACTGTGACTCCGTCGAGGACGGTAGACGCGTGGTATTTGTCCCGGGACGTCCCGGGGAATATGATTGTTCTGTTCCCGTCGATGCTCCAGAACATGGTCGGCTCGGGCCGGCCCGTGGCTGTACACGTGAATGTCGCTATTGTTCCGCTATCAACATTCACTGAATTTGGTTGTAGGGAGATTGTTGGTGGATCTAAAAAGACGGATACAATTTAATCAAAATACTTTTTCCACTCTTAAAAACACACAGGATTAAGGACTTAATAAATTTGACCATAATTAAAAATTGTCATAAATGCACCTATATAGCTCTAACTGATCTGAACTGGGGGGGGGTCGCTAGTTTTAAATAAAACGATCAACTCACCATACACAGTCAGATATCCGGTAGCGCTCACCGCGCCAACAGAGTTATCAGCCTCACAAGAGTACTCTCCCTCGTCCCCTAAAATAACGTTATCGAGCCTGAGACTCCTGTCGTCGAGGACTTTGACGCGGCCGAGTGGCATGTTTCCACCTCCAGCGGTCCTCCGCCACAGCACGTCGGGGAGGGGGTCCCCACCCACCCGGCATTGGAACGTCACGCTGCCCCCAGTCTGCGCCACGACGTCCTCAGGGCCCGTGATTAAGTACGGCTTAACTGTGTAGTTAGAAATGTCGCTCTGAATTATACGGGACACATTTTTAACGAGTGCGCAAATTTCGTAATGTTGTTCTATATGGGTTATAGAACATATTTGCCTGAATTATTCTGTACTTTAAAGATATTCTTCTTTATCTGAGTAAGGAATAAGCAACTCATGAAAAATCAGGTATCGTTAATCCGCAACTAAACTCAATTAATTAAATTAGTGGTCTGTGACCTCGCCGCGTCGCGTTGAGCACCAGAACAGCTGATAAGTCAGTGATCTTAAAAAAAATGTTAACATCTTGTGTAAACATTAACTTTCGCATTTCAAGTACGACATAAAAACGAAAAATAAGTGTTTTTTAAATTTATTTGTGTATAACATAGTTATCAAAATTTGCGCACTAGTAAAAAAACCTGTATGACAAAAGAGGTATTTCCGAGAAACGACAGGCACCAGAAATAGGCACTAATTCCTGGTGTCCGCCGTTTCTCGTAGAATCAGCGCTAACTTCTGGTGGTGCGTCCGCAGCTTATGAATTGAACACGACAAATCTTTGTTCCATTTCAGGTAGTTACTCACTGTGTATTTTGAGCACAGCAATAGCTGATTCCCTCGTTCCAGCTGCATTCCTCGCGATGCATTGATACCTCCCGGCATCAGTTTGCCTCGCGTCTTGTATTACGAGGTTGCCGCCGTCAACTAAATGCATCCTGTCGCGATAAAACATTACACTTTATTACATACTAAACGCTTGTTTCAATATTCATAATGAACTTTTTTTGTTCAACGTAACAAAGTCATTGAAATGTGGGGCGGAATGATTCAATAGGAAATTAACATTTAATAAGGGGTCCGGTGAGTCAGAACTATTGAGATTTTTACTTGATTGCTTGTCGAGCTCTTCAAATATCCCCTTTTATAACTTTGATGTACCTATCCACCCTCTGTACGGCTGTTAATTATTTTTATGCTCCGCCATACGTAACGACGCGCCCTCAAGATGTGACGCTCATAAAAATTCATAGAGAGCAAAGTGAAAATTGGCTATACAACATTTGAGCGAAATTCAATTTTGATGCTTTAAGATTTATTTTGAACGATGTGGAACTTGATTAAGATTTAATGGCTTACAGATATTTAAAAAATGTTTTACAAACAGTGATCAAATATACAGTGCCATTATTTTAAGAGCATTATAATTTCAGATGATGATTGCTGGTACAAACAATTCAAAACCAACAGTTCATAAAAGTTGATTAAAATTAAACTAAATTGAACACACAAATGTAACAACTAATTACAAAACAGTAAGTCAGTAAGTACCACTATCTGACTCCTTATAAAACGATCTCGGTCTTTATCATCTCATCAGGATCCTACCGCCTTTAAAGTTCTATAAATATTCCCGACAATAACCAGTTCTTACAAAGTGACAACATCGTAAAAAGTTCCCTCCTGCAGTTAACTCCGCGTAAATTAGTACCTAGTTTGATTACTCGCGAACTGAATATATGGCGTAAAAGATATCCGATATCAAACGGCTTTATTCTCGAGCCGTAAGACTATCCAGTTTCCAGCATCCCACTTGCTGGCAAGAGCACTTGCTACCCTCGAATTTGCTTCAAACATCGCTTTATCAACATAACTTTTCGGTATCTGGAAGTTCTTTTAAGCTAGTTTGATTTCAGCTGGTCGTTCGTTCTTACAGGATTTGTTGGCAAACGATGGAAGTTTGTAAGGTATTTTGGACCATTAAATCAACTTTCATGGGTTATTGTTCGAATTTGATAATTCTTTTATTCCGTTGTGAAGAGAAATTATTTTAAAAATTCAAAGTTTCCACATTACGTAACAATTCAAAGTTTTGAGAGTTTTGAATTTCGACAACTTTTCCTTCAAATCTACAACTTTGTGTTATTCCAAACTCGTCAGGCTCTACTTTAAACTTTTAACAAAGCTTCTTATAAATAATAACTAACCTGGAGTCTCCGTCAAAATGCAGCATTTGTCCATTCTTTTTCCAGTAAATCGTGGGTTCTGGAGAACCTCTGGGCGGAGAACATTCCAGTATTACAGTCTCGCCTTGCGCTGACTGGGTGGATACCGGCTCTAGTCTAAACTCTTCACGAAGCACTGTACAAATAAAAATTATAATATAGCTCTAGTCTTGCTGCCTGTCATCAATACACGCTAATATGTTGCATAAATTTTCTGGTCATTACATTGGAACCCGTACGCTCTAAGGCCGGATAAAGATCAGCATTTTATCAAACGTTTTAATTGTGAATTTATATTTTAATACAACATTTATTTATAAAGAAACAAGGACAAGAGTTGTCAAAAAGATTGGTTGACGCAACCGGTGACCCACGGGCTGGGCATTTCCTCGCTCAGCGAGTAGCTTTAGCTATCCAGCGAGGAAATGCGGCCAGCATCTTGGGCACGCTTCCGTTTGGGCCAAATTTTATACATTTTTTGTAAATAATATGTTTATATATTGTACATAGCTTATAGGTAATAATTGTTTCTTTGTTTTTATGTCGTTGCATAATTACTTTAAATGATTCTTCAAAAATACAGGACTCAAAATTCTGTTTGATTTATATTACTAGTATTTTCAGGTTTTCATATTACTAGTACTAGTCTATTGACCCCTTTTAACCACTAAGCTATCGATGCTTGAATAGAAAGAGTATAAATATCAGGAATGCAGCAACATTTTAACGAGTATCTTTATCAAGTCCAACAAATAATCTTACCAGCAACATGTAAACTAGCATTCCTACTCCTCGCCGTGCCATAAGGATTTGTCGCCTCGCACCAATAAACACCAGCATCAGAATGCGCCCTCCCATGAGTCGTCCTCAAGAAGAACAGCCCACCAGCGGGAAGCAGACTTCTATGGGTGTCGGAGACTACCAACACTCCCCCCTTGTACCATCTTATAGTGGGGGGAGGGGAGCCGCCGGCGCGGCAGTTGAGGGTGGCGGGTTGATGACGTGCTACAGTGACGTCGAGAGGCTGTTCAATGATGTATGGGGCTTCTCCGGTGCTGACGTAATCATCGCTCATGCCGCTTTCTACTGGACCTGATGACAAGGGTAATATGTTAAGATTCATAGTTCACTTGAACAAGTTTAAGGGCCTGTTTCAGAATAGTTAGATAACTTTTATTCACAAAATGACACACACGTACTTTTGCAGAATAGGAACTATCTATAGGTACCTATATGTACCTACAACTTCATTGATACCATTATTATCAAAAGAAATATTCGATATGGACATGGCTATGTGTCCCCATTGTCACCCTTACAATATGAATTACTACGTAAACACTCACGTTTAAGTGTTATGTAGTAGCGTGTTTCCGACCTAATGGAAGGCAACGTTCGCCTCCAAATCGACTCAACCCATAGCAATTTCACACTGAACTACCTCTATTTTAAAATTTACCTAACCAAAGCCTTCCTAGCCTACGATTTATTTTAATAATAGGCGAAGTATGTCATTTGCAGTTGCTAAAGCGTCGCACAATAATAATGAGCTATAAACACAGGCCTCCAAGACCCCATGTTTAGACCCCCATTTTACTCTACAACGTTCGCGCAGATGTTAGTTTTTGACACTCGAATTGATGTATTTCTTTTGTTATAGTTCGCTATTGTAGCGACGAAAAAAATCGAGAGAAAAAAATCGATTCGGTGTCAGATTCGATAAAATGAACGTTCATAATCGATGCGACTCGATTTCATAGGCGATGTTGTGTTTTGCGAAAATCAATAGGGTTTACTCTTTTGTGTTGTAATTGTGTTTATTTATTCACGTGTCCCGACGTTGTGAATGTGGTGTGGTATAAGAGCTAATCTATAATTGAATCGCCATTCGATTTGCTATCTTTCGATATTCGGTGTAGTGCATCCCTATTTTTATTTTTTTATGTATTTTGTAGCGTATTGATTGACCTAATTTTTGTGAGAGTTTGATAGTATTATCTCTATGAAATAATGTAGAGATAGCGATACTCCTATAATAAATAGTACCTATGGGTTATAAAATAATTGTGAAGCTTCTTCACTTATAGGCCGGCTTGACGGTTTCAATCCAGCGTTCCATCAGAGGTGACCTTGCTTGTTGCCATCCATGTAGACAGCAGATGTAATCCAAATTAAACACAAATCCGCGGCTGGAAACAAATTTCCCACCATAGTTACCCTAGTTGGAACGCTGGATTGAAACCGTCTAGAAAGCCTATTAGATTATCCGTTGTTATTTTTTACCTTACTAATTATGATGTTTGTATCTTTCACGCCCAAAAAGTTATGACGAAACGTTCAGTGTTTCTTGAATTACGTATATAGGTACGTATATGATGACCGTTTGGTGCAATGGTTCGATCGTAAGCCGCTCGGTTCACTGCATCGGGTGGTTGTGGGTTCAATACCCGCCTGAGGCAAATTTCGGAAACGGCCTTTTTGTAATTTGCCCTGGTCCGAATGTCACTGGGATCGCCACCAGTCGATTGTACAGTACCCACAGTACGAGCGTTGCTTAGTTTGGGACCATACAGTAGGTGTGTAAGTTTTGCAATATTTATTTCATCATGCTGTATCAACTAGGGATGGGATAACTTTTTCACATGAACTGGGAACTACAAAACTCCTATCATCATTAATAAACCAACCCCTTCCAAATACAAAATATTTCATTGACACCTACAAAACTTGCAGCGTCAGTATACAATAATTAAATAACAAAATCATTTTTATCTCCCACAACAGTAGAGATGAACCAAATCTCCCATGAATGGGATCGCGGCAAAAAATATTGTCCACACAAACGGCGACTATGACAGCTATAAATTAACTGTCAACCTCGTAAAGAACGCACCGATATGATATGGTCCACTACACAGATAGATGGGTCGGGCTTTGAAAACTGCGACAACGAATAAATAAAGAGCGAAAACAAGGCAAAAGATATAATATGTAGAAGCATGATTTCGAATGTATGTAGATATTAAACTCGAAACGGAATCATCCATGCCCACGATAACCCTAACCCATGTAAAATGAAAGTAATCTACGGAATAGCGTTTATGTAGGTATTTTATATTAATTCCTATTTTTCATATAATAATTTAATGCAAAAGTGTAACTGAAACTGCTTTGATTTTTGACCAGGTACCTGCTATTGAATTATGTAATTTTATTTACTATCGTGTATTCATTTATTACGAGTTCCTACTTATTTACTTCTGTAGTTTTTAGCCCACTTTCATAAATAAAATCCGTCAAATCCGTTCATTCTACTCCGTAGAAGCACACAAATACTCGTATACTTGTAATACCATAGGAGATGTTACTAATATAGTGTTACCGATATCTTCTCATAACAGATACTATTCTCGCTATCGTTTTTACTCCGCTGTCATTATTTCGGACTCGCTTTATCCGTGGCCACACAGTGTAAGACGCGCAGAGATAAAAATAAGATTTAGCAGATTGCGAGGAACATAAAATATTGTTTATGTTTATATCTATCCGTTGGTTTATCGCACATAAACGAAACTTTATCGCATAGTTGTGCGTTAGAACTCTATTGATTATTGGATATTAGACGCGATATATCCTTCCTACAGTTTATTGCTCGACTTTTATTATCCGTGACTCATAAATATTTTATATAATTAGAAATTAAGTTATGGATCCTATGTTGCAACATTCGACGTAGTACTTATTAACTTTGTAAGTTTTTAATGGTGTATGGAACTTTGTTTTTTATAAATTTATTGAACCACAATTCAAGTCTTAAAAATAATGAAAAGTTCCAAGTCTGTTAAACACAAAAGAGCGCCAAGCCAAAGCAATCGTTTGTTTCACTTGGATTCCCATGATTTCAATTAGCCGCGTCCAGAAGCTCCGAGCTACCGCGCCCGAGCCCTTAGTTATGACATTAGTCTTTACGTACAGACGTCAAAACTGTTTGCTCAGGAGCGCCGATTAGCTCATGTAGATGCACCGATTTGTTCTCTGTGTAATCACATAATTCTGATTTTAATGAAAAAAAACAATGCGAAATTTGTAAATAAACTAAACCAGCTCTACATTCCCAAAGTTTACGCAGCAGATGTCCGTGTATAATAGCTTTAATAGACCGTAAAATCTTTGCATAAATTGCCGTCTTCCGGTTACGGTTAAAAGCTGTCCTGAAAAAATATTGGGTAGCGCAAAAACCGACGGTGACTTTAAATTGACTTCAAAATTTTTGTCTGTATTTTTTTTGTTTCTTTTACACTTATAGATAACAATATATCGACTAAATATTTACCTAGATAGCTAGAACCTATCTAGGTTACTATTTAGGTATCAAAATCTGAGTGAGACTAGTTTGATAGTATTGAATTACTAGTGTATTTAGGTACTTACATTGTGTTGCTGCTTCTGAAAATCCACATTAACTTTTTTTCTATGGAAAAGGGTAACCATAAGTTTCTTGCCGGCTCTTCTCAATGAAAACAGCAGTTCCAACCGGTGGTTATATCTATTTCTACTATTCATAATTAAGTATTTCATTTGGCCTACATGAATAAAATATTTGGTTCTACCCAACTTCCACAAGATCATACTTGTGTTTTTTACCTCATGTTTTACCTAATAACATTTCTACATATTGTCACTTTTAAAGAATGTACTCCTACACGCCAACGCCAAAGGGAGTGAGTTTTTAACTCGCACGCGAGTAGTTACCGGCTATTGTTCAAAAATCTTTGTTAAAAAAATCGCGAGGGTGATTCGTGTCCCCTACTAATTTACTGCAGGCACATGTCGACACGCGTCGAGAAAGAAAAATAAATATAAAAAATTGGCCATAGAGACATGGGTTTCACATTAAGGGTGAGACCATAAGACTGAGCTGTACTGTGCTACACCGCGTGCCGGTGCGCTCGTCAATGCTATATAGCATTTTGCGGTGCTATCGTTAGCCATCGACCAGTGTAAAATCAGAGCTATAAATGAAAATGTATATATTTATTTTAGTTATGTGTATTCATGAATTATCGTGACCTTGAAGACGTCCATCGACTAACCGTATAACCTTATCAAAGCGAGGTTTTCTCTATCGTAAACAATTTGCGCTTACTCAATATAGCTCAGCTCAGTTACATGGCATCATCCTAAACTCGATCGCCACGCGGCCAGAGTGTTGCAAGTCCGTTTGAACCGATCCGTTAATGTTTTTTGTCGGTAACCGATAGCTCTCATGTGTCCGTGAACTAATAAACTTTTAGAACATACGATTGCACTCGGCTCGATATTCGGGTTTATAGATGTGTAAAATCCACTTTTGATCCGAAAGATTTGGTAGTGCCTATCGCTATAAAATTTATCGTTATAAAAATGTCATTGATCAATCGGTAGGTATTAAGTGAAATGTCATATCTTCAAAAGTTCAAATCAGTGAGATGATGTCATTGTCATTAAATTCTAAATTAAATAAATACCCATATTTTCATAGGAGCGACTGTAGCTTAGGGGTGAACAGGTTGGGCTAGCAATCACAAGGTCCCAGGTTCGATCCCCGGTTGGGCATGCACCAATGGATGAATTTTCATCTGCATAATTGTGCATTGTGCATAATTTACAGTTCGCTGACGGTGAGGGAAAACATCGTGAGGAAACCTATCTATCTCTCGGGATTAGGTAATAGTCAGTTCCTGTACACACGGCGACAAGGTTCACCACCTGTAACGTTGGGTTCTGACTATCTGGTGAAACGTGGGCTTTGAGTTGGTTAATACCTCCATAATGAGGTGGTGTATGGCCACTCAAGCCTCTGACTACCCCCAAATGGGGATAAAAGTCGTGACGTTGCATGCATGCATGCATTTTCATAGGACTTGTGTTTGTAGGTATTGAGAAAAAAGTTTGTTAGCAAAGTTCTACAAGTAGGTACATAATTTATGTTAGGTAGGTGCCTAATCGATCTTGACTTTACTTTGATGTTGCAAAATGTCAATTTACCAATAATAAATGACCCTAGATTTCATCTAATCACATAATTTCGAACTCAACGAACAGTTTCAAATGCTCATAACTGTCACCCCAAGTAACACGATATTCGTTTGAATTTCGAATATCTAATTCTAATGGCTGTGATTGGCTCCCTTAGGAGGTAATCATGATTTTTGAACTTCGAACACGTGTTCAATTCTGTACTCCCTTTGCAATATGAAGCGAGTGACGTTATTAGCTGTCAGTGCTGCGTTGCCAATTTCATCTCAGTGCACGCAATTAGTAGGAAATTAAAGTTTTTGTCGTGCTTTTATGACAGGGGTAAGTCTTTTCTATTAATGATGGTATCTACCAATCGTTTGGAGTTACTTTTGGTCGGAAACAATGAAAAAATATATATCTCGTCTATGGATTAAGTAAGTTCTTAAATTTTACACAAACTTCGCCTGTGTGCTAGAGGGGTAAGAGAAAGAAAAATATAAAATATATCAATTTGCTCCGTAAAAACACTTTTACATTCTCTTGTACACCATTGGGCACACACATTTTACCAAAGGCTTTAATTCATTTTTAAATAGTATTACATCTATCTTTCTCTATTATATATTCTCTATTTTCTTTGATTTCAACAGGTAAGTAAATTATTTTATTTTAAAATCTTATTTCGTCTCTCCCAGTAGTTATGATACGTACTTTATGGAGATTAAATTGTTCTCAATTCTGAACATTCTAACCCAAACAGTTCCTCTCAAAACCGCTAAAAATAAATAACCAAAAAACATTATCTACCACTTTAGCGCTTTATTAGAACCGTTTTCACACATCCGACTTCACACGAACACGTGATACTGACGGCTCATAATAAATGAAACTCAGTTTGAACACAAAACAGTCTACTTCACGGTTAATGAAATAACACTTATATTTAATTTTTACAGCGCAAAAAAGGCACATGTGGCACGAATTAGCCCAGGATGGACGGATTACATAAATGTGTATTTCGTGAGTTACTATGTTTGTGTTGTAAGGCGACATAATGCATGGAGGGACAAATTGTTGACACAGTGTCATCTTTCGGGACCGATACCTGGGGACACCCTATTGACAATTTTTTTGCAGTAGCTAAAATGATTTGTGTGCCATTTTCGACTTTAGTGTTATTGTATAATGTTTATGGGTGTATTTTTGGACGGTAAAAGTTTGGTAATGGCTGTTGTAGCGATGTGACAGTCGGTTACGGAAATATGTTGGCAGCAGTTGTATTCTTGTTGTCGTTCGGCGCGTGGGCAGATGCAATAATATGTTTTTCTTCCGTTGAGAAATGACAAAGATACTGCCAACTAATAAATATTCAAAAATATTATTAGTAGAAAGTTCATGATCACGCAAAATTGGTCCAAGCGCCAATTCTCTTTATTTTATGAATAATATTAAAATTACCCCCAAAAAGATGTTATACAAGTCAAAATATTTATCCTACATTTAAAGCTTCAATGGCTAGACCGTTCCTAAAAGTTTTTGCATGGATTAAAATAAAATCCATATCAAAACCCCATGTAAAATAATAAGGGAATAGTTTTTGCTCCTTTTTAAAACTAAATAAGTTTTTAATACGCATTAGATAAAACCATCTAAAGGAAGCTACCGAAAAAATATATAAAAAGGTAGTTTCGCAGACTTGTGTTATCTGATCGCCTTTTAGAAGGAATGTTTTATTGCGATTGCGACTCGCGATAACATTGCTGATTAACTTAGCGACATCTATATTTAGGAATGAGAAACGAGATAAGTATCACCAGCCAGATACACAAAGAGCCAATGCCTCGTGTGATTTCTTTTTATTTATTTGTTTTTGCATTAAAATAAAAAGATGGGTTCACACTGGCTTTAATAAATGAATTCAGGGCCCTAAGTCGCTGAGCCATTGAACTGTCATTGCCATTGAGCTGCTATCACTAAAGTGATCAATGGCAATGGCTAAGCGAATTAGAGCGCAAGAATACTACCGATATTTAAAGGTTTTTTGCGTTGGTTTATTTATAAAATAGTATCAAACTTATTTTGAAAGCTCTATACTAGTTTTTATTCTTGGCTGTTTATATATGAAGGATCATTCATCGTCTCAATACGCATAAAACTTCTACAGTAGGAGTACAGTATTTCTCTCAATTTCCATGTGCCGAACATATTTCAAAATTACATCGACCCGTAGTTTTATAGGGGTCACACACTCGCGTCAATATTCATAAAAGTCAAAGTTTTGTTTAGCCCAGCGTTTGAGATACGATCAGTTTTTCAAACATCGAACAATGACGTTCTGTGTACCGGCCATGCCCATTGTATGTTCCACGATTGGCCCTGTTTATTTTTTTTAACATGGTGACTTTTGCCCGCGGCCGTGTAGTACACGTACTTTGAATTTTAGTCGATTCTTTTTGGGTAACTTTCTATTCAATAAATCGAGTGGAATAGTATTTTTATTCGTTATTCGACGTATTTTTCTTCGTTACAGAGCGTACTAGCTACTATTTATATTGCAGGTATGAAACCATATATATAGTATATGTAGTAATATCAGTTATCTGGTTTCCATAGTACAAGCTCTGCTTAGTTTGGGATCAGGTAGCCGTGTGTAAAAAATGTTCCAGGATATTATTATTATTATTATTATTATTATTATATCATAAGACAGACTGTTTAATTTAAAAAATGCATAGAAATTGTGTAGGCACATCAAATATAAAAAAAAACGCATTGTTAAGGTTGCTTTGTTAACATTTCATTGTAACTTTTATACTTACACTTTTTCCCCATTTGGTGCATCCATAACGTAACGCATTAGACACAAAAGATAGGCGTCGTTTAACATTAGCTTAACTTCTTTACGGTTTGATAGCCGCCCCGGGTGCGCGTCCTTTGGGGTTTCCTGAGTTAAATAGTGTGAACCGTGCCATTTTAGTTACAGCTTTGTAGTTTCGTTATAAGTAGGTACTCTACCAACAGTATCAGTAACATTAACTTTTTTTTTTATTTTTTCGTTATATTATATATTACCTACCTATTTACTCAGTGGCTTTGAAAATAGTCGTCAAACCTGAGATCAATCTTTGCATTATTTTAACTACTGTACTTTGAACTGAAAATAAACTACTTGCCATTTCCGATTTAAAAAAAAAAAAAATTTACAGAATCTTGCGGTCGTGTAGTGCCTCGAATCTTGGCAACTATTAAAAATAATTAATAAATTAAAATTACTTCACAAATAAAATCACAGATTGTAGCATCAGATAGGCTCTTACAAATTAAATTTACGACAATTTTATTCCCCCATCGCCATCCCCATTCACGTCCACAGACTAAATAATTACCTAGCGGCGACACGATTTTCTTAACAGTGCGACAATATCCAGATACGGTATTTATATACTCTATTGATTGTAAAATACGCAACAGACAGATGCGGGCCACACATGTGTTTTGTTAAACTAATGAGATTTGTCAATAAGTTACGCTTCCCGCTTTATATTAGACCCGGGAGGATAATTATGCCGTGTTTATTTAGTAAAACATGATTTTTACGGCTCAAAAATGCTATGGGACGGTTTTTTGAATGTTTATGGTGTGTTAAGTGTAGTGTGGTGGACCGTTTTATGAAGTATGTAGTAAAGAAGTGAATTAAAAAAGACGCATTCATAAAATAAATTTTGCTGGATTTTTGTAGTTGTAAGTCGTATTGTTGAAAGCGAACTAACTAAATTTTAGTTCTAGATTTAGCAGAATTAAAGCTTAAAATGACTTTCATTATTGTTCTAAATACGATCGATGATAAATATTATTATCACATGTAAAGGTGCTCCCACATTGTGGTGACTTACAGTTTTATCTAATTATGTTATAACGTCAGTGTAGGATATAAATAGAGTTGCTAGTATATAGCGTACATAACATTCTGAAAAGCATATACTTTATCTACACAATACTTCACACGTCTAGTTACATCTCAGCTCCAAAAACAAAAGCCTGTAATCGATTGCTAACCGCAAAGCACCTTTGTACATATATACTAAACTAAACTAATGGCTAAAGACATTTGAAATAAAATTTAATATCTATTTTGACGGAATTATATGAAATTAGCTCCAAAACAAATTCGTAAGCGGTTCCAAATTAGCCCCATTTTTTCCCTCCATGATAAATAAACGCTATAGAGCGGTGATACGGTTATTCTCGTCACTAAGTGGTGCCACAAATCTAAGATGGTACCACAAGGCACTATATCCATGGGGGATCGCAACCCCGAGGGTGAAAGCTATTAGGAGATTGAACTTTGACTTATAACAAATTCTTTCGCGATTTTGAATTGGTTCACTATTTTTAGGGTGATGAATAGATAGAACGCTGTTATTTACCTGGGTGTAATAGAAGCCCATATGTCATTACAGGTAATAACTTGCCTATCTACCAAATTTTGTTGAAATCCGTGCGGCTGCTTTTGCGTGATTGTACCACAGTGAATCTTACAAACTAACAAACATTTCTTCGCATTTTTTGTATTATTTTTCTTGTATTTGTTATCCGTTTATAGGTACTAGCTATAAGTTAATAAGGTACTAGCTGGAATAAGTATCACGAAATTTTCAGTACCTACTTAGGTACCTAATATCAAGTCTATGGAACTCGTCGGCACGCATGAGTTTTTTTTTTCAAATTCAAATACTTTTTAGAATGGAATCAATTTCTTAAAAAAAAATGTATGGCTTTAATTACCTGGATATAAGCAAATGAGGCCGAGCAGTGACGTCACCAAAGCCAATGTATCCATTCTGACAGCCCTCTACCACATCCTCAGCTTGATGCTTGCGATTCTTGAGTCAATGATGTCTTCATCGTTTTTTCTATCGTGTTTCATCTGAAAATAACAGAAACTAAGTGAAACTTGGCTGCTAGAAACACAAATAAAGAATACTAAGCTAGTTCCCGACTTAATCCAAAATTAAGTTGTGAAACTTTTTGTAATAAATATTGCAAAAGATTGTTATGTTTTCTCCGTCATTTAATTAATGTTTTTGTTTATTCATATTATTTTACATGAGAACATGAATAAAACGGGCTTGAATAGGTCCCTCGTCTAAACTAACACTGTATTTTTCCTATCTCACTCTGCCCAGCCCAACCAATAATATACCCCATAAATTTACTCCAAATTTAATTTCTTTCTAACCAAGCACCTTTGAAAGGTAACTCAAATAGCCCTCGTGTTAATTTCATTACGTTCATCAGGTTAGGATCTCAACGTAATTTAGTTTTCTTTACACGTCGAATTTCATAAAACCCTCGGCCTTTATCCAATAATGTAACGAGTTAACGGCGCCCTGACCGAATTTGGGTGAATTAAATATCGGGGTGATAATGGAAACAGCTGGGATGACAGTGGGATGATATTTAAAAAGTAAACAAAAACTTAAGATGACATAACTTTAAGCACATTTATGATGGTTTATCTAATACTGACTAAAACCTCATAAAACAAAAATAGGAAAATATTTTTAAAAAATATTTTTAAGTAAGTAAGTAAGTAATTTGTTGAACTCGTTCGACTGAATTAAAGTTCATGAAAAAAAAAACATAGCTACAATCGAATTGAAAACCTCCTCCTTTTTGAAGTCGGTTAAAAACCAAGGATTTTTTTCGTTTTTACTACAAGGCCATTAGTATTGGACATTTATTCATTTCGTATTCATTATCGTTACGTTATTGTGATGCGTTAGTTATTTTTTAAATAATAATTAAACGCGTGATAAATGTTGTTATTCAATAAATGTCGTGGATTTCAAAAACATCTCTCCAAAACAAATGTTGTGTTTACGAAATGCACGAGAAGAAACACGTGTTGAGGAACATTAATAATGATGATTATTAATTTTATGTCTTGTAGGAATTGGGTGAAATTTTGCAATTTTATTTTCACTTCCTAGATGTCATAAGACATAATCAATTTAATTGGATATTATATAATCATTGTTAAAATAATGTGATCTGTCATAGCATTTTGCTTTTATCTTCTTTTGACTCTCTCTCGCTCTATTTCCCTAAGTAGATGTCCATCTGAACATAAAAATGAACAATACATTTGATTTTGTATTTAATTTTATCTTATACTAGCATTTCCCCGCGACTTCGTCCGCGTAGAATTTAAATTAAAAAAAATCGGATCTCTGATCCCGGATCCCGGACCACGTCTGTCGGATCCCGTTTCCCGGATATCCCAGATCTCGGATCCCGGATCCTGGGTTATAAAAAGAAACCTTAACACCAATATTCATCATTCTTACTTCAAAAATTACGAACTTCCATACAAACTTTCATTCCCTATTTAACGCCCTTAGGGGTTGAATTTCAAAAAACCCTTTCTTAGTACAACTCTACTCATCAAGACAAACACACACTCTAAATTTCAAGTCCCTACGATCAGTGGTTTAGGCTGTGCGTTGTCTGTCAGTCAGTCAGTGAGTGAGTCAGGACTTTGATTCTTATATATTTAGATTTAAGTATATATTTTATTTTTCTGATTTTGAAAATAGTAATCTGTATTCAATTAATTATAGCTGTCGTCTGTCGTGTCTCTACTATATACAAATATCAAACGCGTTGGTACTTTAGGTAGATACTTACAACGTGCTCAAAACACTCCAACATCAAAAGCAAAGCGATGATTGACAAGGATATTTCAATTAAAACTGTCAGTCTCTTAACTGATCCAATAATACTGATATGCTGTATTGGTAACAAATATTCGATATTCGGGAGCGGAGAGCGTGCCACCGTTGACAAGCGATTTAAAACTTTAGTGCACGGCTACAATGTTGAGTTTAAGTTGTTTAGAATAGTGAAAAAATATTTATTTACTAGCTTTTGCCCGCGACTTCGTCCGCGTAGACTTCAAAATAAAAAAAAACCGGGCAAGTGACTTAAGACTTTTTAGTACTTTTTAGTGCGCCAGGGTTTTTTAAGTCAGTATTTGCTTTTTTATAAAAATAATTTTATTTCACGATTTTTATTGGAGCCATACAAACTTTATCTCGGTACCTAATTCGGTGAATGCGTGTTTTGGTAGGTAGGTATATAGAGCCAAAATCCCAAATCCCCCTCCCCTTCTCCACCCCTTTTCCTCCCCTCTCTTCCTTCTGCTCCCTCCCCCTCCATTTCCCTTTCCCTTTCCCCTCCCCCTTCCACTTCCCCCTACCTTACGTCTTCCCTTTCCTCCCTCACCTACCCTATGCATACTAAGTTTCAAGTCAATCGGGTACAAACATATTTTTCTGCCGTACTTTTCTACCTTTAGTTTCACCCTTTTGGGTGTTGATTTACGAAATGCTTTTTTATGGGATCAAACTGAAGTAGTACCTACCATATTCAGCTCAGCTTATACCCCAATTATTTAAAATGAATAATCATAACCAATCTCGAGATATGGATGACTAAACATTCGCTGACCCCGCTCTCCCCTTTTCCTTCAAAATATTAAAAACGCTGAAACCCCAGTCTGATTATTTAAAATGAACAATCATAACCAATTTCGAGATATGGATGACTAAACATTCGCTGACCCCGCTCTCCCCTTTTCCTTCAAAATATTGAAAACGCCGAAACCCCAGTTTGATTATTTAAAATGAACAATCATAACCAATTTCGAGATATGGATGACTAAACATTCGCTGACCCCGCTCTCCCCTTTTCCTTCAAAATATTAAAAACGCTGAAACCCCAGTCTGATTATTTAAAATGAACAATCATAACCAATTTCGAGATATGGATGACTAAACATTCGCTGACCCCGCTCTCCCCTTTTCCTTCAAAATATTAAAAACGCTGAAACCCCAGTCTGATTATTTAAAATGAACAATCATAACCAATTTCGAGATATGGATGCCTAAACATTCGCTGACCCCGCTCTCCCCTTTTCCTTCAAAATATTAAAAACGCTGAAACCCCAGTCTGATTATTTAAAATGAACAATCATAACCAATCTCGAGATATGGATGACTAAACATTCGCTGACCCCGCTCTCCCCTTTTCCTTCAAAATATTAAAAACGCTGAAACCCCAGTCTGATTATTTAAAATGAACAATCATAACCAATTTCGAGATATGGATGACTAAACATTCGCTGACCCCGCTCTCCCCTTTTCCTTCAAAATATTAAAAACGCTGAAACCCCAGTCTGATTATTTAAAATTAACAATCATAACCAATTTCGAGATATGGATGACTAAAAATTCGCTGACCCCGCTCTCCCCTTTTCCTTCAAAATATTAAAAACGCCGAAACCCCAGTTTGATTATTTAAAATGAACAATCATAACCAATTTCGAGATATGGATGACTAAACATTCGCACACCCCGCTCTCCCCTTTTCCTTCAAAATATTAAAAACGCTGAAACCCCAGTCTGATTATTTAAAATGAACAATCATAACCAATTTCGAGATATGGATGACTAAACATTCGCAGACCCCGCTCTCCCCTTTTCCTTCAAAATATTAAAAACGCTGATACCCCAGTCTGATTATTTAAAATGAACAATCATAACCAATATCGAGATATGGATGACTAAAAATTCGCTGACCCCGCTCTCCCCTTTTCCTTCAAAATATTAAAAACGCTGAAACCCCAGTCTGATTATTTAAAATGAACAATCATAACCAATCTCGAGATATGGATGACTAAACATTCGCTGACCTCGCTCTCCCCTTTTCCTTCAAAATATTAAAAACGCTGAAACCCCAGTCTGATTATTTAAAATGAACAATCATAACCAATTTTGAGATATGGATGACTAAACATGCGCTGACCCCGCTCTCCCCTTTCTCGTCAAAATGATTAAAAATACGGAAACCCCAGTCTGATCAATTCAAATAAGCAATCATAACCAATATCGAGATATGGATGACTTATTAAAACATCCCTTGTCCCCGTTTTCCCCTTTCCCGTCAAAATAACAAAACTCGACCACCCCTATACAAACTTTCACTCCACATTTCACCCCTTAGGGGTTGAATTTCCAAAAACACGAAAGAAATCTAAACACAAACTTTCATTCCCCTATTTTACCCCCTTAGGGGTTGAATTTTCAAAAACCCTGAAATTACTCTTTTTTATTTTTGAAAAGATACCTAATCACCAATTTAAGTAAGTCTAACTTCAAAAATGACGGAACTTCCATACAAACTTTTATCCCCTATTTTACCCCCTTAGGGGTCGAATTTTCAAAAACCCTGAAACCCATATTTTTTTATTTTTCAAAAGACACCTAATCAGCAATTTTCATAATTCTAACTTCAAAAATGACGAACTTCCATACAAACTTTCATCCCTTATTTTACCCCCTTAGGGGTTGAATTTCAAAAAACCCTTTCTTAGTACACCTCTACACATCAAGACAAACCCACCCTCCAAATTTCAAGTCTCTACGATCAGCGGTTTAGGCTGTGCGTTGTCTGTCAGTCAGTCAGTCAGTCAGTCAGTCAGTCAATCAGGACTTTGATTCTTATATATTTAGATATTCTGCGGGTAATATCTGTTAACCCTTAAAAGGATTTACCGTGTTCTGGACTACCAAGTTAAATGACAGTAGTTCAACGTAAAACAACGGCAAACGTTAAATTTAAGTAATTCTATTTTCTATTCTATTCTCTGCTTGACATCCGTAAGGCACTCGGGTCCCAGATGAAAATCAGCGCCAAGCTTATGCCTGGCATTAGGCTGATCTGGGAACCTATTTGGTCCAGCCGTGAGACACATTCGTCTTCTTCTGTTTGTGTTTTGTTTTTGTTTCTACCTTTTTGTTGTTCTGTGTGTTTATTTATATTTTTTGTTTTATTTAAACTGTGTTGTGTGTCTTTTGTGCTGTGCCAAATAAATGTTTTCTTTCTTTTCTTTCTTTCTTAAATAAGATGAATGGCGTCTAAATTAGGAATGCAAAATAAGAAAAACTTACAAGTATATAAATTTTTTATCAAAATGGAATTGGGATTTGTGGAACAAAAACTCCTTCCTCAACACATTTTATCCAACTAACTTACCTAGGTGATGGTGATATGGGTGATACTGGTGATGAGGCAAATTTTACGACCATATCGCGTTTGTTTTACGTTTCCGACGCGCGAGTCGAGTTTCAATAGTATTCGTACAAATAAAAACAATTGTCGAGTTACACTTCTTTCTTTATTTTATTCTGTGTCGCATTGTTTAACTTTTGACTGGTTCAAATTAGTTTATCAAAAGTCGACCGATTGCTTCCGGTAGTAGAGCTATATTGGCTTTATGATTTTATTGTTTGATTGGGCATACCCGATAGTCGAGATCAAATAATTTATTAGTGTTAGAGATTATGTGTCGGAACCTACGCAAGTACTAAGAATTATAATTTGGAAAACCTACAAAATGTCTGTAGCGCTTCTTGCTCTTGACGATATTATGTAAGCATAATGTCGTCAAGAGCAAGTAGCGCTAGGAAAGGTGGTAGAGCAGTTCCCATTTGGTGCGTCCTGATGCCTCGCAGCTGCAAGCCTCGCCCGAACACTCACGTTATGGCATTATGTCTATGCGTTCCGACCTCAAAACTGAGTGCTCGGGCGCGGCATGCACCAGATGCAAACGCAGTCATTGAATTAAAATTCTAAAACTAATTATAGGTATAGTAATTTATGTTTTTTTAATAATGCCTAGTGGTCAATGAAATACATTTTCACGTAAATAAGGATAAAAGTACAACTGACTCTGTGTTTTGTTTTCTTTTGTCTCTCTGTAACAAAGTAGAGCGCTAATAGCCATCATAACTTATGTTTTGTTACTATATTAATATCCTGTAATAAGAGGTTGGGGCCGCAGATAAGATAGCCTCGGCTGTAAATAAAAGGATTAAGGTAACATAATTATTATATGTTACGCAACGGTCTGACCACGTCGCTTGGGAAACGAATACAAACAAAACTATGAAACATTTAGTAGGCGAGAAGGCTTTGCCTAATCACATAAGGTGGGTGAGTTATAATAAATATATTATTCTAAAATGTATGTTATTAAAAAGGTACCCATCTTAATCTATACATATAATAAGAATGTAAAATTGGTCGCGTCTGTACATTCGAAATATTTGGAAAAAAAATAGTGGGGGGGACTTAGATTGACCAGCAGAATTCATTTATATCATTTTTAGATTTTTTGTCTGTGGGTATGTTTGTATGTTTGTATGTTTGCTCAGATTTTCGAAAGAGCACAACTTCGAATCCACCGGATGGATTTCAATGAAATTTAGCATGGATATGACTAATAGTCTAACTTAACATCTAGGATACTTTTTTTTTCGAAAATGTTTAGGGTTGCCACAGAAAATTCAAAAAACTACTTAAAAATTCTAAATGTTTGAAAGAGCACAACTTTGAATCCACCGGATTAATTTCAATGAAATTTGGCATGGATATGACTAATAGTCTAACTTAACATCTATACATATAATAAGAATGTAAAATTGGTCGCGTCTGTACATTCGAAATATTTGGAAAAAAAATAGTGGGGGGGACTTAGATTGACCAGCAGAATTCATTTTTATCATTTTTAGATTTTTTGTCTGTGGGTATGTTTGTATGTTTGTATGTTTGTATGTTTGCTCAGATTTTCGAAAGAGCACAACTTCGAATCCACCGGATGGATTTCAATGAAATTTAGCATGGATATGACTAATAGTCTAACTTAACATCTAGGATACTTTTTTTTTCGAAAATGTTTAGGGTTGCCACAGAAAATTCAAAAAACTACTTAAAAATTCTAAATGTTTGAAAGAGCACAACTTTGAATCCACCGGATTAATTTCAATGAAATTTGGCATGGATATGACTAATAGTCTAACTTAACATCTAGCATATTTTTTTTTTCGGTAAAGTTTAGGGTTGCCACGAAACATTCAAAAACTACCTAAATATTCGAACACGCACAACTTCGAATCCAGTGGATTGATTTCAATGAAATTTGGCATGGATATGACTAATAGTCCAACTTAACATCTAGGATATTTTTTTATAAAATATTAGATTGTAAATTTTTATGACCACACGGAAGTTCTAGCCAACAATAAGTTTTAGTTATTGAAATACGTCTATTTAGAGCGGAGCCCTACGGAGCCCTACGTTGTGTGTGATCCGACACTATTTGGAATACATAATCTTAATTTTAATAATAATAATAAATATTTTATTGCTGCGTTCTACCATCTTAAGTTTCGTTTTTCTTAACTAGATGTCGCTATACTTAAAATCAGACAATACCTGCCTTGCACCACATGTCAAACTTTAATATCTTCCTTGCTTCAAGAAATTTAGTTTTTTTATTCCTAATTACGTATAAAAAATATTAAGCGGGTCTTTGTATCACGCGGAATCTTAGACGTTAACTCTGGAATTCATCTCCACAGTACTAATGCCGTAGGGAAGCTACCTACCTAAGAAGTAAGTCTAGAGGACCTGCTGATTTTGAATTAAGTAGTAATAGAAACACAGACATTGAACTCTGAACTCCAACCCCTCAGGAATGATGCTGCTGGGTAACTGCCTGCTTAAACCATAAATCTGGAGGACCTGCTAACTTTGAATTAGCAATGTGGGTATCAAGTAGAAACTTCTCAGGCGAGGTCGCGTTTCCGATCCGGCGCTAGAATTTAAGGAAAACATGTAAAATGACTACTTGTAAGTGCCCTCCTAGGCCTAAACATAATAAACGCTTTGACTATTGACTTAGACGATAAACCCCGGACTCTAACTTTTTAAGCACGATGTTGCGCAGTGACTCTTACCTAAGCCGTGAGTCTGGAGCACTCACTCATTTTAAATAAGGAACATGGTTATCAAGTACAAACTTAAACATTGAGCTCTGGAGTCCAACCGCTTAGTCGTGATACTGTGAGTAACTACAGATATAGATAGACGGATACAGATAGACTGGTACAGACAGAGATACTCACCTACCGATAGATTACAGACAGACCGATTCAGACAGACAGATACTTACAGCTAAACTGATACACACAGACAAATAAAGTCAAACTTTTGTTATACAACTAAGGCGCCAGGCAAGCGTACGGCCCACCTGTTGTTAAGCAGTTACCGTTCCCAATAGATGCTTGCAACCAAAGGCATCGGTAGCACGTTTCCAACCTGAAGGGGAGTGGGGTTAGTGGGAGGGGACGGGGAGGTGGCTGGGTTGCGCTTCCGGCTCTCTCCCTCATCATACGAAACGAAGGTAAATTAGCTACTTGAATGCCGATCTCCACCTTACTGGTCAGACTCTACCACCTTACTGGTATAGACTGGTACAGATAGACAGCCACGGACAGACGAACTCAGACTGATGCAGACTGACGTAATACAGATTAGACGATAGACAAAATTATATTTAAGGGCTTCAGCGACTGGACGCGGACGGAGTCGCGGGCACAGCTAGTTCAAACTAAGTGAAGGTTTTTTGTTATACATCTCACGTGACTGAGACTATTTTTAGTTGTTCATATTATTTTAAATTTTTGTACTTAAGAATTGGTTCACTGAATTTACAAAATTAATAGGTATACTTAAGTTTGATATATTCATCTTGCAATATTTATTTACTATGGCTAATTTTGTAACGGTTGGTTGTAACCAACACCACATAATCCAGATATCAGCTACAATTTCACATTGTTTATGTTGCACAACGTATGCTAAATATGTCACCGGTACAGGAATACCATAACGGACGTTATTTTACGATACATTATGCAACGATAGGAAATTATTTACTGTCAATAAACCTAGTTTCTGGATTAAATATTTTCAGTGACAAGGAATGCAAGCCCGCCGGCATATGCTGCAGATTTTATCATCACATATTCTGTCAGCTCGTAGCATACAATATTATTATTATGCAGAAGTTACAAGTCTTGTGTAAGTATACCTAACTTATATTCTCATGTTGCACCAAAAACATTGCTAAGATTGAGGGAGACATGTGAATCTCCAGAATAGCATGTCCTAAATTGAATCCATGGACACAGTACGACTCAGTAGTTCGCCAAAAATAATGTTAATAACATGTCAGTATTGCCGGCCCATCTTTTGGTGAATAACACGAATTAATTTTACTGTCGAATTGCGAGTTCGATAATAGATGTGTGAATTAAGCTACATGTAGTACCTCTGATTTTTAATTTCATGGACTAAAATGACAGCTTTTTATGTCAAACGTAAAATTAATTTGATCTGTTCATCATGAATTTTGTTGTTTTTATGATTCTGGTTCAAATTAATTAAAAATTATTTACTAAAGAATAAAATAAACAAGATCACTCATAAAAAATCTGAGTATTAGGCTTAGCAGGCTTAGCACACGTCTAGTGATTACAATGTTAGGAGGTATTATACCTATCTGCTAAAATAATACATTAATAATAGGTAGGCAAAGAAATAAATATTTTGTGTAGTGTATATTGCCACTTACTCTCTGTTTTATTTATTTATTTAAAAGGCGAAATGCCACGTTAAATTAACACAAAACAGTAATTCACGAAACTCATCCATTATGGTTTGTAAACGATTTTAGATTGGATTTCGAATCGTACTGGATCCATCACGATAATGAACTAATATCGGAGATTAGGGGAAATAGTTTCAGCCACTTCCATTTCGATGGTTCATTGTATGTGTTAACGATTTGAAATGTAGAGTAGATAGAATGTGTCATAATATAGATACAAATAATTAGTTTGAAAGCACCAATCAAGCATTCGTGCTGTTGATTTTTTTTTAGGCCGCTATAGGTGTATCGCTATAGGTTTAGCGACTGTAGCCTAGGGGCGAACACGTTGGGCTAGCAATCAGAAGGTCCCAGGTTCGAGCCCCGGTGGGGCATGCACCGATGGATGAATTTTCATCCATGTGCATAATTTACAGTTTGCTTACGGTGAGGGATAACATCGTGAGGAAACCTACCTCGGGATTAGGTAATAGTCAGTTCCTGTATACACGGCGACAAGGTTCACCACCCGTCACGTGGGTTCTGACTATCTGGTGAAACGTGGGCTTTGAGTTGGCTTAATACCTCCACAATGTGGTGGTGTATGGCCACTCAAGCCTCTGACTACCCCCGAATGGGAATAAAAAGTCGTGATATATATATATATATATATATATATATATATATCACGACGTGACGTATCGTGATATATAGATATATATATAGGTGTATAAAATACATGATTTGCGTACACGCAGTTGCGTAGAAAAGCTGTTAAACATTGGCTGTAATCAATTGATTGCAGCTCATATATGGGCTGGCTCGACCGGGATAGTGCCACCCTCTCACAGAAGATCTGCGTAAAGTAGCTATTACAGCTGCGTTTCGTACGATAAGTAAGAGAGCCGGAAGCCCAACTCGGACCTCCTCCTCCTCTCCTTCTTCCTTCCTCTATCCCACTCCCCTTCAGGTCGACAACGTGCGAGTGATGCCATTGGTATTGCAAGCATCTATAGGCTATAGTAACTGCTTAATATCAGGCGGGCCGTAAGCTTTTTTGCCACCATAGTAACATTAAAAAAATATTATATAGAGAGAGATAAAAAACCTAAGTCAAATTCACCATAAAAGGCCTAACATAATATAAATCTATTGATCTAAAATAACTAAATATAAAATCAACATCATTACGTCATTACCCCACTCGAGTTTTATATACAGCGGGCTACCATTATGTAAACAATTAGACCGACACAAATATAAAACTAACCTCACATAAAGTTTCTCACGATGCACATATGAGTGCAGCCAAAGCATAACATTTCCAAGGTTAAGTTTATAATTTATAGCCTCTTGAGCGATGACAGGCGGACATTTAGTCGAAAATAATGCACCCTGTATAAACAATGGACCCTTTCGAATGAGTTTGTGTTCAAGAAGTTATCGTGTGGTAGCTATTAAATAACAGAATAATTAAAAGATTTAAAGCATTTAATAATGTTTAAACCATTGATGTATTATTTGTTATTTTATCAGATATGGTTCCTCCTAACATTGCGATAACTAGACTTGTGCTCAGCGCACCACTACATGCATCGAATATACTGTTATCACACTCGCAATTCGCGTTTTAATGCATGTTATTCACCAGAAGCCGAATTGGAAATACCGATAATAATAAATAATATACCGTAACGACTTTTATTCCCATTCGGGGGTAGTCAGAGGCTTGAGTGGCCATACACTACCACATTGTGGAGGTATTAACCAACTCAAAGCTCACGTTTCACAAGATAGTCAGAACCCAACGTGACAGGTGGTGAACCTTGTCGCCGTGTATACAGGAACTGACTATTACCTAGGTTTCCTCACGATGTTTTCCCTCACCATCAGCGAACTGTAAATTATGCACATAGATGAAAATTCATCCATTGGTGCATGCCCCATCGGGGATCGAATCTGGGACCTTCTGATTGCTAGCCCAACGTGTTCGCCACTAGGCTACAGTCGCTATACCGATATGTTTTCAACATTATTTTCTGCAAACATCTGAGTCGTACTGTGTCCCTCTTTTTTAATAATGTTTGTGCCTTTAACCCTGTTTTTAGCTGTCTCGAATTATTAAGTTCATTCGTATTTTGTTGCCGGCAAAATTAGCACTAGAGGTCTCACATGGTACCAATTATTTTGTCCTTTACGATTAAACTAAAGACATAATTATTTTGCTCAAAGATTACGACCACGAATATGCCGGTATGATTAGTTAAGTTTAAGTACCAACAGAATTAGCACCAATAGCTAGAAAGCAAATTATTTTATTGCACGTGTTATTAAAAATACTCTACTTTTTTTTTAGTAATTAGCACTTTGTGACTATCGGTTCAAGCTATTGTTTCAGCGTTAGTGGTTGAATATTTAATGAAATTGCATGATTGTGAACCATGTTTTGCATGGCAAATTGAAAACAGTAAGTCATGCAAGATTTAAGGGGCAGCTTTTGTATTTTACATAGTAGAACCACAGTCTAACTTCCACTGTGGTAGAACCATAGTATTGTTTTCCGCGAGGGTGCTCCGATTAGATGGGGCCTGCGCACTAGTAAAATGTCGCAACTGATACTACGCGGAAATCGGCGTACTTCAGTACATCTGATAGCCACCAATATGTCAAACTGACGTAGGTACCGTGACGATAATAAGTTGCCGCATTTTTTAGAACGCGAGCGCAAAACTTTCATAAGTCTATGAGTAAAACTTAAATAATTAAAGTGACAGGTTCACCCAAGAGGTAAGTATTAAAGCATCTACTTTTTAGGGTACCGTTCGACAAAAATGGAAAAACTTGACTTAGGCTCGCGCGATCAAGACTTATTTTAAATTATAAATTTGCCAAGTCTGCTTCATAAAACATGTTTTCAATGAAAATATTGAAAGAACTGATGAGATGGGATATAATATTATGTTTGTCAAAGCGAGATATGAAAGCGACTATAAGTAGGTAAGTACATACATCTATTTACATCTCCAGAAACGTTATCTCACTTAATTTTTTTACTTAACTGTAAAAAACGTACAACATAAGAAGCATGCGTACACAAAATACCGTTACAATTTATCTCTTTAATCCTTTTAAGGACTTTATTTACTAACACCAGTCTATTTAAGTAAATGTGTTAGTAAACTAAGTACTCGATACAATAATCGTCAACGACACTCGAAAATATAATGCATCTATTGACTTTTACCAAGTTCTGGAGATGAGTTTAGCAAACCTACTGACGGTTCTACGATGTTTATTCTTCGCGTGTAGTGACATGGTTTATTATCGTTAAAACTTGTATACGGAACCCGTTAGTGGTCTTGCAAGCTTTAACGGGCACTGGAGTATTCTTTTTTCAAATTTATATTAATAATATTATAGTGTTGGTACATAATATTATTATTGAATGGTGTTGAAATAACAAATTGTTGATTTGCTTTTGTTTTAATTATTGGTTTTATTTCTTTTGATAGGTATATACTATGATGCACAAATCACTTCACAAAGTACACTACTTATCAATTGATAAAAGTTATCTTCGAATTTAGTTGATACTTGATGACTTATTATTTTATTTGTTAACAATAATTTTTAAAATATTTGGAAAGTCCCAAGAATTGGCGCCTATAATTTGGAAGTGTGATGTTTGCCTTATACACCTTGTACAAGTAAAACTTGTGAAGCAACGATTGAGCCATAAAAAAATATTTTGACTACAAACTCAAGTTTATATGAGAGTCTCACGAAACCTGCGCGTAGCGATCACACGCGGTTGCCTTAACCGTGGGTGTTATTATAAAAATAAATAACATATTGAATAATGTTTGTTTTGAACTACCCGTAATCGCGGAGGCGTCGAAGACCCACACAAAGACGGACTGATCGCTCCACTAAATTATGAAGCGCTCCACTTTTAGAATTGATTAATTGTAAGTGCGACTAAGTCCCCGTTCCAATTCGAGAACAGTCCCAAACGGTTATTTGTCGGAGACGAAGCTAGTTTTTTAATTGCTGGCACCATCAATCGCTCAATGCCGACGTTGATTTACAAGCTAACGATGCTTTTTAACAGACAATCGAAATTTAAAATCTGACGTTCCATGTCGTTTGACAGACAATTTTTTTATACAGTCGCGACGGTAAGAAGGGTATTGTGCGCGTAGGTGCGTATTGCCGAAATTGCACAAGTTTTTGCGAAAGTTGTACAAAACTTGGTACACAATGGTATATTTTTGTTCGTGCGGTGGGCACTGACAGCTCGTGTGATGTATTGGGCCGGCGTTGGGATTATTTTTACCCATTTCACGAAGTTTGCATGCATCTATTGTGTGGGACGGAAGCGGCCCCACAAAGCGGCCGGGAGATTATTGTTCGAAGGGAATTTTGGATGCTTATGAATGATTGGGGTTTTGAAATGTAATATTTCGGAGAGGATCATAAGCTTCTTATTTTAGAAGTAAATTACTATTTGGTGCAATTTCTATAAGTACTACCTAAAACTAACTAATTTAGCCCTTTTAACGTCCCACTGCTGGGCACGGGCCTCCCCTCAATGCGAGGGGGATTCAGGCCATAATCCACCACGCTGGCCCAGTGCGGGTTGGTGGATTTCACATGTCTAAAGACATGCAGGTTTCCTCATGATGTTTTCCTTCACCTACGTACCTAAGTACCTACTTATTACTAAATGAAACCGGGCATCTAAAATTAAGGAGTCATATTTTTGACGATTTCCAAAACTACAACACTACCTACCTAATTTTTATACTGTAATATTATAATAGGTAATACCTAAATGTACCGACTTAAGCTAGACAAAAAATTGCCGGCATTATAGACACTTTTTTACAAAATTGCGCCCGAGTGAGTCGCGTACAAGTAAATAAAAAGAGATTACGAGCGAAGGTGTCAATGGAGAAAAGCCGATCACAAAAAATGCCAAAGCGATACAAAAGCTGGTTCCCAAGTTAACGCCCCTATTTATCGAAGCGCTAAACTGTATAATGGTCGCATAGATATTGATTAGACGGCTCGAGGCGCAGCTGGGTTTGTTATTTTATTATTAAGATTTTTTGTGAATATACTAGAAATATTCTTATTATTTAAAATTAATGTCTTTATTGCAGGTAGAATTGTGAATGTAATAATTATGCTGTAGAACCAAATGTATTTTATAGTAAGAAGGCAATACAAAATAAAATAATAAGTAAACCAATATTAAAGTAAAATAATGATAATATTTTGTAATTTAATATCTAATAATAAACGTGAAAATATTTGTACCTTTACAAAAATGATCCGATACTAATCATGAATCATCAAAATAGGTTGTTTCCCAAATTTAATAATAACGATCTACCATCAAACTGTTACCTACCGCATCATAAAATATAATATCTACAAATCGATCCAACATATCATCACAACGCAAACACGCAAATAAATATTTATATAAATAACAACTTTGAAGTATTTCCAAATGTAGATGTCAAAGTGTTTAAAAGAGCAAGAAGTTTATGTTACGAGCTCTCGCGTTCTCGATCAAAGTTCCGAACCCTTTGCGAGATCGACGGATTGTGTAACGATGCGCATTTAAATATAGTGTAAAAAATATTTTACGATGCGCTTTTTGAGATTTACCATGTTGACGAAACCTTTGAGAAGTGCTAAAAAAAATTTGTGATGTGCCAATGGTGTCTAAATGGTGATACGATATTTTTACGATAGAATTCTGGACTGACCTAAAATACGACTGATTTAAAGAAATAACTACTGAAGATGGATGAGATTTTTATTCTTTTCAATAAAAAAAATCATACAAAATACATATTTAAATCCTTCCTGCCGCATCATATCCAAACTGTCAAAGTATCCTTTGGCTTACAAATTATTGTCATAATACTTTACCTACTTCAAATAAGCACCTATGTAAAATACCTAAAGCAGATAAAACTATCGCATCCAATTAGCAGTCCACAATAAACAGCACATTCATTCGGAACATTCTTGACGCCTCAACAACGAGCTTTTTGTTTGTTCCCTGACATTTTGTCCGCTCGAGATAAACTGAAGAACTTAAGTAATTATTTATTAACAGATAACCCAATGTCAGGATCATCAAGTGTTATCTAAGCATTCTTGATCCGTACAACTTTGTTAACTGAAGCTTTATATTAAATATAACAATTTGTTATGTGATAGTGAGTAATGACTTTATTATTTGATATGATGATAATTAGGTAATGTGTTTTGTCCATTGGCAACTGAATATACTATAAATAAGCTTATAAATAAAACGGCCAAATGCGTGTCGCACTCGTATTTAAATGGTTCCGTACCACTGTAGAAGAAAGACGTCAGAAATATCGAGTTTCTTGTATGGGGAACCCCTTTATTTTAATATTTTATTGTTTTTTGTAGCGGCAACAGAAATACACATTCTGTGAAAATTTCAAGTCTCTACCTATTACGGTTCGTGAGATACAGCCCGTTGACAGAAAACTGACAGGCAAATTTTGGAAACGGCCTTTTCGTAATTTTCCCTGGTCTGGGTGTCACTGGGATCGCCCCCAGTCCGTACATAGTATAAGCTTTGCTTAGTTTGGGACTATAAATAATTTGGTGTGTTTGTCTGGCGATATTTATTTTTATAACTCATAATATCTTAAATTAAATGCACGTTATAACTACTAGATAGGTTTATTTTCATAGTTCAACAATACAACAAGCACCTGCTATTGTTGTTAGTTCCCATGGGAATCTTATGTTTTCCCCGGATGCTGGGGTAAATTACATTCATGTGGCGTAAATAAGCAGGTTGGTAACCTTAATTAGAAGTTTTTGAAGTCGACACTTCTATACACAAAATATTGTTCGATTATAGGAATCCTTATTTAAAAAAAAAACGACTTGGACACAAGCTCATTCTTTTGTTTTTTGAAAATAGAATAATTATTTCCAAGCGCATTCTTTTGTTTTTTTGAATATAGAAGAATAGTCTTGATTCTAAAAACCTTCCAGTTTGTGTTCTCTCGTTGTTTCTCTAATTTGTATTTTTTACTTGTCTGTGATATTATTACTGGATAGCTCTCGAACGAATGGATTGATTTCAACGCGTTTTTTTAGTTCGATAACTGACATGCCTAAAATTAGTTCTCAGTGTAATGAATGTCTGATGCGCTGAAGGTAATTAGTTCAGACGTTTTCGAAATTTGTATACTTTTTACAATACTGACTATAGTACGTTTTTTATACTTGTCCTATTTGGTAAACAAAGATGGCGTCCAGCGGGGCGAATGCGTAACTTTTTTGTCAATGTTTCAATTGATTTCCTTCATCCTGTGTCAATTATATACGAAACCAATTGAAACATTGACAAAAAGTTACGCAATCGCCCCGCTGGACGCCATCTTTGCTTCCCGAATAGGACAAGTATAAAAAACGTACTATAGGTAAGGTAACTTTAATTAAAACAAATGGTAGCTTTACCTACTTTCATTAAACATGAGCAGGAATAAAAAGTCGACTTTATTACACAATGCAAAGCTCGGGCGACTGATATGGACACTAAATAAATGAAAATAAATTCAGTTGAAACCGTAAGCTACGGGGTTTAAGACCTATTGTCCTAGGGTTTTTGGCTTTTGTTATGACAGAAAGGTCATGACGTGTCGTATATACTCCCGAGTGTATACTTTATTATTCTGTCTGCTTGTGATCGCTCGTTTGGTTAAATTGTCGTTAAAAACGTAGGTAATAATAATTGTCTGCGGCGACAAAATTGATCAAACCAATTTTAAACCGAAATATCTAAAATTTCTACATTTCAAGTACATTATTTGCATAAAGTAGAAGGTATACATACCTACTGTATGCATCGCAGTACCAAGCTAAGGCACCTCTAGAACGTAGTATATTACATCTGCATAGTTTTTTTTTACCGCAGTGGTGTCAAAAAAGCTTACGGCCCGCCCGATGTTAAGCAGTTACCATAGCCTATAGATGCTTGCAATACCAAAGGCTCGCACATTGCCGACCTGAAGGGGAGAGGGATGGAGGGAGGCGAAGGGGGGTTGGGCTTTCGGCTCTCTCACTCATCGTACGAAACGCAGCTGTAATAGCTGCTTTACGCCGATCTTCTGTGAGTGGGTGGTGCTACCCCGGACGAGCCAGCCCGTATATGAGCTGCAGTCAATTGGCTACAGCTTGGCTCTACCACCTTTTGGTATCTGTATCTTTGTTTATCAGAATTTTTGTAGGTACCAAAAGATGTTTCATGCAAGAAACAGGACCACGTAATACCTTAGGGTATAACCACACTACCGCAGACACATCGCCACGAGGCACGAGGCAAGGCGCGTGTGAATCTCCCGGCGCGTCAATAAAACTGAATAATTTGAGTCGCGCCCACCGCCCTCGGCCGGGTGTAAAATTTTCCACATCATTAACCACACTTTCGAAATTAGACTTTTAAAATTTACAAGCGTTTATCGATTCGCGATGCAAGACTCGTTGGTCCATAACAAGAATACAGTCATTCTATCATGCCTCCATTCCCGAAGAGGTTGGCGGAGATGCACTGCTGTGCTCCCACCGATATGGCATTTTGGATATGCATAACATGTAGTCTAAATGTTTTAATTTTTTTTTTGAGAAATACTTTAATACCTAAAAAAAAATTAGGTATATATTTCCAGACATGGTTTAGTGGTGTTTCTAATAATAGCTAATTAATACTTCCGTGGGCAACCTAAAAAGACTAAGTACCTACCAAACCCTATCTAAGATACTCGACAAACATTTTCGAATAGTGAATAGATAACATAAAATATTCCAATCAAAATAGCTCACATGCCTTGTCAAACGAATAAAATAAGTGTAAAATACTGTTCCGCGAAACGCCTTTGATGTGCAGGAATTTCTCGAGTTAGCGGTTGAATCGTGGCAGACAGATATTTCTGGCACTTGAGCCCTGCGCACGCGCGGCGAAAGCTTCGTAACCAGTACGTGCCACGCCGATTAAACATTATTGCACAATGTTTGACCACATGTTACAGCCATAACCACGCGCGCTATCAAAATATTGACGCTCTTATCCGCATCGAGGTTCCATTGTGGCTTTACACAAGTGCGTACGCGTCCTTATTTGCGTACCCTATTAGCGGGTACTTAATGTCTACGGCATTAAAAAATATTGAGTTAAGTGGCGTCTGAGTACGAATCAAATTCGCCTTATCAGCGTTCATTACGACCAATTACGGGCGGCTACCTATTAGTTTTTTGTCCATTTATTTAGGATTATTTTTTGTTGGAAAGGGTCGCGCTTAGCCGTAAAGGGTGGGCCTTAACAATTAAGGAGCCGCTAAAAAATGTCACCCTGGAAACGTTGGGTCAAAAAAGTGGTCGTTTTTATCGCCTGGTTTGGAAGTCACAAAATGTTTATCGTCACTCGAAGGCATGTTGATTTATGTTTCCACCCCGAGAACGGGGTTCGAAATGAATTAGATTGTTTAATTGGTCATTTATTTTGTGAGATAACGCCGGGCGGGTCGTTGAGTGACTTTAGGTCACCGAAGTGGTGCTCGGAGGACAATCGAGTATGATTTAAACACCCTCATTTAGAATTAACTGAATGGTTTGGACGTTAAACGTGAAATATTTAAACGACGACGCATGATGATTTTCAGGAAAATACAGCCAACGCAGTTTTTTCGCCTCAATTTTTGTTTTTAATTCAAATCATTTAATTGCTGATAGGATTAGTTTACAATTTAAAGTAATAATTATTAAAATTTAGTAAAAAAAATAAGGATTTTTTTTTACATATTAGGAACCAGAATCGAATATTGACTACCCTCCTTTAATTCATCCCTCGTCTTACCCAACACCCTGTATACATTGACCCTTTGCACATATTCATGTGCTCATCATCATCATCCGCCTATTTGCTAGGCTTCCCCCAATGCACTCCGCTGAGCTCGGTCGTCAGCTCTTTGCATCCAGTTTTTGGCAGCCACCTTCCGCAGATCGTCACTCTACCTGGCCGCAGGGCATCCTACACTACGCTGTATGCATGTACTCATACGATCTTAAAATACGAAAAAAAAATTAGGCATCAGCTGTTGATCTAACTTGAGATTTATTACACATAATTACTATGAGGAGCGGCGTAGCTCATGTATTATGGATTACTCCCAAGAAATATGATGTACTTTAAACAAAAGGTACAAGAGTTTATACAAAAAACGCCTAATGACCGTCTTACACTTTCCTTTAGCCCACCCGTGACGAAGAAATTAAAGGTAAACCTTAAATTATGCTTAATTGAAGGGTCTAAAAATATAGATTGAATTTCAATGCGTTTGATTGATGGGTTTACTGCATGTGATGTAGAAATTCCGGAATTTATTAGTCTTATTAGCATAGGTGTTACGGACGTTACGGTGTATACAGGGTGAATTTGAAATCATGGACATCCTTTTAAACGGTGATTCTACACATGATTCAGAATATTTAGGGAATATTAATCAACAAATCAATTGATAAAAATTTTTTGCGCAGGTAAGGTTAACTGTTTTGCTTATTTGCGTAGTCGAGCAATATCTTTTTATCAATAGATGTTTTTATTTATTTTCCCAAACTATTCTATATCATGTGTAGAGTCATAGTTTAAAAGGATGCTCATGATTTCAAATTCACCCTGTATAAATGTTTGATGTTACAGAAATGCGTAATTGGATGTTAGCTCAAGAGAAATCTAAAACCGGATTTACAATGAAGAATTCACTACTTGAGGCCCAGATAGTGGTTAGACGTCGAAACTGATTACTCAGGCACGCCGCTCATCTCATATAGACGCACCAAATGTAAATAATCTCAGAACATCACTGTGGTGACATGTCTGATAAATACATTAACTGGCAACACTTGCCGGCTCTTTAACTACTGTGTTGCATTTAACACTCGATTGTCGTTAGTTAACTGCTTAATCGTTTAAACATGACTTGAGATAAACTAGTTACTGGTAAACAAGACGAGATTCTTATGCAGAGAAGAGGCAGTTGAAGATTGAAATGTGTTTGCATCAGGTTTACGAAAATAGTGGACAATAATTTCAAGTGGAAACTATGATTTATACAAGTGTCTGTTTGTAGCATGTTACTAAATGCGTATTATTATTATGAAAGCATATATACCGTACTTAAAACAAAAAGTTATTTTTTTTGTTTTTCTGTCAGTCTGGAATCTGAATGCTTGCACTTCCGCCTAAGATCTGAAACGGCTGGACAGATAACCGCGAAAAAAATCCACGGTAATCTATTTAAAAAAGGTTCTTGTACGAAGTGGCGTAAATAACAAATATCAAGCCGCAATTTATCACCAGGAAACCTCGCCATGGGAAAACAATCGCTAAAATGCAAATGCTCGTACAACTAATTAGTTGTACCATAAATATAAATGGCGTTGATTGCGACGGCCGTAAATAACATAATGGAATCCGTACACCGTTCATAAAACGTGGAACCCGAGCTCTAAATATTGCTACCTCGTATTTGATTACGGAGCTAAAATGATTTCCCCATTAAAAAAACGTTGCGTTAAAATTTTCTAATACGTACATGTAGAGTTGTACTTTTATGGAAGTTTTTATTAATAATGAGCCATAGTGAGTTATGACAACTAAGCTAAATAGTAAAGAAGTGGATTCACGTAAACCACCAAACTGGGGGGTTACTTTGAAAAACGAAACGAAAGCTTCGGCTGACAGATCGGGCGATTTCCTACTCCGAAAGTGTTACGGATCCGAAGTACGGATTCGATAATCGAGATTTGACATTTCTTTCGTAAAAAGTGAGGTTAAATTACGATCAAAACCATGTCAAACGCTGAAATCGTAAATGTCAAATAACTTTCAGAGTAGGATCCACGAAAGAAGACACGTCAAATCACGATCATCGAATCCGCCCTTCGGATCCGTTCGTCCGATCCGTCAGCCGAAGCTTTCGTTTAGTTTTTCAAAGTAACCCCCCAGGTACCTCCTCGGTACGAGGCCCTCTCACCACTAGCCAGCCTTACTCAACCTTTTTTCTCGGGCCACACAGACTTAAATAACTAGTATAAAAACTTTTAAGTTGAAGTCCTAATTACCTATATCTTTGCTGCGAAAGTTTTGATATTTAATGTTGACTCTCTATGTGTTGATAAGCTTTTTTACCCGCTTTTTAGCTGCATATGGCCCGCGGGCTATAACCTGAGTATGATCACACCAGCTAGACTATTGAAACGTTAACTCCATTCCCGGTAGAGACTGCTCTATAATAAATAAATAAATAGTTCTCTACAAAATTTAAACAACATAAGCTCTTCATCAGCCTCTTCAGACACATGCTTACAATGCACACCTACAGAAAACACGGGTGAATCACACTATTAACATAAAATCTCTACATTTAAGAGCTGAAACAATGCCACATTGTTCCCGAAACCGAAGCACAATGCTTGCAGTATTCTGTCCTGTTGAGGTTTCCAAGCTTACGATTTTCTCGGGACATAATTAATTATTATATCAAAGACACCATTATCCTTTAGAAATATGATTTCGAAGCCCTTAAAAATATTGTCAGCTTTATTTGTACACGTAAATAATGAAATAATGCAGTATTTTAGATAGCTTTTATCAAAATAAAATGAAATCTTAGCAACATTAAAACTTGAAGATTTACTGAATGTTGTCTTTTTTGACCGCAATTTTGTCAAATCCATTTTTTATGTTACTTAGAGCCACCATACACGGACTGCATGTTGCTGTCGGAAGCGACAGCTCTATTGCAGTCGACCGCACTGACAGCTCGCGACAGCCCGCTGACTCTGTTGACTGCAACCAACTGCAATAGAGCTGTCGGTTCCGACAGCAAAATGCAGTCCGTGTATGGCGGCGCTTAGGCGGCAAACAAGCTGACGGCCCGCCTGATGTTAAGCAGTTACCGTAGCCTATAGATGCTTGTAATTTCAAAGACATCGCTCGCACGTTGGCGATCTAAAGGAGAGTGGGACAAAGGGAGGGGTCGACGGGTCAATAAACATGTCATATTTTCACAAAACAAAAATCCATGGTATCCCTACATCTTCCTAATTCCCACTAAATCTTCGAAATACATGAGTGATCGTGAATTTCAATAGCGTGCGCTCTCAAGGAAACAGTATCGTTTTAATTGGTCTGACAAAAACCCGCTCGCGCTCCAGAATGCCCAACAAAGGTGCTCGTTGAAACAACAGATGTTAACAACAGCTACTTTTATGATGTTTTTGTATTCGCCCGTTCAGAAGTGCATGTGTTTTTCTTAAAAGGTTTTTGTTGTGAATTTCTTTTGGTATTTTTACGTGAAGTGGTCTAGTTTGAAAGGAGGTATTTATTAAAGTGGATAGCTGTGGACTTGAGATCGAGAATTTTGAGATGGAGTTGTAACGGCTTAATATATTTATTTAGAAACCCAACCAGTGGTTGAAAACGAGCGTACGGCCCGCTTGATGTTAAGCAGCTGAAAAAGTATTTGCTTTTTCTATGATTCTATTTCTATACCACGGCCAATAAGAAGAGATACGAAATGGTAATAATTTAGTTCAAGTAGGTCACCGCGAGGCTCGCCAACATTTGTGTGGCTAATTTAAAAATTCGTAGTTCATTTGTTAACGAAAAGCGACATGCTAATTAAAAAACAAAAAATCAACTACATCATTTAATAACAAAATAATCTAATAATTTTCGTATCACTTCTAACTGGCCGTAGTGTAGAAATAGCATCAAATTCTATGCCTTGTCTCGACATCCGAAGGTCTTGACTTTATACAAGTTGGTTAGCAAAAATAGAGCCTACAATGCCCATGCAATGATTACGTACCCATAATTCACCGCAAATGCCTCGACCGCTGTCAATGGGGCGAAATGGTGCAAAATAGAGATGGCCCGGGTGTGGGCGGAGATGGAGACAGTTAATTCTAATTATGGCCGTATTGTGCGGCCAAATTTTATTGCTATCTCATTGGCGGACTCATTACGAGTGGCCGGTAATTGTGCGCTATTGTGCGAGCCAGACGGGCGACAGTTTTTCTACGAACCGTGTGAATTTCGGACGAGGGGAGTTCGGTGATTTCTGGCCAGTTTGCCGATTTTGGGAATATTTTAGAGAGTTTAGCGATTCAGTATTTACTAGGTAGGTTAAAACTGGGTGTGATTGCCCACTAGCATTAACTAGCAGTGGCTAGAAACTGATAGTGGCTAGTTGCCCTATTGTGTTTTTGAAGTGAAAACTTCTTTAGCGGCGTTGTGCACTTTTCTTGGGATGAGTAAAAAATGATAAACTCGCGACAGGAGCCACGTGTCATATCTTGGAATGGGTAAAAAGTATATAGTTCATAATTTAGCTTTCAACGTCAACGTCTTATTAGCGCCTAAGTTAATGGATCTGGGTGAGTGCTCTATGGGGCGTAGGTTCGAATCCTATGTTTACTATATTTTCGAATTTAATATACATATTATTAATTATTTAATTCTTATTATTTTTTATTTTAATTTGTATTATTTTACATGATTATTTAATAGAAAAAAACGGCCAGGTTGTTTTTTTTTACATTTTTTCCCTAACCATTCCAAAATATTTAAAAATGCACAACGTTAATGCTCAAGTTTTCACTTCTACCGGCACTCCCGGAGTGCAACCTGGCCGTTTTTTTTTTGATGCGCTACACTAACACCAACTGTACGGTTTTAAACTAAGCAACGCTTAACTATGGCTACCGTTTAAGGGACTGTGGGAAACTCTATTTCCAGAACAGATATTAGTTACGAAAAGGGTATTCCCGAAATTTTCTCCAACGTGAATTGAACCCGTAACCATCCGGTATATTAGTGAGTCAAGCGCTTACCGCTCAAACCAATAGACCAAGCTTTGTTTTTAAAATTATTATTGGAACTAAATAACGTTCTCGGCGTAGTTGTTAATTTAATTTTTACCAATAAAAAATCGTTATTTTAACATACCCATAATCCTAAAAATCGATTAACCAACGGCGCACTAATAAATCGATGACGCACGATCCTAGAACAAACACCGAATGCAATATTCGTTAAAAATAACGATCTCTAGGGCTTTCGCTAAAAGGATAACGGAATAAATAGCTGCGTTTATTGTGTGCCTATTTTTGGGACACACGTTGGCCTTTTAGAAGACCACTGATGGATGCCGGGGTTTCATCGCGGCCTGTCGGAACGATTAGCGGTCTGACAGCTAATTTATATACTCAACTTACTGTTCTATTCCCGGAGGGATGCTGGGGACTTCTGTACGTATAGACGCGGCGGGACGAAATATCTTTGTGAACATACCATCCCTAAAGTGACGCGAGAATAAGGAGAAAGAAAATTAATTTTTGGACAAATGAGGAACGAATATAAGTAATAAGAGTTGCAGTCGCACCATAGTTACATCTCTCTATAATTTAAGTATTAGTTAATCATGGACCTTCTAAAACGACAATAGATCAGGGCCGTAAGTCACTTAGCCATTGTCATTGAGCTGCTATAGTGTTCGACCCTCTTGATTGTTCGGCCGACCGGCTGATCGGCCTCTGATTGGTCGGTTGATTCTGACCGATCACTATCGCAAAACGCCACAGTGGGGCCATAATGGCTACACGACTTAGAGCCCGGCCCAGTGGTTTCGCAATGGACAATTATTATGGTTAAAAGAATCGAGGCCCAGCTTTACTCCGATCCTGCTTCCACAATCCTGAAATGTATCGCTAAAGCACTATCATCCATAAAGGATCTAACACTGCAAGCGTTATATTATTACCGACACCGATCGTTTGCGATAACTATCATAACGTTTAATAGACAATGCATAATAACCGTAATACTAGATGGCGAAACGCTATCAGTATCGTAAATTCGGCTAAATCCAGTCGCGTTGCAGTAAGCAATCGTTATCGGATATAATGCTGAGAGCACACAAGCTATTGCGTGATCGAATGACGCGAACATCACATTTTTCGAAGAATACTTCAAAAAATTAATAAAGTATAGTCATCAATAAAGTTGCTGAACATTCTCAATTTGTAAAATTGTTAATATCCTTTATTTTAAAAACGCTTTTGACAGAATAGTCCCCGATAGCCATAGACCCGAGCAAGTGGAAAAAGGGAGGGGATGAAAAGTAAGGCCGTGGTCTCCTATTAAATGTCATCGGCCGCTTACAGCGTCACGCGTACGCCGCGTCACAATTTTACTATAGTGACGTCGGCGTGTGAAGGAGACCACAACAGTACATTTCTATAGTAAAATTGTGACGCGGCGTACGCGTGACGCTGTAAGCAGCCAATGGCATTTAATAGGAGACCACGGCCTTAAATCGATACTTCTTAACACATCACTTTTGTTTTGAGAAATGTCTAATGAAGCTATTATAAAAAGATGATTTTTTTAGATTCGATTCTAAAAGAAATAAGATTCACTCATTGGCACTTCTATATTATTATTGTTGGCATGATTGTTACCTAATAAAACTCTTATTAAAACATTAATAAAACCCAACAAAATCCTTGCTTCAAAAATTGTGTTTATGCATGCACTCTTGTGCCCGTTATTTTCTGTCCGTATACGCAAACTTCGCTATTACACGCAAGTGTGCACCCAGCACGAAGCCGGCAGATGCTCCGCGCTCACACCTCATTGCATTTTCCGTGACATTGGGCCACGGCATAAAAGATATTGTGTTTAATATTATAAAGCATCGCATTGATTTATGACGTTTACCGATGAAGCTGCACTTTCGCGAATGATATTTCGAGCTATTCACAACTTCGTTTTGAAGAAGGCATAAAGTCAAATAGTTCGTATTTTATTGCCTTTGATATAAATACGTATTTGAATTTAAATCGGTCTGAAAAAATAAGTTATTTCACTCGATAGCACCTTTTTATCGCTTTTGGTTTTTACGGACCATGGTTCTATATATAATTCTTCTGTCTAGCATTCTTCGAATTTCATTGACGAATCCACCTGAACTCGTCTATCTTATTTTCTAACCTCTGAAAGTTTTTTTCTGTCCGCCTAACAGCTGTCATAATAAAATGTAGATTTTGGAATGAAAGAGGGAAATCCCAGAAGGACAGACTCGGAAGACATTGGGTTGGGCTTCTCCATGGAGGACTAAAAATAATAATAATAATATAACGACACGACTTTTATCCCCATTCGGGGGTAGTCAGAGGCTTGAGTGGCCATACACCACCACATTGTGGAGGTATTAAGTCAACTCAAAGCCCACGTTTCACCAGATAGTCAGAACCCAACGTGACAGGTGGTGAGAACCTTGTCGCCGTGTGTACAGGAACTGACTATTACCTAATCCCGAGGGATAGGTAGGTTTTGAAGGACTAGCACGCTTTAAATATAAGCCAATAGGAGTGGAGGAAGGAAGGGGAGGAATTTTCCTAGCAATAGGATAACGCGGTCTGAAATATGGGAACCACTCATAACCGCACTTCCGAAGCTCAAAGGACGTCAGCTAAATTGACAACGCATTCAAATCTGGCCCACCCCTACCTATCAATTTGTGGTTATTATTGTCAACTTTCAAAGGCTTCCCAAACTTTATAAAAATAATAATAATAAAAATAATAATATTTTAGCCCTTTTTTAACGTCCCACTGCTGGGCACGGGCCTCCCCTCAATGCGAGGGGGATTCAGGCCATAATCCACCACGCTGGCCCAGTGCGAGTTGGTGGATTTCACATGTGTAAAGACATGCAGGTTTCCTCACGATGTTTTCCTTCACCGTAAGCAAGTGATAATCCTATTAAAGTTATGATTCACACATAGATTTCGAAAAATCCAGAGGTGTGAGCCAGGGTTTGAACCCATGACCGTTTAAGCCCGCAAGACGCGTGCTTATCCAATCGGCTACCACTGCTTAACTTTATAAAAACAAATTATAAACAATTAATAGCTTACCAATTTTCAAATTGCCACTCTATGAGATTAATAATCCAAACTTGTTAGACAATGTCTCGGCTGCGACATCTGAGCCGTAACCCCGAAACCCCTTCGGATCTAAATGCGGAACAATTTTCGGAATGGAATCGCTTGACAAATAATTTGAGTACAAATTGGTCCAACGATTGAACTATTAAAGTCTTGTTTATGTCTTGAAATACTTAGCGGGCCACATGAGAACAGTTTTGAGAATCCGCTTTCACACTTTGAATGTCAAGGAATGTGAGTTTTATTTATAGAACGAACTTTATTTTAACTTGCGTTTATTATTCTTGTGAGAATTGATTTTGTTGAGTATGTCTAGCAGTAGTACTTATTCGAAGTGCACTAGGCGCAGTAGTTCGAGCGTAGGCCGCTCGGCTCACTGCATCGTGTGGTTGCGGATTCGATTCCCGTCATAGGTAAATTTCACAAACGGCCTTTTACTCCATTTGCCTTGGTCTGGGTGTCATTGGGATTGTATGGGATCGCCCCCAGTCCATTGTTATGGTAGCTGTCGTACAAGCGTTGCTTAGTTTGGGACCATACAGTTGGTGTCTGTCGATATTAGGTCTGGCGATATTATTATTAAGCCAAAATTTTCTCTTCGCCCCGTCTAATGAAATTCGGTCAGTGTTGTCCGAAGGTCGTAATAAATAACAGACGTATATTAAACTCTAAAATTATCGAAGCTAATAATCTCTGATACCGCTTAATAAAAATAAGAATTAAATCAATTAAGCGTCTAATAACTACTGATATATTATTTAATTGCCCCGAGGCACCACCTACACTGTAATTTAATTTAATATTTAGATCGCTATCACGATGTTATCGTTAAGTGGAATACACATGAAATTGTGTCTGTAAGTATCGTTGGAACATCACTTATCATCTTTAAAGAGACATAAATTTCGGGAAAATCGTTATTCTGAGCCATCACGCTAAAAGGGGGCCTGTGTGCATTGCATGCTCGTAAATTACCGAGCGACGACGCACTAAAATAGCGTAACACCCCAATACCATGGGAACGGAGGGCCCACCCCGTGGACTCACGCTAAATGCCTACAAATCCCGTAGGCCCGAATCAAAAAGACATTCAGATAGTCAGATTGGAGACGCCTGTTCGATACACAATTTATTCGGGACGGATATTTCACAGCCCTATAGCTCCATCAGACATGCGATGAAGGGAATGTGTGAATTGTAAGGATCAATAAAGTATATGGTTGTAACTGCTAAATCGAATACTTCGAATGTCTTTTGTACTGAGTATTTTATTATTTATTTAAGCTTATCGCGAAATATTGCATATTCCTAACCAAACCCCATTTTGAATGTCATGACTAGGTACCTAATGTAAATGTATGGTATACATTTTTTGTGTGTAGGGAATAGAGTAATAGACTAAAGATAAGTTTTATTGAATAGCTGCGTCTATATAAGGTGAGCGGCGTGCCCAGGCAATCAGTTATGACATCGGAACATTTTTCGGAAATCGGTATATTTTTATAGACTTCTTTGGAATGATTTTTCTTGGCATGTAATTAAAACGCGCGCGTGAAACTTTAATAAATCTTAGTTTATTTTGATAAATTTAGTTGACTAAACATGTTTTTATGTCATTCAGAAACACACATTGGTGAATACACTTACGGCCGAATACTCGTACGCTACTTAAATTTGAGAGCTGCTTAACTTTGACGCGCCATACAAAAAATGTCAGTTAACGACGTCTCAAACTGCTAAGTGGGACTTAAATATTTAATTGGCCTTTGAATATTCGGCGGTTAGCAACTTAACTATTGCTAGCCATACACGTTGCATTCAATTACACATCAACACCATGCATGTTCAGTGATCGGTCATTCCGACATCGGTCTCCATAGACTGACGGCCAATGGTGCGGAGCATTCATGGTACCAGTCCCATCAATCAGTACATTCGCACGCCGATAATGTATCGCCAACCGCCCAATATTTAATTGGTGATGGATGGCCACGAACACCCGTGAAAAATTCTCGCAATTCAATTCAGAATACCACTTAGGGAATCTAAAGCTTTTTAATAATATCGTAATATGTTTTTATAGCCTAAGTAGTTTCCCACTGCTGGGAAAAAGCTTCCTCTTTTTGTCTCCACTCGTCCCTGTCTTAGGCTTTATGTTGCTACGTTTCCGTCACAAAGGTGTTTAAATCGTCGCGCCATCCTCGCTTCGGTCGTGGGCGACCATCTTTAGGCGTCCAGGTGTTAACAGTATAAGCTTGGAAAATGTTATTTAGTGCTCACAACACTTCTTGAAGAAATAAACAGTCTGTCGGTACGTACCCAATGGGCGACTCTACATATTTTTTATTTTTGTTGACAACGCTATGCTTTTTCATTTTTCATCTTATAATGATTAAAAGTATCATCAAATTACACGTGTCTGCCTACCTACGTGTACACAGATAAGACTAAATGGCCCGAGTCTTTACTCATAACATTTTTTGGGCAAATAAATTGCGACAACCGTGCATATTCGATACGGATTTATTATTTTCGTCTTTACATCGTACCCTCTTTAGGCTCGGAAGCGATACGTGAAATGACGGAAGATATGAAGGGCGGTAATGGGGGAAAATTGTACTTTATTCGATTTTGATAGACTTGATGGCGGATTTAGGGCCCCTGTCACTGACGGGCGTCGATGAGTTGTGATACGATTATTATTGGCACAGATTTTGTAAAAAGAAAACGGAACGTTTTTTAGGTGATGTTAATTCTGATAGCGCACTACACAACTAAACTAGACTAAATACATTCCTTCCAGTGGTCGTAACGTTATGAGCAAAACAAACAAGGTGTTACCATAAAACAAATTAAACATGTTTTGAACGCGTGTCTAGTAAAATTTCCTGATAAAATAGTTTTAGATGAATCTAATTTAGTTCAATCAAGATTTGACGCAACAAAAATTGGCATCAATTATTACCTATCTTCGCTATTTTTAAAACACTAAATTAATAAATAAATACATAAAAGATTTAAGACCTACTTACTACGTTTTTTCAAAGAACAACAAAAAATATTCGGTCATGATAAAAACCTAAATATCGTTTTTATATGTATAAACTGTGTCATTATCGAAATTAACATCCATTATTCCACATCTGCGCTCATTAAAACTAGCCAATTGATTAATATGTTTCTGTTAATGGATTATGTCTCCACTAAATAACAGGACCAAACATATGCATACCTAAACCAAAACATCTAAACACACTCTCCTAAACATAATATTATTAGTGAGCATTAACAGATAAATCCAAAGCGGATTATAACGTAATTAATTAAACGTTAATTAGAAATGCGTGTCGGGCGCCATCTTACACGCTGGGTGTTCCGCGGCATAAAAGTTTATATTTTTTATGCGTTATCTTCGCCCAACAAAGGACTTCTGAAGGAGCATTTTGATATATTTGTCTCAACAGATAAGCTGCGGGCTCGGTTGTCAGTGTGTTTTAAAAGGTGGGCAAATAAAAAGATTTTTTAGGAAAAAATATAATGTTGGTCATGTGGGCTTTATTTAATGTTAAAGCTATGTCATAATACTTATTCGTACATACGAATGAAATCCAATTCGAATGTACGAATAAGTACAGTGTAATTCTATAGAGAGACACTGAAGGGACCTGCGCATATTATGGTGTTATTGAGAGCTTGCGTTAAATAAGGGAATAAAAATCAATATTATTTACTGATAAAATATTAATATTCCTTAGTTTGTGACCATACAGTTGTCATGTTTATCTCGCGATATTTATTTATTATAGGTACAAATAATACTGAAAATTGAATTAATAAAATAGAAACATACTGGGTCTGGATTGCAAACGTTAAATCATAACGCCATTTATCACGTGAATATATACCTACTTATGCTCTCAAATCGGGAATTAATTCCGAGAGACCGCAAAGGGGCTGATTTGTATCACTTTGTCGAACCACCCGATCGAGTTAAGATTGTATAATTTAATTTATAGTCGCTATCGATACCCCATATTCTACGGTCGCCCACATCCCCAATTACCTATACGATAAGACTTATTTACGATCCAACGGGAATTAAAATTCATTGTTTCTTATCCTGGAAATACATACCTACAGATATGGCGAGGTCAGGAGATATCTACGGCTTATCGCGTACAAGAATAGGCTTTTAGGAGAAGAGAGGCGCTCGATACCGATGGAATAATTACGTGACCTCTTAAAGTTGGGAATTTCAACGGTTGATCTATGGAAGTTAAGCTATCGAGTTTCATGGGTCCAAAGTTTCGGCTATCGGGTGTTAGATGACAACACTAGATAAGGATCGAATTTTACTGCTTGGAAAGTGGATATAAAAGTTTCATTTTGTCTCGAGTGAGTTATCGCAATGAAAGGAAGACTGATAATTTTTATTATTTTGTTAAGTAGAGTGGTCAGCGTTGTGAATGAGGTCAGATGATATACCTGTAGACTTATCACGGCTATGGTAAGACAATGAGATATACCAATTTGTCTCTATATCTCCCGTTAATTAGGGATGAAAGAGAACGTCTTGCTCTGAAAAATCCATAGATAGTCATATCTTGTTGACATGCTGGGCCTACAGGACTGTACTACATAAGAAAATTACTGAAACTGAAGTCTTTGAGAGCTGGATAATGCTAAGAAATAACGGCCCAACAAAATTACGCATATATTAAAAAAATAGTTGTACGCTGTGACTATGAGAAGAATAGAAAATAAATTAACTGTACTAATAGAATCATCACCATTCTAATCCTCCATTGTGACTATTTAAAGCGTATTTAAGAATAAGATGTATATAACAAAAAACATGGAAAAGTAAGCTGTCCACATAAGGAGTAAGAACATAAATATTCAAGCAAGTTTTTTTAATTTCCCGTGGATTTTGCAAAAAACAAGAACTGCCAACTTAAGTGGGACGAAGCCAGAATGCTGTAAACATGCGCATAACCTCAGTATTGTATGTAAAGTTAAAGGCATCTTTAAATGAAGGACATCTGTTTTTTCATCTAAATATATAAGAATCAAAGTCCTGACTCATTCATTCACTGACTGACTGACAACGCACAGCCTAAACCGCTGGTCGTAGGGACTTGAAATTTGGAGGGTGTGTGTATCTTGATGGGTAGAGGAGTACTAAGAAAGGGTTTTTTGAAATTCAACCCCTAAGGGCGTTAAATAGGGGATGAAAGTTTGTATGGAAGTTCGATCGTGAATTCTAAATAGGGGATGAAAGTTTGTATGGAAGTTCGATCGTAAATTCTGCGCGGACGAAGTCGCAGGCAAAAGCTAGTAGAAGTATAAAACAATATCATATGAGTAGGAAGATCTTCAATCTGAATAACGTTTGAGTGTGATAGGGCCCCGAAATAGCTGTGTAGGAGTCATGATTTATCCCAATTAGACCAAATATATTACAAGAGCTGTGTAGTTCAGTATAGCGATTCTAATAAAGTTATTATGTAGAGTCTTGTAGATAACTTTTTAAAGAAAACTCTTCTATTTTTAAATGCTAGAAAGAAAGAGCTTTAATATTGCATCTTCATCGTCATCTTTTAGTATATTTTTGTAGGTTTTATAGAGGTATTACGTCACTAGATGTGGCCAAGATTAGGTTAACGTAGGGTAGGGTGATCGACGGCTAGGTAGTGATAAGTGGAAGGTGGCTGGCCATATCTACTTGCACGGATCTGAAGATCGAGGTCAGTGGTGTTCATTGAAGGAAGCCTATGTCCAACAGTGGGCAAGCAATAGATTGACAATGATGATCATGCAATGCAAGTGATAATGCTTTTGCAGGCGCAATATCAAGAATTGTTGTCAATTGTGGCTGTTTATACGGAATATATTTCCATAGTAGACTTTGATTCGGAGACATAAGAATTTGAAATAAGTAAACATTTTTATTCATTTGTATAACAGATGTGTTTATGTTTTCCAAGATATCTTTACCGTGGTGCATTTAATCTTTATTTCGTGCCTAGGTATAAAGGTACTAGGTACCATCCAGTAACATTAAGATTATACAACTAATTTCTGCAGGTCTATAAGGCTATGTTCAGGAGATTGAATGTAACAAAAATATAGAGAATAGACGGCTGTGCTCACAGTAATTGAACGCAATACAAAGTGAATGTATCGGATGCTGTTGTAACGAGAACTAATGTATCTATTTGTAACCAGTGTGTTTCCGGCTTTTTGCCGCTCCAGCGTGGGACTGGGCTATTAAGGAGATTTGTGGTGTGTATAGTATCAGCGAAACTTTTTATTGTTGCGAACTTCTTTGAGATGTATTAGAGTAATTTATTTATTCTTGAAGAAGAAAATGTTGAACAAGTACTTAATACAGCAATCTAAATATCAAAGAAGACGTCCACTGCGCTGGGTAAAGTCATAAATATTTTTGTCCAATTTGCGCTTATTGTTTTGCGAATAGACGTTCCTACTTAACTAGAACATTTATAATTACTTCAGAATTTAACACAAAACTATGCAGGTGCCTAGCTATCAAATCTTCCTGTCCCTAAATAAATAAAAAAATAAATATGTACTCAAAAACAACCGCATAAGGATTCTTCTATTCACCATTTTTGTCAATTCAATTCATATCAGCCGCTGGGTACATTTTCGCTAATTCATCTCGTCTACAAGGCGTCGATAAGTGGTCGCCGAGTCCGCCGGAAGTCGCTTTTTCGTCCCGCAAACTCTCAAGAGTCCGCAAAAATGTCTTCGAAACGACTTTTTCCTTTTAAGTACTCCGTCATTCTTTTTTAACAACGGTTGCTACCACTTAAGCTAGCCTTGTGTATTTGACGATGTCATTGACGGGTAGAAAATATTATTTGAATTGATGTTTATGTACTGTCTGTGTTGAATTAGGGAGTACTTGGGATAAGTGCTGTTGGCTTTTGTATTTTGAGGCTTTGATTTTTATTTATTTTTAACGCATAGGCGTAGGTACCTTTACTTATCTATAAACTTATGAACATAATATAATAATTAATTAATTCTGAAATAATGCAATAAATAACTAAAATCAATATTTTGTTAGCTGAAAAAAATCGTAGTAATAAAATAAAACTTACAATATTCAAACATCCATTTCAACATCAAAGTCAATTACAGTCACTGAATCACAAATTGCACCAAAAATTTAAAATCTCGATCGTCACCGAAACACGCACTGACGTTCAAAATTCGCGCCAACCGCGCGCAACGAGCAACGCCCTTCTCGTCCAAAAGCTCGGAAGCAACTAAAACGGTCTCGTCGTCAGTCTAGACGAGGGGATCCGAGGAGGGAACGAAGCGGGGGCGGGATCGCAGGGCGAATCACCCCCAGCCAACATTTGCCCAGAAAACGGCTAAGCTCAAACATCAATAAGGAAGCATATTATTAAGCATTAATAACCTCTGCTTTGTACTTCAATTAGATAAAATCATTTGACGTGATATCCCAAACAGTGGTTAAATCCTGTAGGCGATTTGAGCGCTGATTCCGACGCAAGATAATTAAGAAGCTTTTTGAAATTGAAAACTTCCGAAGTGGCCTCTGTCAGAAGTTAGGCAACTTTATTTATCTTGAGGCAGTTGAGATTCTTTGTCTTACCTTTTGGGCATGTTTGGACATAATTTAAATTTTGTAAAGGTATTCCATTTTTATATAATTATTTTAGTAGAGATGCAGCTTCAAGGGACTCTACCTACTATGAATTTTAAGCTCGCCGCTCCGTATCGAAAGGAAAATCTAGTAAAATGACAGAACTTTAGAATGATAGAAATGTTTAGAGATAATATTTTGGATCGCATTAAGTAGGTAATTTCTGACGTCAGAAAAAAAAATCAACTGCTATCAAACAATACATTGTAATAGTGTGGGTGAACCGGACATAGTGTATAATGGTAAAAATAAAACATGTCCTTCGATAGAAAAAGTAAGCTTTCCGTATTTTTCCAAGAATCCTAAAACATTTCTTCATGATACAGAGCAGGGTGTCTTTATTTAGACGCTTATTCGCAAACGTATTCAGAAGTCGATGACCCAAGACACTAACAAATTGCAAAGATCAAGATTAGTGATTGTTGATCTTTTACAATTTATACAAATACAGGATGGTTTTGCTATAAAACAACTGTTGTTATGTCTTAAAATAAATAGTTCCCAGCTATTAATCAGTGCTTGTAATGGTTTTAGTATTTTTGGGAAAAAGAAAAGTTGCGTAGTGTTAAATATTCATATTCAACCTCCCACTTGAGAGGCAAATCCGTAATATTTTAATCATTTATGTATACTTATGTATGTGCATCGTGAGCCTTCCTTCGGTACACTTGCAACTTGTGGAATTATCCTACTGAAGTCCTTTCGTACTAGAACATGGGGTTGTTCGAAGCACAAGTTGACAGGTCCCACGTCTACTGTCCTTAAGTTGTAGATATCCTGAACGACGGCTGTCCGTGCCTACCTAGGCTACAGTATAGTACAGTCAACGATATTCACTATTTCCTATGCTATCGCTATACCTAAAACAATATACTTATTAGTGACTATTATCACTTAAAAGTACACCAAGAGACAACTATTGTCATAGAGAGGTTATCAAAAATATAATTCCACTAATCATAGGGCCACAATATGTTAATTTGCACCGACTGAGAAAAATTAAATTCCGAATTAGTGTTAAAGCAATTCATTAGGTACTCAAACACATACATGGAGCTAATACAGAGCGACCTATAAATAAAATGTCTGCATCGCCGATGCGCTGGATGCTGGGAATAATCCGTATTGATCTAGTTTAAATTTAGTTCAGTACCGAACGTAAAAGGAAACGTTGGTAGCGCGCAGACTCTATGTGACGGTAGAGGAAATCGTTTCAATTCGGTATAGCTTCAGTGTAATCTCTTATTGGTTTTCTCTTAACTATCCAGTGCATTATTCAGGTTTGCATCGAAACAATGTTTTGCTTAAATGGTAGCAACTACTACCATCACCATTCATTGGTAGCGATTCATTTGTGATTTACTGCTGGTAGAGCCAAGCTGTATCCAATTGTCTGCAGCTCATATTATAGGCTGGCTCGACCGGGGTAGTACGACCCTATCACAGAAGATCGGCGTAAAGTAGACATTACAGCTGCGCTGAGGAATCCAGCACATTCGTCATCATTTTCTGGACTTTTCTTTTAATTAGTTCTAATTAGTATGAACCACAGAGTAAAGACTAAAGAAAGGGGTGCCCTTATTAGATATTTGTATTAAAAAAAACGTGGTCATTGTTTTTTCATTTTCGTTTTATATTTACCGGTAAATAGTTGAACTACTCGCTTCGTTTTATGTCGATGTTAGTACTAGGCCGACCACTCGGCCGACTTGCTTAGGGCCAGTCCCCTTAGTAACTGGTCCATGGTATGAACCTTCTATGTTATGTTTGATTTAGAACGCTACTGCAATCATTCTAATCATTAGATGTGTCCATATGGCGCGCATGCCTCACCCGAGCACTCATATTATGACATTATGTCTATGCGTTCCGACGTCAAAAGTGAGTGCTCGCGCGAGGCATGCGCCTGATGAAGACGCCGCCATTGGCGGCGTCTTCATCAGAGACCGCATAGACGTAATGTCATAATATGAGTGCTCGGGTGAGGCATGCGCGCCATATGGACACATCTATTCAAAATTTGTAGCTACCCGTTGCTAGGCGCCAAATTAACTAAAACTTTATATTTCCATTGCTTTTCTAACACTAACGTTGCTATATTATCCTGCTCATCTTGCAGAATGACCATTGTTATTCCTCTTATCTAAAAAGTAACAAAGCTTTCTAATTCAAGTAGCGTAGTCATTAGACTCTACCATAAAAACAAACCGACACCAAGATTAAAGTGACTTATCCCACGTAATCCGTACACAGAAGATGCGGGCATAATGACAAATTGATGCACTTATGAAAACGTCATTTTAATACGAGTTACACTTGGCACTGACTGATAGAGTCGTGATGATACGGCAGAATTGAATTATGTATGATAGGTGTCTGTGTGGTATTCGAATTGTTTGATAGATGAAGGGATGAGAGGCATTCTAAAAGAACTAACTTGTAACTTGTTAAAGTTGTGTCCCTGCGATATACAAAAGAACTAAATATATTTTATCCGCAATGGAAATGAAACGATTATGGATTTCTAAACAAATTGTATATGTAATATGTATGTATGTTTAATTTAAAGCCTCGGTCAAAATATAGGTTTGATAACAGATTTCTACGGTATCATAATTACTGAGAAGGCCAAACAGACGTCATGTGACAAGTTTACCTAAAACTGTCGCTTCTTCAATTTCCATGCACCGTGTCAATTCTAAGAAGATAATGTTGACATGAAAGTGTAGTGTCGTGAAGAAGACGGGTTAATCGTGAAGTTTGCCCGCTTCAAAGCTCTGAAGCACCAGCTAATCTCTCCTGTTGAGTTAAGCTCACAAAATCTTCAGTAGATAAAGCTTTCGGCCCCGCGGCGCCAACGAATACACTTCATTATCTTGCACACATGAATTTTCTATTTAATCAGTGTGTTTGAAGGAATAAAACATCGGTTTCCCAAATTAAATTTACCCCAAAATTTAGCACAAAAGGTTGAGTGTGTAATGTTCTATTTTATTACAATAGAAACGTACTATTGTTATGTGGATTATTAAGTCCTTTGTTGGGAATGTAAATTGAGTTATGGCTATGAAAATAGAATATAGTTTCGGCAGTAGGTAACACGGTTATACTTTATTACGCGTCTTGAACACATGCCAAAGTTGAATTTGGACATGAAAGTTTGAATGTAGTACTCATTCAAAACTTCTAAACATGGTTAGAGTGGATTCACACGATGAAGACGACAACATTTTTCCTATACATTTGATACTCGTCTACGATCAAATGTATGTAAATATCGTAGTCACGTCAACCGTCAGCTGCGTCTTGTGAGAAAATGGTTCGCGACAGGTCGAGATGACATTCGGGTTATGAGCTTTTTGCAGAATAAAATCCGAATCAAAATTACCAGGGGGTCCTGGTAATTTTGATTTTAGCAACAGAATAATTTAATTTAATAATTTTGTGGGCGATTTTAATTGTTTATCGGGTCCTGTTTATTTTGATTCGGATTTTATTCTGCAAAAAGCTCATAACCCGAATGTCATCTCGACCTGTCGCAAACTAGTAAATAATGAAAATAATTACCTACGTAGCACCGTGCCGCTTACTTCATATATTTACCGAAGTGTAGTTTACTTTGACATATTGTTATTCGTATAAACTGATGTTTAAACTAAATAAATAGTCGATGAGTCAACATAACAAAAATTTCATTCGGTGAAATGAGTTTCTAAGTGGTAATATGATGTGAATAATTTATCTAAGAATATTTGCAGTAGTAAGTACGGTATATCTTTGCTTACCTCTATGTTGTCCACTATTCAAAAGGTGAAACGGATTTATATTATCATCGCTAGTTAAGTCCGAGTGTGAGACAAACAATAAGACAATAGTCCCGACGGTCGGAAACACTTCCTTCCAAAACACATTAATTTAACAGCTGCAGATAGATTTAGGAATAACAATAAAATGACACTAGTAGCGCTGCATTTATTACAGGCGATTGAATAGGTCAACTTAACTTAATTATGGCTGCAAAGGGCAAAAGTTTTGGTTTCCTCAATAAAGAAGAGAAGAGTAGAGATATGGATTGAGTTTTTTATGGGGTGGTTGTAATATTAGTTTGAAGATACTTGCCGATGTTGCAAACTTAGGCGCTAGTTATATTTTAAGATGTGGGAGAATAATGTAAATCGTCAAACGGGTCAAGTCAAGTCAAGTCGAGTCAAATCAAATACATACCTAGTTTTTTTTTTTTTTATTACAGGGGCACAAAAACTACAAATTGTCTCTTCCACATTTTTTCTTTGATTCTACAATCAGATCCAATCTTGACCTCGACTAAGAAGATCCGGCAAGAAACTCAGCGGGCAAGAACCTTACGTACCTACGTGATACTCTAACTAAAGTACTGAAATAGTGACTAACTATTACAAAGGAAGTTAATATATCATGTAAGTACAGTCTCGCCAGGGTACCAATATTACAAAATTAATTGCATAATAAACAACATTTCCACACTGCGAGCAAGTCAGCACATTTCTCGTCAGACTCGAGCGTGCCTGAACTTGTTAAAGCTCAACTATGCTTGAGGTACTTGATCAACGCACTACGAGTTGAGCCGGAGTAATTTAGACTCTAAGGTGTTCATTTAATATTAATACATTCTCGATAAAGACACTGATATAGACCTAATCTGAAATTCTGAACAACGTTGTAGATACAATGGACTGTAGTACTTGTAAAATTCAGACCAGGGAGTCTAGTAGCGCCACATAGCAACACTGCCAATGCAATTCATATTTCTGATTTTCTAGCAGAATCCTTAGCAATTCCGCAAATTTTCTGTAAGAAAGTCACACATTTTACGCCATTCGTAACCATTTCTCGTAAATTTAGTTAAGTCTGCTAGAAAATCAGGTAAGTGAATTGCATTGGCAATTTTGCATAGTGGCACTATTAGAACCTCAGGGAAAATTACGAGGAGCATATGCCGAGTACCCAACACCTATTTAAGGTATATGACATTAAACTCGTTTTATTGCAAACAATTAAAAGACGAGATACACACTAGCCGCCAAATTTTTCGACATTTTCATTCAGTTGACAATGGTTTTACAAAGCATCTTTAGGAACAAAACATACTAGATACGTCCAAAACGAGTTAAACTTTTTTGCTACACCACCAGACCAGACCAGACCAGACCACCAGATAGGTATAAACATCTGACTTGATCTATACGTAATGGATATAGACCTGATTACAATAACAAAATCTTCCCATCGGTGGGAAGTTGCGGAAATCTTACAGGAAGATTATTCAATACGGAGACATCAAACGTCTAATCTCATCTATATAAGCAGGTACTTATCCAGGATGATAAGATCAGACAAATTAGCGGCGTTTCATTTAAAGGCGGAAAGAGGAAGGTGTTCTTTGTTGGGAGATCATAGTGTGATTATGTTATACTTTCGTCGAAGTGATGCGGAAACGAGGTTTTTCTCTCTTCAACCAGTCATAGCTGTATTTCGAAAATGTTTACCAACCAGAGCTATTAAATAATTATAATAATAATAATATCCTGGGACATTTTTTTACACACGGCTACCTGATCCCAAACTAAGCAGAGCTTGTACTATAGAAATCAGGTAACTGATATACTACATATATTACTTTTTTTTATTTGTAAATACATACTTAATATACATATACACCCAGGCTCGGGACATACACACATGTTCATGCACACAAATGCATGTCCCGGGTAGGAATCGAACCTACGACCTACAGCGTGAAAGGCGCCATCACGCCAACCACGCCAACGGGACCGTCAAATTAATGAATTAACGTAGGCATAAGTCCAAATTTGAAAAGTCTGTCCTTTAAAAAGTTCTATATAAAAATCGGTCATAGATACTTTGTATCATTATTATAACAGGTACGTTATAATAATAATAAAGCTTAAACTTAGCTTCTGTTGTATTCAACCACGAAAACTAACACTTTTTATCAAAACTACCCCCCTACCCATTCCATCCACCCCCAATGTTTACAAGTCACCCTGGAACCGTTCCAAAGTTTCACTAGCCAGTTAACGCGGAATGCCCCTGAAAATTTCAGTGCCCACTACATTTTCAGTTTTAATTCTGTCTCTACAACCTGCTTCGTTAATTTTCGAGAGGTCATTTGGCTCATGTTTGGCGAATAACTGAGCGGTGATTATTTATGTTTTTGGCCAAATGAACACTACAGTTTATGCAATCCATTTGAACATTTATGGCCTTGTTGGTGGGACTTTAAAATTCGAAATGCTAAAACATATTTATGTTGAGTGAGATGACTTCCTTAACCAAAACATATTTTAGTGTTCTAGTTAATAAATTTTCTTACTAAACTAAACTAAAATCTTAATTTATCAAAATACAAATTTTGATAAATTAAAATTTCGTTTATATATGTGTGAGAAGTACAACACTATGCTGAAATTCCGTTCACTAGATCCAACGTAAATGCATCAACTAAGTTATATCTCCCATCCCAGGACTCTATCAACGCATACCTCATTTCGGTCGGATAGATATCCTCTATAAAAACACAGCTGCCGGCAACAAAGAGCCTCTCCCGATGGTCACTTATTGTTCAACACCGACCACATACAATGGCCGACATCAGAGATCACCCGGCTCACACCAACAATACATCGGTTTTGTAATAAGCTTTAGGACCGATCACAACTGTAGGTAACCAAACTTTTTGAAGGAGTAAAATAGTGTAACCGATGATTTATTTCCATCGATATGTATAGGAGTTTTTGATCGCGCGATGTCCCCATGTTACGCGTAGGTAGATGTCGTTTTATTTGGACAAACGGACGTGCATTCCCTTTGTTGTCTTTCGCGCTATATATCAACCGTTGACACTTAATTCTGTAACAAAAAAGTAGAAAAAAAATTGAATGAAACTTTTTTCGAACGTGAATCGATAAAATTGAAATAGTTGCTTTTTGAATGGAATATCTTCGATATAAAACTCGATTCTTTACTCGCACTCGTAATTTTTAAAGGGCTTTAAAATTTTACGATATTTTCAAACTTTTTACCGTCCCTGTGCACTGCTGCAATAGTATGAAAATATGGTGGTAATGATTTACATAAAAAATGTCACCTGTTGTAATCTGGACAATTAAACGAATGGTTTCTAATAACAGTTGATTTATTATCGCTCCAATAGAATTTCAATAGACGCGACCACCCGCCGAAGTCACTAACGATGTCATTCTGGAAACAATAGTAGTGCTACAATGCAAGAGTAACGACCTTCCGAGACTCTCCACCATTGATACTGATGGTGGCTAAACAGCCAAAAACAAAAGACGAATATAAATCACGGAGCCCCGTACACGCGTCTAAATGCAAAATACATTTCTGTCAACAAAATTCAGTTCACTAAATAATACACTCTAACTCCTAGTCAAAAGAGTTCTCATCCCTATTTCATTCCGAATTCCTACAGAATGCATTGTGATTCTTAACTCTAACCGCTTCTATGTAAACAATAGGTTTTTACAGCGCTAGCATTATTACGTTGGTAACATAATTATTGACCCATTGTTGGGCGTACGATTCTCAAAAATGCATCATGGGTGTTAAATGGTCGTACAATTGAATGCGGGTGGACCGGAGTGGACTAAATATTTTTACCGCCGTGCATAGCGAATTAATTGTTAAACGTTCGAATTTTAAAGGTTTTTTTTTTCTTAACTTTTAAGTCTTTGTCATTGCATACAATTTATGGTCGTTAGCATTTAAATAAAGAAACAAAACAATCGCGTACCTTGCCAGGATGTGCTCGGATATTCTGATGGATTTATTGGAAATTTTTTTTGTTACTTTTTAGGTTGTCCAATAGGTCTCATCGGTACCGTCAGGTGAGAAATTCTCAGACATTTACCTAAGGATCTACTCTTGCTTGGTATGTCATTCGGTTTGCAACTGTCAGGAATCTATGCGTATTGTCTGGACATGAAGCATTTGAGCAAACATTCCAAAGCCTGGATTAAGGTAGACAGTTCTACGAATTAATTTTATTTTTTTGTTCAATTACATCATATAAAATTAATTGATCTTCATTATGTTTACGTAAAGAATAAAAATAAACGAAAGTTAATCATAAAATTAAAAAAAACAGGAGTATAAAACACGGTTCTGTTATAATATTGTGGTTATTACTAAAATTATTTGATAAGCACCTACTTTATACAATTATTAAAAAATCTTAAGATCTCTCATAGGTATACTATAAATGGCACGACCCTTAAAACCAATTAAGCACCATTTGAGTAAATATTTTCAGTAATATACGTGAGCATCTATAGAGTAAACTCGTAAACCTGACCGCAGCCCTAGCCTAATTACCCTATCGCCCTCTCCCTTGCTCCATAGGGGTCGGACAGGGAGGGAAGGCCCGATAGCGCCTCTTCCGAACAATTTACGGGCGTGGAGCGTTCCTGTTAATCTAATTGGCGCTTCCACGTTTAGTTCGGCATCGCCTTGACCTTTTGTAAATGCATTTTGTATGTTTTATGTTGTTTTGTTGTACAGAAATTTAGGGACGAGGGGCAATTTAATTGTAGGTCCTCGCGTTTAAATATACGTCTGGAATTTAGCTGTGTCTGGATCTTTTAATTCGCACTCGTTGGATTTTATTTTAGGTTCTGTAGGGACATTGGATTTTCGGACGCAGTGTATATTTTATAGTCTTAATTAAATAATAACTAATTTCATAAAAAACCCAGTCGGTATTTTTTTACATCGAGTTTTTTTTTTGTAAAGTAACTTAATTTAAAAAGAACCCCTAAATAAGTTGTCCCCACGTCAATCAACACACATCATTAGAGAGAACCACAGAGCGTGATCAGAAAAACGCATTTTTCTTACACGCAATGCGTAATTGCGTGCGTCAATTCCTTTTGTAACGCCCCCATAGCAGACACTGGTGTAACTCATCGCATGACAGAGCAAATTAACACATCATTTGGTCCTCGTTCCCTTATGTTTGCAAACAAGACTGCGCGAAGACGCGTATGGAGTTTCAGCAAAGAAACTCAACCTTTATACCGACGACCGTTTGGCGCAATGGTTCGAGCGTAGACCGCTTGGCTCACTGCATCGGGGGATTGCGGGTTCGATTCCGACAAAAGAAAATTTCTGAAACGGCCTTTACGTAATTTCCCTGGTTTGGGTATCACTGGGATTGCCCCCATTCCATTATATGGTAGCCATAGTACAATAGCGAAGCGTATATTTACGATACCTTCCTACCTACCAACCTTATCCTTAAAAGAATACAGACGTCATGCTATGACGTGAGTTTCTAAAAGATCTATTAATCTTAACCTTGGTTATTCCTCAAATTCCACATTAATTGTGGGAACAAGTTGGCGACGTAATCTGGTGTTAGGAAAATTTTCGTATCGCGTGCTCTCCCCATACAAACAGACACGAAGGCGGTTCACACGCAACATATTTCCCAGTTGCGGAGAAAACGGACGCTATGATTTAATGACACCCTGTGAACAGCCTATATTTTACGGGGTTTTAGAAATTAAGTATGATAATAAAACGGTTTTTGTGCTTAAATTTAAAAATGCTACGCCGTTTTATTTTACGTTGGCTGTAAATCATTGCTTAATACCTAAGCACTATCTTAATCCTATACTCATAAATACAATTGAGTACTTCTTTGGAACTTAAGTATAGTATAGGTACTTACTGAGTTAACGTGGTTAATGTATTTACTCCAAAAAAACATTTCATATTTCCGGAAGGCATATTCCGCAGGTCTGTAAATAAATTTGGTCTGTGGTAGATTATTTTCTGAAATTGAATTTTCTTTATCGTAAGGGTTCTTATAATAAGGTAGCTTGCAGCTAATATGAATATGACATCGAGAAAATTATGATTCCCTAATTCCTTTCCGCGTCCTACGAAAATATTGTCCTCTCCTAACATTGAACCTTCAGTCGATTTATTAAACCGACCCGCTTTTCATCACGGTATCCGTGGCATTATGTTTTCCTATTACTTTCATAATATTTATTTTACATGGTTCACGTCCTTCCTATCAAAAGTATACTTTCTACAAACAGTAATAGAGTCCCTTTTTGTCGGCAACAGTTATTATATTCAGTGCTTTTTCAAGTTGAGCGAGTCCATTTCTTTCGCCGCCCATAATAATGTTTGGCGATTTATCAAATCGCAATTTCGTAATAGATACCCGCTTGATGTGAATGATGATAAAAATTATATATTGTCCCTTTGGGTAAATTGAAATGCCAATTAAGTGTTTTAGATTAGCCAGATGTAATGATAATGATTTAAGCTGCGGTCGAAAAATCATTATGAAAATTTTATGCTTCGAGGTCCAGTGGTTTAGGCTCTGCATTGTCTGTCATTCAGTCAGTTAGTGGAACATTTTTTTTATTAAGTAGATGATGTTCCTGAAAGGGATAAGTATACCTAACGGCTTCTTATTATACCGATATCTTATATAGTTTCTTAATAATTAGAAAAAGCGCTCACCCAATATATTTTAGTAGGTACCTATACGTATATAGATACTTGTGTATCTTAGTTTAACTTATTCGAAATCAGAATTCTAAAGACAGGTACAGATATCTGTCCCGGATAACAAACCAACCTGTCATACAGGTGTCTTTGAATATCATGTACTCCATAAGTAGTATCGAGTCGGGACTCATATCATATCTACACAATCGTGCATCGATACAGCGTAGGCCGCCGCTGTTTATACGTAATAATACCTTTTGTTACAACCTTTTGTACCGCGCTATCTGTTTTATCGTTACCTCTTTGTGATAATACAACCTTTATTTTACCAGATTCATACATACGTATGCTCCTTAACACAACTGTCGTAAAGTTGAATTGGGTTTGGTTGGAGATTCTCGAAGTGATTCATTCGGATTGTTTTCTCTATGTGTACCAGAGATGACAATAGATTTAAATGACTTTATTCGTGATGGCTCGTGTCCGGTCTCGTGTGCGCGAGGCGTTAGAGTAATTTATGTTTGTCTTTTTAAAATTCGTGTTGGTACAAGAGGTACAGATAGGGTCCAAGAATAATATTTGAATAATCGTGAGGCGGATCTCGTTGGGGTATTTTTGTTTGAAGACGACCTTTGTGTTTGTGTTCTTAACGGATTGTGGGGTTGCTTGACGTGGGGTATAAGTTACATTTCTTACTTCTTTTCTTTTTATCACATGTAAGAGTTGGGCCACCTTAGCGGAGTAACGAACATTTGTTAAGTGTTATTGTTTTCTCTTTAAAATTAAGTTCAGGCAGACCTTAATATAGGACTAATATCTGACTTAGCTTTATAATTTGTACTCAATATAAATAAAAAATATTACTATATTATCTTTATTAGGTAATTTATTTTTCCATTCTCAACCGAATTACACATTAACTCGCGTTTTATTGTAATATCGTTAAGTGTATTATTGTGTAAACTTTTACTTTTATTACTGAAAATCATGCTAATATTTTTTATAAGTACCTGAATAAAATAAATAACATGCTATGGTTCTTAGAGCTTGGATTATTTATTCGTGCTTACAGGTAAAATAAAACTCATTAAAATAATTTTGGCCTGCCAAATCCGCTAAAAATACCTACTCGCTAATTACAAATTTAAATTTCACACTCAATCATTATAAGTTTTCATTGATTTCTAGAACATTGATCATTATCAGCTCTATGCCGCTCCATTAAGAAATTGGTACTTTACGCCTACCTGTCTATTACCAATCTTAATAATTGTCTTGGACAAATTCATTACCGTTGCAATTATATTAATGTACTCTATAATAATACCCACATTAGTACTCTTTTTAAACTTGTTAAACATTATTTCTTATAATCGCATTTTTTTTTAAATTCATTTAAAAACAATATTTTTTTGTATTAAAAATATTACCCAACAAAAAATCTAAACAGAATCGTAGTAGAATAACTTACAGGATGCATCCATGAAAACCAAAGTCCAATCACAGAGTCAATACACAGCACAGCACTCGCGAAATTTGCTAGCGTTACGAATAAAACCCCGTGGGCGGAATCGCCGCCCAAACGCGTGCGCCCTCCCGGACTGTTTCAACGGCACTGAGGGGAGGGCTGTAGCCTGTAGGGTAGGCTACTGACGCGCGCATCCTGTACCTAACTGTAAAGCCTTCATATGCTGGGAACAGGTAAGCTAGGATCTGGAGAGATACGGGCTACTTAAATTTTATGTTATACTTTAGGAAGGATGATGAGGATTTTGGCAATTGTATCTTTTAGTTTACCAATTTAATTTATATGAACATTGAAACTTATTTGAATTGGGTAACATTAGGGTTAACGAAAATGCAATAGATGATACCAATTGGAAAAAAACCTAATAGATTGAATTTCTAATAACCACTTATAAGAAAACTTAAGTTCTTTTTTGCTTTATGCAATCGGTTTTCTGCTTTAAAAACACTTAAGTTAAATACCCTTAAGTATAGCAATCTATTTGACAACAGAATACCCTATATTAGACACATTTAGTATCTACTTACTTATGTTCCAAAAAACGGCAACTTAAACAAACAAAGTAACTAAACTAGAAAGTACAGCTAAACTAACCGCTTAATTAATCGCCCGTGGAAAGCAACGGAGCAGAATTTTATTGTTATTGCCAAGATAAATGCACTCATTGTGTCACATGTCGAGTGAGCACAGTATATTCTCCCTGAGCAAGGAAAAATTACGCACAATAAAAAGTTGAAGTTCCCGAGAAATTAACGATGTACGAGTTGACAGCGGCTCAGCTTATCTACCCGTTTTAATGGCCCGGGTAAGCTGCTAAATGGTGTACACATAGTATGCGTTACAGAAGGCTTTGGTGATTCTCTTGCTATCATATTTTCTCATGTGTCTATACTAGGTTCATACGCAGAACGTCAAATACGCAAAAAGTCAAGGGACTGTTCGCAAAATGACAAGTTATACGCAAATGTCAAACTTTCAATGATTTTCATCTAATGTGTGGTCAAATAAATAAATTACAGACGTAGCTATATATTTTAAACATATAAGTATTCACTTATAAAGCTCTAAAGTAGATAATGTAAGTACCGAGGGATAGGCATATTATTGATTAAAAATTAAAGTTTCTCTTGATCACAATAATTACACATTTTATTTAATTTTTATAATTGTTCTTCATACTGTAATTGTAACAATTATAATTTACATATTATTGCTATATCATTGAAATTTGGTATCAATTTTACTTTGAGTCCCTTAACGTATGCTAAGTGTGTCTGCGTTTATATCTCTACATTTCCACATCACACCATTAACTGTGTTTTCTTTTTTCGTAATGAAATGTTTTCCGTCATTTAATTCTTTTATTTTCATCCCTTTCATGTTTTGTTTGAGCCATTAGACCTGGAAATTATTAAATAGCGCAATAATACGACTCTCTTGAAAACTCTATGTAGTAAAAATTAATAATAAAATACGTGTGTACCTATCTAACTTTTATTTTAACAATAGTTCACATACTAACATTCAACCAATAAGACGGGTCTGTTTATCCAATCAAATGTATTGTATCAGAAATAAATTACTGCTTAACTTCAGTCCATTCTTATTCGTGTATATGCAAGTTATTCGGAACCCAACTTTATGTTGGTCTGAATATAATACAATCATTTAGGTAAGTTGATGGCCGAATTGCGAGTGCGACAACATGTGTGAGTTTCGCTGCATGTAGTGGTGCGCTAAGTACAGTGTAGTGATAGCAATGTTAGAAAGTACCATATCTACTAAAATAGTACATCAATGCTAAAAAGTAACGAAATACAAACCACACACCAAGAAGTACAAAAAGCCTTAAATACTAATAATGTAGCAATGACACAAGCGATTTCCTTTAGAGCACTTTTACCCACTGAACGCACTTTTAAAAACACCTCGCCGACCAACGTAACCAGACCCCTCATCTTTCCACAAACACCTCTTCTTTACACCATCGTCTTTCAAACAAGAGGGGCAGGGTAGGTGAAGTTATACTGGCGGTGTTATAAAAAGATATATGTTCTCTTTGGACTATTAATCAATGTCGCCCAGAAGCCTCTGTGCTACACAAAAAATTAACACGGTACGATTGTGTGAGATAGAATGCGGCTCATGTGGTACTTCTGTCAGCTGTCTGTGGTATAGTCATGTATATTAGACTGGTAGTTACTAAACGGATCATAAGTCTCGTTTTTGTTAAGTATGTAAGTTTAGTGTTATTGATACCTTTTGTTTCAATACTAGTTTTAAATAGTATTTGTTACTTTTTAGACTTTTTGCTATGTGACTAAGATGGCAAACAAGCGTACGATGCTTGCAATACCAAAGGCATTGCTCGCACGTTGCCGACTCAAAGGGAAGCGGGGGGAGGGGAAGAACATATAGGTACCTTTGAGTTTAGCTCTACCACCAATAAAGTGCTATTATTTAAAAGTAAAAAAAACTCTAAATTTGGCAGAATTAAATGTATCGTCGTGCTTTTCATGGTAGTAAAGGATGAGTAATATTTTTAAATTAAGATATATTTTTTTAAGATTTTTAGTGTAGTCTATTTTTTGGGCAACAGAGTTGGCGATTTTGTAGCGTCTTGTAAAACCTTTGTTATATAAAAAATACAATGTATAAAGATGGAGGTGTTGAGAGTTAGCCTCTCTACTTGAGACGGTCGAGGGACAAACTTACAATGATAGCTTTACCTCGCTGGAGAACAGTGTTTTGTTGCTACGTACAATAGTGTTCTACAGACTTTTTTATTTTTTTACAAGTAACGAGATGTTTCCCTACTAAAATATACATGTATATTTAGATAAAGTATGATTCTCTATCACATCAATCCTTACTAAAGTTGTAAGTACTCAGAGAAATATTTCATGATAATGAGATGATGTTAAATGAAAATAATGGCAACGAATCCTTTTGATGTACAAGTAACAAAGATAATAATGATACCTCACATTAAAAAATCGTTTGCTTACAAAAGATTGAGTAAAAACAACAAAAAATTATTACAACAATATTTTGCTGCCATTATAGTAGCGGCATTCTACGATGGCAGGTTTGACATGTGGGGGGAAGAAAAAGAACCTTATTATAACGGAATAAGACTGGCCGTTATAAAAAATAAGAATGTCAATAAATGAATGCGGAAATGAATATTATTCGCTTATAATAAGGTTCATCCTTTCCCCCTACCACATGTCAAACCGGCCATCATAGCGTGCCGCTACTGTAGTGTTAGCATTATTATGTCTCTCATTGTGGAGTCTCAAGGTTTGAAGGATTTAAGTTTAACTTTTATACTCTGCGTATAAACTTTAATATCGTATATTACTTTAAAATAATCAATAGTATACAAACAAATATAGCCTATCCGACTGAATATAACAATCAAAAACCGTAAAGTCAAAATGCGGACGACGTAAAATATACCGAATAAAAATGTTAATGGAAAACGTTGCACAGATAACGGAAGATTTACGATGGCCAAACAGGCAAAATAAGAATCATTCGGATTGAGTGCGGCCCTGGAATTTAATTTTGTGAATAGTGGTGTTGTTTGAATAAGCGTTTGTTTATTCATTTTTTATTTTATACAGTGCAAAAAGTAGAACCTAAACCTAACCTATTAGAGATTTAAATTGGTTAAACATTAAGGGATTTTCTACAAATTTGGAAACCAGCTCCTCGATTTTTGAAACAGTCTATCTTACTACGGATTTAAACAGCAATAATATAATTTCACATAGGCAGTTACAAAGGCTCAAATCTAATTAAAAATGTAATTAAAAATGTGAATCACCTATCTACTTCCCAAAATCGAATAATATAAATCCTTCAAAGTGCCCAGTAACAACTGAAGGAATTAATTAATAAGGTGTGCACTTAAAGTCTCGTGTAAAAAGGCTTAAGCACAAAGTTTCCCGTAGCCGACGCCCATTGACGCGTCCTTAATCCCATCGTAGCCTGGCGATGCTTGAAAAGGTGGGTTAAAGCGAGTGTGGCTCGAAAACTAAGGGTTCTGTATTGCAGATTTATATATTTAAAAAAAATCAAACCTGCTTTCATATGATTACTATGTACGAATTTTCTGTAGAGTCCGACTTTCACTTTTTTGCCCTTAATTAATCAACTCTTTTAATTTTAATTAATGAAACTAGTCATTATGTAATCAACAATAATATTTCAAAGAAAATAATGCTGAAGAAAGTGTATTTTTTGCCGATGTTGGGTTTTTATGCCATAACAAAATAACCTATCTATCTCAAGTTGTCTAGAAGAAGACATTAGTGCAGTGGCTGTCATTTTCAATAAATTCGGCATTAAAGGCACGGAACCCTAAAAAGTGTTGCGAGCCGTCGAAAATTCGGATTACAGTAGTAATCTGGGAATAATAAAGGACGAATATACTGCGCTGCGTCAATGTATCGCAAGGATTAACATCGTTAAATCGCTATTAAATGATGTATGAGCAACCGGTAAATAAGCTGGGATATATTTATATTAACGAATTATTAATGATTTTGTGCGACACCTGCTTTTGGGAATATTTTGGATTAAGTACGGCTTGTTTTAATTAATTTTATTGCTGAAAGTTAAAAATCTTTTAAATATGTATAATTTTCATAAAAACTAATAATTTCATTAATAGTTCTATTTGCAATGGAGACTACTCTTTTATGGCATTAATAAGTTGTAGCAATCTCAGCCATACAATATTTAGCGTTGTAGGTACTTATGAACGCTGACTTCACATATAGCACCTATCTGCAAATTGTATTAGATCCCAACTGTATTCAAGCTTAAAATTCAAGGCAACGCATCCAACAGTTCCGTAACTCACATTATCCCGGCAGATCGCGTTTTAATATCATAAACGTAGAAAATCACATCCCGCTCATCCTCACGTTTTGCAATTAAAATTCGGAAACACCCCCAGTTTAAAGTTTGAAGCACCTACTCGGCTAGAAGGTGAAAACTCGAAACAAATTGCATTAAAACGTAATAGAAACTCGTTTCCCGTAAAAGTTTCCATCAGATTACGACGCAAATTCAATATTTAAGATTGATTTCGGCAGATGCTTGAAGGGCAGCCCCTGTCTTGCGAAAAGGGCATCGGATATACGAAATATAATGGGTCGCTATAGGCAACGTACGTAGTGGTATCCAAACTTGGACCGCATTTCTTTAATAATTTCTGTCAGATTTATATTTTTCCAATTAATTGCAGCATACTTATCAAAATTTATAAAACCTGTAGACAAACTAAAAAATCTGCAATCAAATCTTTTCAAATGCCTCGTAGAAATATAGCTTAAAAAAGGGGCCACCTGCCCAATCATGTTAGACTTCTGGATTTGGGATCTGGATTGTAGAACATCAGGTATACACCAACCTATTTATTTTCTTCTTCATCATATTCTCAATTTCTGAAGTTCGTGCCCGCCCTGAAATGCCTTGAAGAAGACGTTGACTAGCTCCTTTACATTACGCTATCTTCGGCTTCTTTTAGGGCATTAGGTAAAGTGAGTCCAGTTCCAGAATTAATTTAGTCTCTATCTGCCCTAATAGTTTCAACGTCCTAGTATTTAGTCTTGCTAAATGGCTAAGGGCCTCCGCAGATTAGCTACTTTTAGCATGGGCGTTCGGCGATTTTGATCCTGCATCTCGCTCGTTCGCGCTCGAAGAAACGCGACGCAGCATCGATACGTCACAAAATCGCCGGTCACCGAAGCTAAAAGTAGCTAGTCTCCGGAGGCCCTAAAGTAATTTGATACAGACAAGTGTAATCGCATTTATCTAAAGAAGGGCGGAGTATCAGGATCCAATAGGTAGTTACAAAACGAGTATTCAAAACAGTGTAAGAAAGCTCTTTAGATCAACAATATCTGAGAATACGGCCACGATGATATAAAACAACATTATCCTCCTCTACTACCCGCTGCTGGATAAAAACGGCCATAAAAATAATTCAAAACGCTCCACCATATTCTATTACAGATTGTTTAGAGCCATTAGGGTCCTTCCAAAGTGTACCGCACGAAAAATTCTCAGTCAATTAAGCATTCTCCTTGGAAAATAGTCCAGCCTTTGTTAACATTGTAAGCGAGACGAATGTAAAAGCATTTTTACGGCATGACCCAAAACCCTAAGAAAATGAAAGGAAAAAATAAAATGAATTTCATGCTTTTGGTTAAGGATGCGAAGATTGCGCAGTTGAGTCGTATCGATTATCAAGAAATTTTGTAAACCCACAAAAACGTGCTCATTTTAATAAGAATCATCCGATAAAGGACTTGTCTCATAGACCTCATAGTAATTGGGTGATTAAACTATTGAATGTAATTCCAATAAATTTCTTGTAATATTTCTTAGGTTTTTACTGGTGATGAATCATAGCTATCTTTAAGACTTTTCTTCACAAAACAACATAATTCTTAACTGGTTCGTGGACTAGACTTTAAAGATACCATTCTTGTTTCCCAAGAACTCAGACGCCTCAAACAAACGGTTCACAATAATCCCATCACTAGTGGAACCCGTGGAAATTTGCATGATATTACAGCTCATCTGCCGCTCGCGAGCTTTGTGTACAACGGTAAACGGTCCGCAACAGAAAATTTGAATTTTTCCTTTGAAATACTGAAGAATTGCTAATTAGATCGACGTTGTTTTCCTGTAAAACTCGCTTTTGAAAATGAATTGAGATTATTGCAGTCTCTTCGGAGATTTTAATCTTTTTATGATAAGTAGGTTACAGTTGAAAGTAGAGATAGCTTATAAACATTAATGCAATCTATTTCCTGATTTATATTATTAAGATCATGATAAACCTAGAATTAATACCCAAAAAAGACACTACTTCATCTGTTCCGGAGCTATACCACCACCGACAAGGTCATCACACTTCTTTGTGTCAGGGATTAAAAGTACGGTAAAATTGCAATCTTGTGCCAACAACACAACCGTGGCTAGCGCAAATACACATACACGCATACAAGCTCATCATCTCCCTTCCAAATGAACCATACCATCCCTTGCATCTCACATACCCCATTCTTTCCTCTGTAAATGCCCCGAAGCGTCCAATTTACAGAAAAATCCCACAAACACAGTGTTTCCCGCTCCAGATCACACCATGCACTATTTGAATGCCTCCCCAAAGAGGGTGGAATCAATTTAAATTTTAACTCACACTTAATACACCCTTGTTTGGTGTCTAAGTGGTGTGTTTGAGGCACCCTCTGTTTGGTGTAATAAGTTCGGAAGACAGCTTCGTGAAATGTACTAAACAATTCTTTTTGGTGTGAGCGGCATTTTTATTTTGAGAAAATACCTACCTGTTTATTTTTTACTTTTTTATATAGCCTGTTAGCTGTCCCACTGCTGGTCAAAGACCTCGTTTTCTATCCTGTTGGTAAAAGGGGGACCTATCTATCAATTTTTTTTTTCTGTTTCAGTTACGTAAAACATAATTATATAATATTCATCCTACCTTTAAAAATCCAGTTTTTAATATTGAGCTAGACATGGCCGAACAAGGCAAAGTATGTTTTTAAAATCAAATGAAAAAAAACATCACGGGTTCTGTATCTATAGCAATGAGTTAAAAATAGTTACTGCAGTATCGTTGGCATAAATTCTCACCAAATACGACTTCGCTTACATGAAGCCTGCCTCGACTATAATATGGAGTCCCTAGTACTTGCATAACCGTTATTTTTATCTGTTCTCGTCTTCAAACTGTATTCATACATTCAGGAACCGTTTGGGAAGCGCATAAACGTCACCAGAATTTCCTGCACAAAGATCTCTTGAATATCAAGTGAGCTGAAATGAATTCGCCAAATTATGTGCTCGATACTTGGTTTTGCGCGCGACTTTGCTTTTATGTATAAAAAAATAGAGTCAGTGTAATATAATGTTAGTACTTATAGTACGTTTTTTATGCTTGTCCTATTTGGTAAGCAAAGATGGCGTCCAGCGGGGCGATTGCGTAACGTTTTGTCAATGTTTCAATTGGTTTCGTATATAATTGACACAGGATGAACGAAACCAATTGAAACATTGACAACAAAGTTACGCAATCGCCCCGCTGGACGCCATCTTTGCTTACCAAATAGGACAAGTATAAAAAACGTACTATACTCTTAACCAGGATAACACACTGCTGTATGTCTAGCTGGATACTTTTGCGTTCCTATTGAGAAAGATATCTGTGGATACAGCTGCTTATTTTCTAGTACTGTCCTTTTCTATCGGCCATTTGATTGGGAATCTTGAAAAACCAGGATTGTATTTGTATTAATTTTAATTGAAAAATGTAATACATATTTAGACAGTCTTATATCGACACTACGGCACAGTTAAAGTTTTGGTGTGTGGACTTTGAATAGCGTTTTTAGTATTCGACCGTAAGTTAATTAAAATTTTACGGACAAACATTCCTGTTCCTATTACTACTTGGTAGCTAAATGTACACATCGCAGAATCACCATCCGTATGAATGCTAGGCGTCCAAATAGAAATTGTAAATTTCACAAACATGCCTCTGACTTGGCTCACACCCATTCAGCTCTCTAAATGACCTTAGTCCAAATAAATCTAGGGTTTATGTAGTGAAAATGTCTAGCATAACGTTTTAGAGTGCTTGAAGGTGTGTATTTGTGTGGATAACTCACGAGAAAGTAGGTATAATTGTAAATTGTGTATCCAAATATTAATTTATTGATAAATAGCGGTGAATCCAACCAAATGATAAATAATTCGTTTTTGTTTTTCCTGGTGTGTATTTTCCTGTTGTTCAATTTTGTCCTCACATGATCGATGATATAATACTGTAATCCTATTTCTACTTTATATTGTAGCTTAGAGGGTTTCTAAGGGCCTCCGCGGACTTGCTACTTTTAGCATCGGCGATCGGAAATTTTGATGCTGCGTCTCGCTCGTTCGCGCTTGAAGAAACGCGACGCAGCATCGATACGTCACAAAATCGCCGGTCGCCGATGCTAAAAGTAGCAAGTCTGCGGAGGCTAAAAGTAGCAAGTCTGCGGAGGCCCTAAGATAGAGAAAGAGTTTTCTTCTTGATATAAAAAATATATAAAATAAAATAATAATAATTTAGCCCTTTTAACTTCCCACTGCTGGGCACGGGCCTCCCCTCAATGCGAGGGGGATTCAGGCCATAATCCACCACGCTGGCCCAGTGCGGGCTGGTGGATTATACATGTCTAAAGACATGTAGGTTTCCTCACGATGTTTTCCTTCACCGTAAGCAAGTGATAATCATATTAAAATTATGATACACACACAGATTTCGAAAAATCCAGAGAAACCGATAGGTATATATTTTTGGAAAAAAATTACGATTATACTTAATTTGTCAAAAATATACATAGAATGAAATATAGTTGACTTGCTCATATTTGATGATCATGAGAAGGACGGGAACATAAAATATTTAGTTTAGGTGTGTTTAGCTTGTATGCCAACATAATTAGGACCACTGTCTCAATTGTGTTTACACTCACGCGAGTTAACTTCCTTAATTAATCGGACCTACATAAAAACTACACGCCACGCTTTCTGATAAGCACAATTAGTTTATGGTCATCACTAATTAATAGACGCGTCCAAACATACTGAGCAGCCGCACCCGATCATTTATTATGACGGCTAGCCATATAACGATAACGTAATGCCATATCCGGAGTGAGACATAGCATAGGCACCAATTTGGTACGTCCACACGTACCGAGCAGCCACGCCAGAGCGGTCAGATTGACGATTGAACACGTAGACATAACGTCATCCACATTTTCCCCGCATGGCTGCTCAGTGTGGTCTGAACGCACCCAATGTCGATTTCTTGGAACACGTTAATTTGTGTTATAAGAATAAAAATGCACACTTTTTTTTTTGTTTTATGAAATTAATAATAACTATAGGGTAGGTACTTACTTACACAACATAATGAAAGCATGGGGGGTGATAAGAAGGAAGGACTGATCTTTGCTAAGACCTGAAACGACACCGGTTGGAAAAAATATTGCGTTCATAAAACTAAGCACTAACTGAAATGGTAACTTTGAAACTATTTTTCCAAAGATACCATCCGTTCGTGGTCACCATTGCAGATCCTTCCGCCCCATTGTAACTTTGGAAAAATATTTCCAATTATTATTATTATTATTATTTTATTATTACTCTCCTTCTGTCTTTGGTATCGCAAACATCTACAGGCTACGGTAACTGCTTCACATTAAGTGTGCCCCACACCTGCGCCTGTTTATCGCTTTAGTCATATCATAATTATTATTAACTAGCTGTGCCCGCGACTCCGTCCGCGTCCAGTCGGTGAAGCCCTTAAATATAATTTTCTCTATCGTCTAATCTGTATTACGTCAGTCTGCATCAGTCTGAGTTCGTCCGTCCGTGGCTGTCTATCTGTACCAGTTTATACCAGTAAGGTGGTAGAGACTGACCAGTAAGGTGGAGATCGGCATTCAAGTACCTAATTTACCTTCGTTTCGTATGATGAGGGAGAGAGCCGGAAGCGCAACCCAGCCACCTCCCCGTTTCTACTTGATACCCACATTGCTAATTCAAAGTTAGCAGGTCCTCCAGATTTATGGTTTAAGCAGGCAGTTACCCAGCAGCATCATTCCTGAGGGGTTGGAGTTCAGAGTTCAATGTCTATGTTTCTATTACTACTTAATTCAAAATCAGCAGGTCCTCTAGACTTACTTCTTAGGTAGGTAGCTTCCCTACGGCATTAGTACTGTGGAGATGAATTCCAGAGTTAATGTCTAAGATTCCGCGTGATACAAAGACCCGCTTAATGTTTTTTATACGTAATTAGGAATAAAAAAACTAAATTTCTTGAAGCAAGGAAGATATTAAATTTTGACATGTGGTGCAAGGCAGGTATTGTCTGATTTTAAGTATAGCGACATCTAGTTAAGAAAAACGAAACTTAAGATGGTAGAACGCAGCATTAGATGTGTCCATATGGCGCGCATGCCTCACCCGAGCACTCATATTATGACATTACGTCTATGCGTTCCGACGTCAAAAGTGAGTGCTCGCGCGAGGCATGCGCCTGATGAAGACGCCGCCAATAAAATATTTATTATTATTATTAAAATTAAGATTATGTATTCCAAATAGTGTCGGATCACACACAACGTAGGGCTCCGTAGGGCTACGCTCTAAATAGATGTATTTCAATAACTAAAACTTATTTTTGGCTAGAATTTCTGTGTGGTCATAAAAATTTACAATCTAATATTTTAGAAAAAAATATCCTAGATGTTAAGTTGGACTATTAGTCATATCCATGCCAAATTTCATTGAAATCAATCCATTGGATTCGAAGTTGTGCGTGTTCGAATATTTAGGTAGTTTTTGAATGTTTTGTGGCAACCCTAAACTTTACCGAAAAAAAAAAAATGCTAGATGTTAAGTTAGACTATTAGTCATATCCATGCCAAATTTCATTGAAATTAATCCGGTGGATTCAAAGTTGTGCTCTTTCAAACATTTAGAATTTTTAAGTCGTTTTTTGAATTTTCTGTGGCAACCCTAAACATTTTCGAAAAAAAAAGTATCCTAGATGTTAAGTTAGACTATTAGTCATATCCATGCCAAATTTCATTGAAATCCATCCGGTGGATTCGAAGTTGTGCTCTTTCGAAAATCTGAGCAAACATACAAACATACAAACATACAAACATACACACAGACAAAAATTCTAAAAATTATAAAAATGAATTCTGCTGGTCCATCTAAGTCCCCCCCACTATTTTTTTTCCAAATATTTCGAATGAACAGACGCGACCAATTTTACATTCTTATTATATGTATAGATTTGGAATGGTGACGACGGACGGATAACGCAACATAGGTAGGTCCTGCATAAGGTAGACCAACGATCTGGTGGAGGTTGCAGGAAACCGCTGGAAGCGAGCAACATGAGATTGATCGTTGCGGATATCCATGGAGGCGGCCTATGTCCACAAGTGAATGTCTTTCGGCTGAAATGACGGTGTGTACTTAAACTGTATAAAAATACGTAGTATTTACTAACCGTGTGTAAATCTTCTTCCCAGTCGTTACCTCAATACTGAGGATCGTGACGATTATGTACAAAAAACTTCTGGAGAGCAATTTTCCTCGACCGGCTTCTGTCACCCGCGACGTGTACCGCTTGCAGTTGGAATTGGAATTGCGTAAGCTCAGTGATCTGCGAGCTCCATCTAGCGGGAGGTCTGCCACGAGATCTAGTGCCCTCCACTTTTCCCGTCATAATAAGCCTTTCCAGGCAGTCGGAGCTTCTACGTGAGATATGCCCAAAGAAGTGTGTAGTGTGAAGATGGACCATAAAAAGGAACGGATACATAGCTACCCAACCCGCTTAGCTAAAAAGAAAAAACTATCGGTACCAAAAGTTAATAACTACTTTGGCGGGCGCACGCGCATGTATGTTGTGCCGATGCTGATAAACGAATTGCCACAGGGCTTGATTACGAACATGAGATCTCGCACACACCTTAAAAAGGTACTTAAGAAACACTACCTATCTCTATGCCCATAGTTATGCTCCACCTTATATGTTAACTGTCTGTTCTATGTTCAGTGGTGTATGCATGCATAGGCACACCTATCGTAAGTAAGTAAATTAGTTTGTAAACCACGCTATGTAGCATGTAATCCGAGTACTACTGCCGACAAACTGCTAAGCAGTTTGGCAGATGATAAAAATATGTAATGTGGATTTTGTATAAGTAAATAAATGGTTAAAAAAAAGTGTGCAAATACAATTGTTATAATAATCTACAGCCTCCGCCACTTACTACACCACCAAGCTATTAACGTGACCAAGCCAACTAGGAACTCGGATGGTATGCCCCGCTGGCATACCGCCCGCACACCCGCCACCGCCTTTCTGTGCGGGTGACGTCACATTTGACAGGTTCCTAGTGGGTTTGGTGGAGTAGTAACTACCGTATGCAGGCGCTGAAATATTTATTTATTCAGAAATCAACCTGGGGGCTTACCACCACCTCTTATAGCAGTTTTGTTTTAACGTTTCAGCGGCCATTTGTGCAATGACGTTTCTTATTGTCATGACAATAAGGTACGTCATTGCACAGAAAGACGCTGAATCGTTAAAACGTTGCTGTAATTAAATCGCAATAAGAGTTCGTGGTAAGCCCCCTGTTCTCATCTTATAATAGTGTTATAATCAATTCGGAAATTAAAACTACAATTAAAACTACTTACATCATTCCGGGTAACACTGGGTAGGTATATTATTTTTGAAAAAAAATATAGATCGCGGCATTATGGCTTAAAATTCAAATCAGAAAAAAATATTGTTTTCTTCCATTATTACAATATGGGTATCAAATTGAAGGCCTTGATATGCACATTTCAAAAATATATAATTTATTGGCATAATTTAACATAGGTAGGGTACATGGAAAACAAACTTTTTATTTTTGGCTGCTGTCACTAAAATGCATAAAATAAAAATAAATAATTTATACTTGATTTATACTTTTTAGTTCGTTTTTGGCAGGGCAGTCGTGTTTTTAATTTTTTTAAATTATTTTTTAACAATATAATATACCGACAGACTCCGCAGCGTAGACTTTGAGGATAAATAGTACAGTAGGTAACTGGTTTTCCAGAGCGTGATGTACCGGATGTATTAAATTCATTGGAATATTTTTTCATGAATAATAGTGGTTACTACTCCTGAATGCTGTTTAAACTGATTTCTACGCAATTTGATGTGTTCTAAGGCCGCAACACGGAAGCTGTCACAAATATTCGAAGGCCTGTAATTCAGAAACTATTGTAGTTATGTATAGTCTGTCTTCACTAGGCATCAACATATCAGCTACCGTATATGTAGTTTAATTATTATTTCGTACTTTTGAGACACCCTGTAGTTTAATTATTTTTTTATACAATATGTTAAAAAAACCCTGTCCGACCCGAAAACGTATTGTTGGGTATCGAGATTAGATTCCATTTTTGTAAAAAAAAACTTTTTTTTTAATTTTTTTTTTTAATTTTTCAAAAAAAAATTTTTTTCATTTTTTTGGCATAGTATGTGTCCCACTGCTGGGCAAAGGCCTCCCATATTTTTTTGTAATACAAATACCCCGTTTACATAAAAAAAAAAACATAAAATGACGTCATCACATACTTTGTGGTCTGAGGTGACGCCACACGATCTAACATAATTACTTCCGGTAACGGTGTTGTCATATTTTTAAAATTAGCTACATTATGTGGGAAAAAGGCAAAAAAAATTGGCACTTTAAATGTTCATTATATTGGGGAACCTAATTACCGGTTTCGGCTCGGACAGGGTTCTCTTAACATGTTGTATAGAAATAGCAAAACCAACGTCGAGCACATGCGACATTATGTCCATGCGTTCAGATGTCAAAACTGATTGCTCGCGCGTACCGCTCGCCTCATCTGGATGCACCTATTCACTGCGGCTAAACGTTCTTACAAGCATGAGTTCAAAGTTGATAGATTCGTGAGATATCACTTTTGACAACTACCCCTAGTTGTTTTCAAGGGCGAAGTTTAGGTTGAAACATCCGTGAACTACTCGCTTCGTTTTATGTCGATGTTAGTACTAGGTCGACCACTCGGCCGACTTGCTTAGGGCCAGTCCCCTTAGTAACTGGTCCATGGGTATTACTCAGTAAAGTCAAAACAGTTTGAAGTTCGTACTAATAGTAGGTATACATGTGAAAATGTGTTTTAGGATCTTATTAGTAAAGGCAACGCAAAGTTGAGATCGATATTAAGATGCAGTTTTGACGTTTAATGTACCTATGGAACATCTGTCAAAAACCCCATCTTAAGATCGGTCTCAACTTTGAGATGCATTTATTATACGAGCCTCACCCAACTTTTTATAAAGCCTTCTACACAAACTACGCACCTATTATATCTCAGTGTCTATCGCACATAACCCTCCCCTCCACCTCAGCAGTCCCCCCCCCTCGACACCGCTCGGCGCTCACACCTGTTTTCTGATCATTCCATTTATCAGATAGATCCGGTACACGGAACACTACTTCGCAGGTAAGTGTGTGAATTGCCTTAGGACACATTACAGGACTGGGATTCAGACGGGTGGGAATAACGGGAACTCGTTTTAGAATTCCCTTGGGAATGTATTTTGAAATGGATGTTGTAATATACTATCACGCTCGTATTCTCCGACGGTGTGAGCAAAGGTTCACTGCAGTACACCCACATTTTAAATGGTATTTTGGTACAATGTAATATTCTTCTTCTTCTTATCATATGGTTGTTAGAGTTGCTCAAGCCGCCCGAAGGCCTCTGACAAGGCTTAACGACCGCTGGCTAGATGACAACAACCGGGACCGACGTTTTACATCGGAGGGCATCGGAGGGCACGAGGCACAGAGATGCTCAGTTCAAATGCCACTAAATACACCCATCTCTGACTGACCTTGCCAAGCGCTGCTTAACCTGTATGTATGTAGCTGTATGTAGTATAGCGATGTACATAGCCTCTTAAGTAGGGCTCTAGAGCTTTTACGACAGTCATCGGATATGTGAGCTATGTCGTCGCCGTGAATGAATTAATAAAACAAAAAACACAACTGAGTCTCATAAAAAATCAAAATATAAAACAGGAGAAATAAAATTCATACCAAAGCTTTCCTTTTATCATGACCCATTCGGAACAGGCGTAAAATAAACCGCAGAGCGAAGAGCGGGAGACAAAAAGGCCTTTTTCATTAGTCCCCGGGAGAAATCTTGCTTTTTTACCAAACGACAAAAGTTTCAGGCGTTTCAGCCGACAGCATTGAGTGTATAAATCACTTTAATTTATTGAGACGAACACTTAAAGTTAAGTTAAGACGCAATTACACTTGACTAATGTCACTTGAGAACGACACCGTGATGGAAAGTTGTGTAGATTAATTAACCGGTAATAAAAATCGTTCGTTACTTTAAGGGGAGGTGAATAAAAGGGTCAGGTACCTAACAAAGTGGTGTAAACCTTTTTTTTTTTTGACGTTGAGAAATGCATTAGTGGTGTAAACCTAACCTAACCTAACCTAGTGGTGTAAATTAAAACAAGAGTCAATGGACAATTTGTATGAAAATATCCTACTGTGGACAGAAGTAGGATAGCTTTAGTTTACGACAATGTGGGTCGCATTTTTGTGGGTCGAAGAAATTTTGAAAAAATAAAAAGGTACAAATATTAATACCCTAAATAACATTTGAGAAGCGGCTGGCTCAGTGGATCGAGCGTAGGCTACTCGATTCACTACCTCGGATTGCGGGTTCGATTCTCGACAGAGGCGAATTGTAGAAACGGTAGTCGGTCCAACTTATAAATGATTGTTCGGGCGCGCCGCTCGCCTCTTTTAGACGCTCCAAATCATTTGATGCGTATCTCCTAGCAGTGTAGGTGTAGGCGCATCCCTAAAATCGGCAAAACCATCGCAACTTTGATGTCACTGCTGGGGCCCTACCACCACCTCTTATAGCAGTATTGTTTTAAAGTTTCAGCGACTTTTTGTGCAATGACGTTTCTTATTGTCATGACAATAAGGTACGTCATTGCACAAAAAGTCGCTGAAACGTTAAAACGTTCCTGTAATTGAATCGCGATAAGAGGTCGTGGTAAGCCCCCTGATCGGCACATAGAGATGTGCCTTTAAAGATTCATCGAAAAGTAAAACGTAAAAGATTTACCGAAAAATAACACGTGATCAAAGTTCGTGAAACTTGAGCTCGAAAGTCAAACATTATCAAAGAAGCACTTAGCAGGCTTTCTTTCTCAACTCCAAACTTTAATTGTTCCTCCAGCTTGTTACATTAACCTGAGAAAGTTTATTTTGTACGAATTCCAACGTGTTCCCGTAATTTGTACAACAGAGCTAGGTTTTTTTGATATGGCTAAGGTGGCGAACAAGCGGCTATAGATGCTTGCAATACCAAAGGCATTGCTCGCACGTTGCCGACCTGAAATGAAGTGGGACAGAGGGAGGGAAAGGGGGGTGTCGGGCTTCCAGCTCTCTCTCTCATCGTACGAAACGCAGCTGTAATAGCTACTTTACGCTGATTTTCTGTGAGCGGGTGGTACTACCCTGGTCGTGTCAGCTCGTATATGAGCTGCAGTCAATTCGCTACAGCTTGGCTGTACCACCAAAAAACTTGTGGTTTTTAACGTTTCGCCTTTATTTCGCACAGAACGAACGACAAATTCATGAAATAGCCGGCGGTGACCGACTAGAGCTCGAACAAAATAACCACTTCGTATCGCTTCCCCTTGGCCGTGGTATAGCATTAATTTACAGCAACGTCACACGAGCGGACCGTGCGATGTTTCAATTTAACTTTTTGCCGTTGGTCCGGCGACCCGCGCCGGCTTGCGGCTTTTTGCCTTTGCTTCGTTAGGGGCCCTTATTTAACTACTAATGCGTCTCTGAACAACTTCTGAAGCGCTTATGTCCTGAAGATTTGTTCTTTAGTTAGAATGTTAAAAGTTGCTTTTAGGTTTTTATGTTTCTCCCAACAAGTAACTCATCGCAGCCAGCACAAACGATGATATCCATGTGACTTAAAATTTTTCGTACTTAAAATAAATGTCCTGGGGCATGCTTTTACACACGGCTACCTCATCCCAAACTAAGCAGAGCTTGTACTATGTAAACCAGATAACTGATATCTAAATATATAAGAATCAAAGTCCTGATTGACTGACTGACTGACTGACTGACTGACTGACTGACTGACTGACAGACAACGCACAGCCTAAACCGCTGATCGTAGAGACTTGAAATTTGGAGGGTGGGTTTGTCTTGATGTGTAGAGGTGTACTCAGAAAGGGTTTTTTGAAATTCAACCCCTAAGGGGGTAAAATAAGGGATGAAAGTTTGTATGGAAGTTCGTCATTTTTGAAGTTAGAATTATGAAAATTGCTGATTAGGTGTCTTTTGAAAAATAAAAAAATATGGGTTTCAGGGTTTTTGAAAATTCTACCCCTAAGGGGGTAAAATAGGGGAAAAAGTTTGTATGGAAGTTCCGTCATTTTTGAAGTTAGACTTATTTAAATTAGTGATTAGGTGTCTTTTCAAAAATCAAAAAGAGTAATTTCAGGGTTTTTGAAAATTCAACCCCTAAGGGGGTAAAATAGGGGAATGAAAGTTTGTGTTTAGATTTCTTTCGTGTTTTTGGAAATTCAACCCCTAAGGGGTGAAATGTGGAGTAAAAGTTTGTATATGGGGTGGTCGAGTTTTGTTATTTTGACGGGAAAGGGGAAAACGGGGTCAGGGCAAGTTTTAATAAGTCATCCATATCTCGATATTGGTTATGATTGCTCATTTGAATTGATCAGACTGGGGTTTCCGTATTTTTAATCAAAGTCAAAAGTCAAAGTCAAAAGGTTTTTATTCATGTAAGCTCATTAGAGCATTTATAAATAGTCAATATAAACAATATTTTAGCGTTACCACCGGTTCGTAATGTTGCTTCCATTGAGAAGAGCCGGCAAGAAACTCAATGGTTACTCTTTTCAAAAGAATAATTGTATACATTTTCAAACAGTAACGCTATGTGAGCAGGCAGGCATTAACACAGTGTGAGTAAAAAAAAAACAAAATAAGGTATTTAAATAAAAATAAACAAAAACTAGCATAGAAAGCTGTGCATGCCTACTCCCACTCCCCAATCATTTTGACGAGAAAGGGGAGAGCGGGGTCAGCGCATGTTTAGTCATCCATATCTCAAAATTGGTTATGATTGTTCATTTTAAATAATCAGACTGGGGTTTTAGCGTTTTTAATATTTTGAAGGAAAAGGGGTGAGCGGGGTCAGCGAATTTTTAGTCATCCATATCTCGAAATTGGTTATGATTGTTCATTTTAAATAATCAGACTGGGGTGTCAGCGTTTTTAATATTTTGAAGGAAAAGGGGAAAGCGGGGTCAGCGCATGTTTAGTCATCCATATCTCAAAATTGGTTATGATTGTTCATTTTAAATAATCAGACTGGGGTTTCAGCGTTTTTAATATTTTGAAGGAAAAGGGGAGAGCGGGGTGTGCGAATGTTTAGTCATCCATATCTCGAAATTGGTTATGATTGTTCATTTTAAATAATCAAACTGGGGTTTCGGCGTTTTTAATATTTTGAAGGAAAAGGGGAGAGCGGGGTCAGCGAATTTTTAGTCATCCATATTTCAAAATTGGTTATGATTGTTCATTTTAAATAATCAGACTGGGGTTTCAGCGTTTTTAATATTTTGAAGGAAAAGGGGAGAGCGGGGTCAGCGAATGTTTAGTCATCCATATCTCGAAATTGGTTATGATTGTTCATTTTAAATAATCAGACTGGTTTTCAGCGTTTTTAATATTTTGAAGGAAAAGGGGAGAGCGGGGTCAGCGAATGTTTAGTCATCCATATCTCGAAATTGGTTATGATTGTTCATTTTAAATAATCAAACTGGGGTTTCGGCGTTTTCAATATTTTGAAGGAAAAGGGGAGAGCGGGGTCAGCGAATGTTTAGTCATCCATATCTCGAAATTGGTTATGATTGTTCATTTTAAATAATCAGACTGGGGTTTCAGCGTTTTTAATATGTTGAAGGAAAAGGGGAGAGCGGGGTCAGCGAATGTTTAGTCATCCATATCTCGGGATTGGTTATGATTATTCATTTTAAATAATTGGGGTATAAGCTGAGCTGAATATGGTAGGTACTACTTTAGTTTGCTCCCATAAAAAATCATTTCGTAAATCAACACCCAAAAGGGGGAAACTAAAGGTAGAAAAGTACGGCAGAAAAATATGTTTGTACCCGATTGACTTGAAACTTAGTATGCATAGGGTAGGTGAGGGAGGAAGGGGAAGACGTAAGGTAGGGGGAAGTGGAAGGGGGAGGGGAAAGGGAAAGGGAAAGGGAAATGGAGGGGGAGGGAGCAGAAGGAAGAGAGGGGAGGAAAAGGGGTGGAGATAGGGAGGGGGATTTGGGATTTTGGCTCTATACCTATACCTACCTACCAAAACACGCATTCACCGAATTAGGTACCGTGATAAAGTTTGTATGGCTCCAATAAAAATCGTGAAATAAAATTATTTTTATAAAAAAGCAAATACTGACTTAAAAAACCCTGGCGCACTAAAAAGTACTAAAAAGTCTTAAGTCACTTGCCCGGTTTTTTTTATTTTGAAGTCTACGCGGACGAAGTCGCGGGCAAAAGCTAGTTACTACATAAACTACTTTTTGTTTGTAAATACATACATACATAAGTAAATTAGTTTGTAAGCCACGCTATGTAGCATGTAATCAGAGTACTACTGCCGACAAACTGCTAAGCAGTTTGGCAGATGATTAATTTATGTAATGTTGATTTTGTATAAGTGAAAAAAATGAATTTAAAAAAAAAAACTTAATATACATAATTACACCCAGACTCGGGACATAGGAATCGAACCTACGACCTGCAGCGTGATAGGCGGAGTCTAACCAACCACGCACGAGCCCGTCAAATCCTCACACTATTTATTATATGAACCACATAAGCATGAATGTAATAATTGTGCTCGTAAATAAAGAGAAAAAATAAGTCTATAGTTAGTATCAATTTCCTTCAACCCTTCCTTGAGCCGGCAGTTTTTGCTCACGCCCATGTTATGAGTTTAGCGAGAGCACACTGCATGATATAATAGAAAGGCGGGTCACGCGCCGACAGTTTTTTGTGCCTTGTTTACAAATTTACGCCTTAATTTTTTGCCATGACTGCCTCGTGTGGCTTACTGTTGTATAAAGGGTGAATTTATGTTAGGAGATTGCTGTGTTTTGTAAATAAGGACCGTGTTTTTAAAATACATGTAGAATTCTTGAATGAGAATCTTGAGAATGATCACCTCTGGATTTTTCGAAATCTATGTGTGAATCATAATTTTAATATGATTATCACTTGCTTACGGTGAAATATCGTGAGGAAACCTGCAAGTCTTAGACATGTGAAATCCACCAACCCTCACTTGGCCAGCGTGGTGGATTATGGCCTGAAGCCCCCTCGCATTGAGGAGAGGCCCGTGCCCAGCAGTGGGACGTTAAAAGGGCTAATATTATGTTATTTTTGTCATACTAAAAGAGAGTAATTTACAGTTCGCCGACGATGAGGGAAAACATCGTGAGGAAACCTACCTATCCCTCGGGATTAGGTAATAGTCAGTTCCTGTATACACGGCGACAAGGTTCACCACCTGTCACGTTGGGTTCTGACTATCTGGTGAAACGTGGGCTTTGAGTTGGCTTAATACCTCCACAGTGTGGTGGTGGATGGCCACTCAAACCTCTGACTACCCCCGAATGGGGATAAAAAGTCGTGACGTTGTATATATAAAAGAGAGTAATTTACAGTTCGCCGACGGTGAGGGAAAACATCGTGAGGAAACCTACCTATCCCTCGGGATTAGTAGTCAGTTCCTGTATACACGGCGACAAGGTTCACCACCTGTCACGTTGGGTTCTGACTATCTGGTGAAACGTGGGATTTGAGTTGGTTAATACCTCCACAATGTGGTGGTGTATGGTCACTCAAGCCTCTGACTACCCCCGAATGGGGATAAAAGTCGTGACGTTACACTAAAAGAGAGACGAGCACGCATACGAGATTTGGACATACGACGCAAAATTTGGACGCCATATAACCTCGCGTGGGACTGGGCTAAAAAATAACTACTCCCAATCTTCAAATGGTTGCTAAGGATGGTTACGGGAATTGATACCACGAAGAGCTGTATATTAGGAGGCTTGAACTCACTATCTAAGGATGTTTTATTGGTTTAGGTATTCCTGCAATAGGTGAAGTTTTTCTGATATTTCCCTAATTTATACCCTCAAATATACTATTTATTTCTAGAATTAACCCCAAAGTCATTCCGGATTTTTTTTTTTTTTGGAACCATTTCTAAAATGAATTAATGATTGTGATTGATATGAGTCTTATGTTACTTGAAATAAGAAAAATGAAAATAATTGAATAAAACTTCTACTTTTAAAACAGTAATATCCTCTTCCCTAACAGGCATGGTTATTAAAACTTCTATAGGTTGGTATCATCCCATTTTAATTGAGATCGCGAGTGGATTGGTTTCGTTTGGCGTAGAGTTATTTAATTAGTATCGTTATCTGCTACGAACGTAGAGCTCTACAATTACTACGCCGTAGCGTTCATGAATAGCTACGTCCAGAAGTGTCACATGCCGCGCGAGGAAAATTTTCCTCGCGGTGTTTGACTTGCCTCACGTGAGGCAAATGCGCGCCCTGCCTCACCTGAGCACTCACATTTGCGTCGCCTAGTTTGGCAGTCGTGAGACAGAACGATGTCAAACGTGTCAAACTGATTGTTCGGGTATACCTTTCCCTGTCTAGAGTGTCAGTTGCCTCGCCATTTGCCTCGCGCGGCATGCGACTGAGGCAAACGTCGTGCTTCGCGAGGCATGTGGGTGAGCAGCCTCGCGCGGCATGTGACACTTCTGGACGTAGCTAACTACGTACATTGTGGAATGTAGCTTCCCATTTATATACTTTTCATAATGATTTAAGAAGGAAGGATTTAATGGTGGTAGAGCTAAGCTGTGGCCAATTGATTATAGCTCATACGGGCTGGCTCAACCGGTTTAGTACCACCCTCTCACAGAAGATCAGAGTAATAGCCATTACAGCTGGGTTTCGTACGATGAGTGAGAGAGCCGGAAGCCCAATATACGTAGGTAAGTACTTATAAGCAAACGTTAGTATAATAAGATCCATGCGCTTAATAAAATCACAAAGAAAACCTTCAATCTTGCTCCTCCTCCAATCAAGTCACGTGACCATATTACAAACCAAAAACTGTTCGAAATTTAAACCAGGGGGGTTACTCCGAAATACGTTGCTGACGGATCGTCCGAAGTACGGATTCGATTTACGATGAAAACAATGTCAAATCGTAGAGAAAAACGAAAGAAGAAATGTCAAATCACGACAATCCGTAAGCCGAAACGTTAGGTTCGTTTTTCGGAGTAGGCCAGCTGACCCGACAACATAACACGGTTAGCCGGGAAATGATTTCCCTGTCGGTATTAGGAAATAATGTCGTTAAAACAGTGCTTAGGTGTCGTGATTGATGCGAGTTCATTCGTTATTCATCAACGAGTCGATGGTGATTGACTTTGAACAGGAAATTTAATTTCTTATAATTGCTTATAATAGCTTTGTTATATTTTTTCCTTAATCACCAGTTTGATTTCGAAGTGTGGACGTTAGTCTACCTAAACAAGAAATAAATTTCATTAGGTACCCGCATTATGTGTTTGTTAATAACTGCATTTTTCATACGAAATATGACAAAATGACTAATGTAGGGCCGCATTCAGAATCTACGTACCACTCGTATCACATACGTGCAATTATTCACTCTGACGCCGTAACTGAACTCATCACTCTGAAGTACGAACCGTAGTTAGAGTGAATAGTTGCAGTCGGTCGTAGGCTCTGAACTCGGCCTAGTTAGTTCACACTTCACTTCACAATTTTTTTAATAACGCATGCTGTCACTCTCGTGACACTGACATTGAGTCAATTGGACTTATAGGTACATGAGTAACGCACATGATTGATATTTTATAACTCTAACGGAGGTGTCTCTGATGCCTTTCGAAGGTATAAAAGAAGGTACCTTATTACTATGTTTCATCTTCGCGTTGGTAGTCACTCTACAAGTAAAAGAAACATTGCAAACAATGGATAAATAAATAAATATCTCTGGACTAATACATGAACTATAAGGTCCCAAACTAAGAAACGCTTGTACCTACTATAAGTAGCGTCCAATGGACTGGAAGCTATCCCAGACCAGAACAAATTACGAAAAGGCTATTACCATATTTTCCCCGACGGGAATGGAACCCTCAACCAATCGGTGCAATAAGCCCAGCGGCCTACGGTCAAACCACTGCGCCAAATGGATGACAAAGTCATGTGGTTTTATGGTCACTCTAGCTGAACATTATTACCAATGTTACCATCTAAAGATTTTAAAAAATCCGTTTTTTTACAAACTATAAATAATATTCAATATAACTTGCTATAAAAATATATGAATACAAATTAAAAATGATCATTATGAATCCAACATGTTTCGATGAAACAATAGTCACGATAAATAATAAATTAATTTATTTGGTTGATTTAAAAAGTACCAATCACTACCCAACGATAATATTATTTTGGCATGGCAACTCGGAGTGAGAGGGACACGGTCTCAACTGGGGCCTCTCGCTCGGCTCGTTTTTCTGTCTAAGAATTGTCAAGGTATAATAGACCTTAAGGCAGGAGAATAAAGTTGAATTTCTTCTTAATCAAAAACTCAAGTGATAAATCCTTCATTATACATCCGTGGCTAGACATGACATCATGAACTAACTACCATAGACTTTTTTTTTCGATACGCTCCCTACAAACCACAGAGAAACATACACACTTTCTAAAACTATGATTAAAACTTTTTTACCAGAACCAGTAAATAGTGTAATTTTTCTTACAAGTTAAAACAGTAAGCAAAATCGACTTGCCCAATAGCGGTATTACATTATGCAAAGAAAACACATCAGTCACGTGTGTACCGACACACTTTCCTACCCTTTCAGCGATATTAAATTGAAGAGAAAGAAACTTGCGACTCAAATGTATTAGTTCTCTTTATGAAAGAAGTTTCGATCGTTTTATTTTTTTCTCGGTTCTCGTAACATAAATAAAATAATAGTGTATTACTGGTTTTATAAACAGAACTTCATAGAATTTAAATTACGAATCTTCGAATATTAAGAGCAAAGAAATTTGTGAATTATCGCCTGAATCTCCCCCGCATAACGGCCCCCCCCGTACCCAGGAGTGAGACTTAAAAACAGCTTATTATGCTGCTTAGTTTAGGATCAGGTAGCCGTGTGTAAAATAATGTCCCAGGATATTTATTATTATTATTAGTAAAGCGTCATAGTCTTTGTAAATAGAAATAAAAAAAAATTGTGCCGAATTCTGGACCAATTAATGTAGAATGTAACGTACTGATAAAAAGGCATTATTTGATACCTACTTAACTTCCAGTACTTTACTGCATTAAATTTGACTTTCAATGGCAGTAAATTAACCATCTAATTTGCATACCCCTCATCGCTGTCGCTTTTGCATCAAATTAGGACGACAAGTAATGACACTCATTACCCCGTTAAATATTTACCAACAAACTTAGCTGCTTGGGTGGTATAATTAGAAAACTTTTTATAGGCTAATTACGAACGCGTCCGGAACTTCGAATGACGTAATAATGTTATTGAAGGAAATTTGTGGTTTTAAATTGCTCAGTTTGGCGGGCCCTCGACGTTTAAATTTCGAACGTGTTTATTTTTTTGTGAAAATAGAAAAAAGATTCTTGGTTCTAAATAAAATCTCATTTAATCTGCATGATCAATCAAACATTCACGTGAACGACACTAAAAAGATCAAAAAAATCCACACAAAACCGATCCCATTTATAATTTTGTAATACCAAGCTATTAATATAAACCGGAGTATTCACAGCAAGACGCAATCTGTAATATGATAACGCGCCCTCGACCCTCGCTCCCATTTCCCTCCAAAAAAAATTGAATTAATTTCTGCCAAACAATCGATGAACATCAATATTAATGACCGATTTATTGTTAGATATTTTTTGCTCATTTAATCCCGTTGTATGTGCGATTCGGTTACCAAAAGGCTGTGTATGCCTTTTGAAACGTAACGTGTAAAACAAAAATAACTGGCTGAAAATATTTTTTCTTTATGATCATTTTGTATCCTTTGTGTATGCAGCCAGTAGGTACAGAACGTCTGTATATTTTTTGTTACTTTTTAATTTTAAAAATGGTATTCTTTTTATTCGCGATTGTTTCTGGTCGAAAATAAAACCACAGATTAGATATCATTGGAAAGATAAATTTAAATTTAGAACTCAAATCGTAATTACGCCATTACGTCTATAATCCCATGATTCCCATGTGCAAGATCCCGCAATCACTCCCCCGAGCGCGCCAACGTTTAGCATTACGACCACTCTTATCTATGGTATGGACACGTGGCATGTATGTCGATACCGGCTTAAGACGATACAAGAAAAAAATGAATTTTAGTTTCGGGGTGTGGCTGGCGTCGCGTGAGCTGCCGAAGGATATATCCCTCTCGCTTAGCTAGGACAGAACAGCTATGGAGTAGATTATAGTATAGTTATTTTTTGAAGGAACAATATTGTTTAATTCGTACAATTAAAATAATATGTCCCAGTGCACCTTTTAAAATAGATGAAAATATTCAAATATATTTTTTTCGTTTTATATGGGATTTTTATGTCGAGTGTATTTGAAAAAAATAATTTAATTTCTATGTTGTTTTTATTGCTGAAGACAAAGTAAGTCAAAAGAAGACAAACGATACCTACAATATGCTGATAGATACGTATAACAATACTTCGATCGTATAATAGCCTATAACCAGCGGACGATCCAGACGCGTCCAACGATATCTCATTAGTCAAATTATTATGATATAAAAATAGTTTGGACGTTATACGGGAGCAGATGAACAAAATCATAACCCTCCGCCCACCGTAGTCGGGTAAAAATGTACATACTCTGTGTCAGTGACTGACTGCCGGATATGAGTATCTTTTTCATGTTTCGTAGGCTAAGGAATACTTTGGTACTTAACTTCGATGCCGATCATGAAGTCATCAGCGGTGTCATAATATTTTTTTTTACCATATTTAATTTATGTTTTAATTTAATTTTCAGTTTTTATTAATTTTATTGATTTAACCATGCATTTATTTTTTGTTAATCTTTTTATCTTTATTTTTTTATCTATCAAAATCACCCTTAGACTGGTTACCGCCACAGGTGACAAGAGGGCTGGCTCTTTCCTTGCTCAAAAAATTCGCTTGACAACAGGAACAGCTTGAATACAGGGAGGACATGCAGCCAGTATCCCACGCGGACGGTATTTGTTTAATTAGGGGTAGGTTTTTATTTTATTGTATTTTATTTTAATTTATGTTATATTATATTGTATTTTAATGATAAAACATGAAAAATTAAAAAAAATCACTAAAAAGCCTGAAATAATATTTCTATTACCTACCACCTCTGCCTACCCCTTCGGGAAAACCGGACGTGATGGTGTGTTATCGAGTATTTGGGGTCGGTGCCAATCTATCTTGTTACTTTTATAGTAGGTAGACTTGGCATACCAAGATTGGCACCGACTCCAAATACTCGATAACACACCATCACGTCCGGTTTTCCCGAAGGGGTAGGCAGAGGTGGTAGGTAATAGAAATATTATTTCAGGCTTTTTAGTGATCCAGGTTTTTTTGAAGTCGGTTTGTTTTTTTTTATAAAAATAATTTTATTTCACGATTTTTAGTGGCGCCATACCAATGAACATTTTGGCATTTTGAACCATATGAAGTAAGCCCAACAAAAGGTAACTGCTGTAAATCTTTGAGAAATTCCCTCGACTGTCTATGGTCTCCATCATTAGACCTGTAATGGCACTTATAACCCATATGGGTGTAAAGTTCTCTCCAATACAAATTAATCAAGCCCAAACACCAGGTAATTGCTGTAAATCGTTGAGGAGTTCTCTCGGCTGTCTTTTGACTCCATCATCAGACCCTTAATGACAGTCACAACCCATCTAGGTGTAAAGTTCTCATCAATACTAATTAATCAAGCCCAAACACAAGGTAGCTTCTGTAAAATGTTGAGGAGTTCCCTTGACTGTCCCTCGTCTTCATCATCAGACCCCTAATGACAGTCACAACCCATCTAGGTGTAAAGCTCTCATCAATACAAATTAATCAAGCCCAAACACCAGGTAATTGTTGTAAATCGTTGAGGAGTTCCCTCGACTGTCTTTCGGCTCCATCATCAGATCGACTCCAGACCTTCATAAAATAGTAGTGCTTTAAAATACTTAATGAAAAAAATTACAAACGCACTAGTCGCTCCTACGATTTTCGAAGGTTCCCCTCGATTTCTCTGGGATGCCATCATCAGATCCTGGTTTCCTTATCATGGTACCACCGCTGGGATATCTCCTTACCAACAAAAAAAGAATCATCAAAATCGGTTCATAAACAACGAAGTTAGCCGCGAACACACATAAAAAAAAAAATATACGGTCGAATTGAGAAACCTCCTCCTTTTTGAAGTCGGTTTAAAAATAAATATATATTTTTTTTTTAAATTTCATTTTACTTTTATTTATTGTTTTATATTTATTGTGAAATTATAATAATTTTAATAATCAATATTGGACTATGTCTGAAACAAAAACATTGAATTGAATAATTTAAAAAATACAAAAATTATCACATTAACTCGTTAAATCACGGTTTACACCCGCTAGAACGAAAAAGATCCTAACATGGTAGGTAGGACCTGAGGGTTGGCCAGTTAATTACTTAAAATACACTATATTTATTTCAAGAAAACATTCATAAGATCTGAAGGCGTCGGACTCGCACATAAAGGGTTCCGTACCACCGTAGAATAAACACATCAAAAATATCAAGTTTGAGACTTGATATTTATTTTTAAATGTTATTATATTTTTAGTATTTGTTCTGCACCGGCAACAGAAATACACATTCAGTGAAAATTTCAACTCTCTACCTGTTACGGTTCGTGAGATACAGCCCGCGCTGACAGACGGACAGACAGACAGACGGACAGCGTAGGCCTAGTAATAGGGTCCCGTTAGCACCCTTTGGAACCCTAAAAAGTAGCCTATGTTCTCCGCCAAGACCCAGTCTATCTCCATACCAAAATTCATCAACATTGGTTCAGCGGTTTAGCCGTGAAAAGGTAACAGACAGAGTTACTTTCGTTTATAATATAATAGATTGAATAGGACGGACAAACATTTTCCTATCCATATCTGTAATGTTATTTTTTACGATAATTTATTGATGTATGATATATTTATTACTTGCCCATCCATACCTACAACAAACGCAATAAAGCGACTCCATTGTTTTGACAAGCAATGTATTCCCACTGTCGGCCCAAGACCATGCTGCAAGTATATAACAGTAAGCGAAATAGGGAGTTTTTACAGAAATGACACGAATAACTATGAAATGACAAGAGATGACACAAAATGACAAGAGATGACACAAAATGACAAGAGATGAAAAGAAATTACACAAGACAAGGAAAAGCAAACGAAAATCACGCTGCAGTGCAGGTCATAGGTTCGATTCCTGCCCAGGACATGCAGTTGTGTGCATGAACATGTCCGCATGTCCCGAGTCTAGGTGTAATTAAGTGTATATTTAGTTTGTATTTACAAACAAAAAGTAGTATATGTAGTAATATCAGTTATCTGGTTTCCATAGTACAAGCTCTGCTTAGTTTGGGATCTGGGGGCTTACCACAAGCTCTTATTGCGATTCAATTATAGGAACGTTTTAACGACGTTTTAATGACGTTTCTTATTGTCATGACAATAAGGTACGTCATTGCACAAAAAGTCGCTGAAACGTTAATATGTTCCTGTAATTGAATCGCAATAAGAGCTTGTGGTAAGCCCCCAGGTAGTCATGTGTAAAAGAATTTCCAAGGATATTTATTTATTTATCATAGGCGTCGGCGGACTGTAAATACTGTACTGTACCTGTAATGTGGCACGACCGTAATATTTTTTCGTAATATTTTTTAAAAAATCCTTCACAGGTCCGACGTCGAACAAGTCCGAGCGGACACTGACAATACAAAGTTAGAGAGAGACATGGTTAGTTCAAGTACTTAAAATGTGAGATGGCGATATTGTGCGCGCGCTCGGAAATAAACAACGTAAGCGCCAAACCACATTTTCTTGAATTAAAAAAAAACTACTTCATGAATTAAAATATGGTTGAAATATGGTAGAAATAATTTCGTGATCTAAATCGTAAAAACATCGTGGTAGCAAGGAAAATTGTAAATAATTAGAGCTCATTTCATAAATTTTTTTTATCGAGAAAATTTCGTCAAATCGTGATTTGGATTTAAAGATACTCAAGATAATATAGTCAAAAATCATACATCTAAATATAAGATTCCTAGTCCACATACTTACTTAAAGAAAAAGTAGAATAGAAAATCAACCAAATTTCGAACCCTCGTCTTAATCCATCACCCGGGGAACTCTTTGATGTTGTACACAATGGGGTTGGTATTTTTTTTTAATTTTGGAGTCGAGATAAAAGTTTGTGACGAGAATACACGCAATAAATCGGGTAACATACTATTAATACACAAAAATCTAATGTAATTCTTTATCACCCACATCTTCTGCCCCTAAATGTTATAGATACAGCAGATAAACGTCACAATTGCAATGTTTTTATATTATTCCATTGGGGTGAGTAGATAGGGCGCTTGTGTCGCATCGGACATCTCATGTTGTCTATTAAGGGACACATAAACGACACTAGTTATCGTAATTGGAACTCTACAAGACGTGTGTTAATTTTTTAGGGTTAACTCGATTACCACAGCATAGAAAATCACTTGACATTGTCTATCTATTTTCTTGACCTACGCGTGTATACTGTTTTTGTTTATATATTCTGTGATTTTTCAAACAGTCGTATGCGACACAGACCTTGGGATATATTTCTCAAAGGTGTAAGCAAAAGTACACTATTGTATGTCACTATTATAGTGAGGTGTCTTTTAAATGTTATTCTTGTAAAGCGGGCAGATTTTCAAAAAAGGTTGGGAACCTTTGCAATAGGTAGACAAATAACTTTATTATCTTAAGCCCACAGCTTAATCAGTTATTTCTTAGAATCACCACCCCGTTCTGTCTGTGCAATAAATCTGCGGCTCCTATCGATTGCCAATAATGTCTGTAATTACTGCCCCCGGGCCTGAGGCTGTTAATCTTACTTAGGCCAAGCCCCCGCCTTGCCATGGATAGTTAAAACATTTAGTCACAGGTAGAGCACTGAGGGGTGTTTCGCACCTTAAGATTAATCGTAGTCTAGTTTAGGATCTAGTAGTTATAAAAGCCCAAAAAATGTTCTAATTGTACCTATTAATCGAATGGATCATTCATGAATGTTGGATCCAATTTAGTTCAGTTATAAACGGTGTTATTTTCCTTTTATAATAAAAGCGCAATGAGTATAAATGCGTCCCTATAAAATTTGAGGGTTGCCTTAGATTTTTCTGGGATCCATTAGATCCTGACTTGGTACCAATGCGACCACCTGGGAAGTATACCCTTTTAAACAAAAAAATAATTTCTCGAATCGGTCCAGATGTCTTCGAGACGATAAAATGCTACACAGGTGTAAGACAATACTCTTATTATACTTTCCATCAGGCTAAAACTAAGCTGGCTTCCTAATAAAACCTCCAAGAAAAATATGTACAAATGCATATCAATAACAAAACCGAAGGAATTCATAAGAGATACGATCAAAAAACTAGCACAAAGAAGTTACCCCGGGGGTGTCGTTGGGATCCCGAGCACGTGGTAACGTTCAGTTATACCCGCGCCGCGGTTTGATACGCTCCCACAGGATAAGCGCACACTCAGCGAGAAACTAAGCTGACTAAAAAGTATTCAGTATCAATCTATAATTACGGACAAAAGTTATGAGATTCAGATGTAAGCCAATCCCCCCCACATAGACACACCCCCCCACATAGACACAACTGTTACGACAACACCTTGGCCTCGTGATACAGGCTAACGTCTAGTACGAGGACCAGCAGAATTTTATGATAAATATTTTGTTGTTATTTTTTTATCACGCCGTAATAAAGACAATAGTAATTAAATTAGCATTTATTTTAACGTCCCACTCCTGAACACGGGCTTCCCTTTAATGTATGGGGGATACAGGCCATAATCCACCAACCGGGCCCAGATATAAAATTCACCAACCTGGGCCCTAAGTCACTCAGCCATTGAACTGCCATTGCCATTGTGCTGCTATAATAATCAACCCTCTGCTTGGTCGGTTGATTCTGACCGACCAATCCGAGGCCGATCAGCCGGTCGGCCGACCAATTAGAAGGTCGATCACTATAGCAGCTCAATGGCAATTGCTAAGCAACTTAGGGCCCCGGTGATTTTCATTATATATCGTCGCTAATAGGTTAGATTTTTCTTATTGAAGATATCGCGATAAAATTCTTATGATGGTGCCGCTATCAAAATAACAAAGTTTTGACTCGGATCTGTCACTATAGGATCGTAATGGATCGCGATATATTGGACAGATTGATAATGTAAACCCCCCAGTGAGAGCCGTTCTTTAACTCCTTTACGTAGTCAACCAGAACGCAGATATAAATGTTGGGAACGTCCCGGGACTCCACATTAGTATGCGGGAACTAGTCTGTGACGTCACGGCTACCCAAATACGGACGATTGTTTGGCAAAAATCTGCCTGAAGCGAGATTTTTATCAGATGAGCTTCATTTAGATCGCGAAAACGACTGAAGTGGTTATTTCAGATCACCATTATATTTTCAATAAACGTGCGTGAGTGTGGGTAATCGGAACAAAAGCGCTGAAATATGATTTTCGGGTTTCCCAAGAAGTCTGATAATATACCAATAAAGTATCCGCCACTTTAATGATAGGGTTTGGGGGGTATTAGGCCTAGCTAAAGGTCTTCCTATGCTCGATGCAGCCAAAAACTTGAAATATATATTTTACTTGACACTGGCTATATGCGAAAAGCGAAGCCTTAAAGAAAAAAAAATAAGAAAAATCAGTAATTTTATAAATTTTTCGAATAACAAAGTGGACAAGGGAGATGTTAAATTGTTTGATACAAAACTATATTTCGTATCTTAACTATACTTATACAAGCCCTTGCTTCTGACCGGATGGGTCTCCATCAGTCAAAGGAAAGGATTCGTGATGGATAACGCTTAGTCGGAAGGTCAGGGTAAATTAATCGTTAGCAAAGATAAGTAGGTCTCGGTCTACGTTAGTTTATATTCAGTGAAGAGGAGCCGGGCTAATCTCGCTGGCCCAGTAGGGTCACCATGATATCGAGTAACAGTCCCATATTTTCTTATTATGTTGTAGCAATTTTATGTACTTATTAGATGACCCGCTGAATTTCATACCACCTAAAAATAAGTAATCTATAGTGACAATTCCCATACAAAATCACCAGTTTAGTGTTATTATATTTTTCGGCTGTTCCTTTGGGGTATTCCTAATGTATTTTTTTCGAAATCACCCCTGTATTAAGTGCAAACAAAACGAAAATAAATGTAATTGGAACATTATTTTACAGAATATTTTGTTCTTAGAAACTAGTGGTGATTCAACATTAGATAATAATTTTAATAAAAATTGTGTTATTTGAGAGGCTCTCTGAATCTCTGCACACGTCAAGCCATTAAAAACAAATCTCCTTACGGCTCTATACTGATTATAGATACTACATAAAAGAAAAAAGTACCATAAAATATCAAAACCTAGACACCCTACTTAAGTCCACTTAGGCACGAAGGTTGTCGTCGTTCCGAGATGCGGGCGGAATAATTCCTACGCCTTTGTGGGCAGATAAAGCGTCGCAGCATCCCTGGCTGTATTGTGGTCAAGAATAATGTGATGTCTTCATGATATATGGCCGCGGTCGCTGTTTCCGGTACTAGTGTAGTATCGGGATATTATTTTGCATCCATCTAGATGGGTCAGTATGGAAAAGTCGAAAATTGGAGGAGATAGAAAAGTTGGCACCGACTCCAAATAATATACAATAGTGCATTACTGCCGCGGTCTCTAATGAGTGTGTTGCTGACCGCGTTGTTGATGGCCGAAAGCGCGGTGCAGCGCAGCTCCAGTCCTCCACAACGCGGTCAGCATTGCAACTCTTGATGGACAAGCTAAAATAAAGGCCGAGACCAAAGGTCGAGGCCTTTATAGCGCGGCCAGCAAGAGTTGCAATGATGACCAAGCTTGGAGGCCGAGAGCGTAGCGAAGCTTAGCTTGAGGCCATTATAGCGTGGTCAGCAGTACACTCATTAGAGACCAAGGCTTTACTCAAAAATGCGACTATTGGTTTAAACAAAACTAGCTAAGTAGGTATAAAAATTAATACAATTATATTTCTATTTTTACGAACTATATAGTTGTGTATTTTCTCGGTTTACGTTTCCATGGCAACGGCACGACCTTCTCGTTTTTAACCTTCAACCAGTTTTTTTACGAACCATAAACATACCTGTTTGTTACGTTTCCATGGCAACGGTCAAATAACAAATATAATGACGATAATACCGGGTAATAATACATTGTATGTCTAATAGCTCTTGCAGTACGACAAATCTGATTTTGCTCGAAGAAGGTTTGTGAAATAATGACAACATTATAAACTTTTTTGAGTAAATACATATTATTATAATTGATTAGTAAGTGCGGCCTTTTAGCGTTCTTGGGTGCACGAATCAGAATCAGCCCCCCTAGACAAGTGGCATGAACGCTAATCGAATAGAATAGAATAGACTTCACAATGTATGGAAATGTCAAACGTCGCTATGTAGATCAACAACAAGTTGCTATGTAGATCACGTGACTTATATCATTTCCTTACATGAAGCGTAGCAATTTTAAGGAACGCTTGTAGACGTCAGCCACTTGTCTAGTTCAGCCCTTCCGTTCTGATATCTGAACGCACATAGAACTGTCAGAGTGAAAACGCATCTGTCAAAGTGACAGGTGGCGAATTGACTCTCTTGTCTTTTTGATCTGTACTAGAAAAAAACGTTGTTGTTTATCTTTATTATTAAAATTACAGGCCATTAATAAAATGTGTATTTGGCGTCTTATTGCCTAGCACCGATGGCTTCTTTGGAGTCGATTGTAACTTTTTTTTATATAAATTTATCTAGTTTTACAACCCGTAGTAAAATCACTTCTTTAAAATGCACTCTCACTGCTTGACGCAGGAAAATGTTGCTATAAAAAGAGCACCCATAAGCTAAACCTGTTTAGGGGCGCATTTCTCACACGTCATCGTTCTATGCGCGTCAGACGTCGCCCTCAATGACGCGGAAAAGCCGCCAGATAGTGCTTTTCAGCTACATTCAGCTCGAGGGTAACATGCTTTAAAATTATTGGCCTGTATAGGGAGACGTAGATAATAAATAAAATTATAAAATGGAAGACAGTAGTTTTTAATTGGTTTACCTATGTCACAAAATATAATTTTGGAAAAAAATAATAGTTACAGCTATTCGCTGCGTTCCAAGTTATTGGAGTGTTTTAATTAGTAAGGTACTTAACAAAGAGTAACTACCCTTAAATTTCTTACCTATGATTGTTTCCCCCTACCGTTCAGATCGTAATCATAATTGTTTGGTGTATTTTTTTACACCATTTTTAATATGACAAGTGTTCGGTTTGAATTGAATCAGACCGAAAGCACACTTCCTGAATCGCAAAAGATATTTTATTGATACATCAGGCTCATGCCGCGCCCGAGTACTCAGTTTTGACGTCGGAACGCATAGATATAATTTCATAACATGAATGTTCGGGTGAAGCATGCGAGGGACCTAATCACTCAGAAAAATGAAACTCATAGTGACAACTTACTATTCCTGTAAAATAACATAACTTCCATAAGAAATTTCTCAAATGCTTACCATAAATCAGGTCTGTAATCACAGATTCCCATTAGTTCGATGTCCGAATGTCCTCGGATAACGGCTTGAACAAGAGCTTTTTCCTATCTAAAACGTTCCTGGCACATTGCCAGCTCGCCTGGCAGCCTCCGAACCCTTATTTATTGCTAGTTAATAATTTGTTTCAATTTATATCGGCTGAGAGCGATGCAATATTCTTTAAGCTGCTTGTATTAAGTGCTTCTCTCGAATTTATTCTTTGTTTTCCAGTGTTTTATGTAACTTCGTATTCTCGAGTGCAGTTTCTTTATTGTTTTACAGTATATTTTTATTTCTTGGTAGTTACGTTTATATATATATATTATATATATGTTATATATTTACGTTTATAAACGTTACACGTTAAACGTTTACGTAACGTTATTTATTACACCAAACATTATTAATTTATGTTGTGTAACGTTTTCACTGCATGATATATCATGCAGTGCAAACGTTACACAAGATAAATTAATAATGTTTGGTATGTAATAAATAAAATATAACTAATACTCAACTACAACTTGTGTCAAGCAGAGTGCTTGCCATATTTAGATGCATAGACAATTTCATGACTTTATGTCTATATGGTCAAAACTGATTGATCGGGTGCGCTGCTCGCCTTAGTAGACGCACCCTATAATTGAGTACCCAAATATATAAGTGGTACTTAATGCAGAAAATGCCATACAGTGCTAACCAAGCAAGCTTGTATCTATTTACTATGGGTACGATACAATGTTCTGGGGGCAAGAACAAGAGTGACAATCGAACCCGAAACCGCGCAGTGCAGTGAGCGACTTACACTCAAAACACCAGTCCAAAGTCTTCATTAAACTAAGATTTAACTCTAAGTTAAAATAACATGAATACAGTAAATTGAATGGCTATATTAAACACACGCTGAAACGAGAGAGCCATTATTAACAGTTTCTGCACAGGATCGCAATGCAAATTGCTCTACCAGAGCGCGCTCTACGTGCCCAGTATTTCGGAGTTCATTCGATAAATCAAATTCTTGTAATGAAATGTCTGAATTTAACCGCTTCGGAAAGCGTACTCTGACATGTTGTAATAAGCTGAGCTCTATCTTGTTACTAGAGTTCTATCTGTTTTTGGAACTTTGGCACGGCACTATCATGAATTTATACCTAAGACGATTTAACCACTGGACTTGTCTCTCTCTCGCCTGCCCTTGCTAGCCATGTACTGAGAAACATGAGCCTCAGTCGTTAGGCTGTGCCCGCTCTGGTAAGGCGGTTACGAAATATACGCTTATGTGATGCGGCCACCGCCATATGTTTATAAGAGTTTGATCGCTATTACGTCTGTGTCGCATCCTTACCAGTGTGACAATGGCCTTACGCTGCTACTACTGCTACTACGCTCAGTTGGACAGTGACAACGCTTCATGCTAGAGTGTAACAATCCTCCCTTCCGCGAAATTTGGTTAACTTCCTCGCGTCCAGTTATTAAATCGTCCTAGGTTTCGTGGGCCCTGGGACCCTTGTATATTTAAATACCGATATTAACTACATAAAAATATAAAGCTTATTATGAAACTGGAAACTTTGGACGATAATAATTATTTATATTATTAGAGACTGGAATAATCTGAAATTTCATAATAAAACTTCGTAACTCGTATTGAGCCTGAAGCGAACATCATGATTGTGTCTCCAGCCCTGTCCCGCTAATGGAAAACAGTTGTGAACAAATCAACGGCCTCCTTTGATTGCAGCGCTTGACAAGCCAGCCCAGATATTTTCAACAGTTTGTATTAATATTTATTAGCTACGTCCAGAAGTGTCACATGCCGCGCGAGGCTGCTCACCTACATGCCTCGCGAAGCACGACGTTTGCCTCAGTCGCATGCCGCGCGAGGCAAATGGCGAGGCAACTGACACTCTAGACAGGGAAAGGTATACCCGATCAATCAGTTTGACACGTTTGACATCGTTCTGTCTCACGACTGCCAAACTAGGCGACGCAAATGTGAGTGCTCAGGTGAGGCAGGGCGCGCATTTGCCTCACGTGAGGCAAGTCAAACACCGCGAGGAAAATTTTCCTCGCGCGGCATGTGACACTTCTGGACGTAGCTAATGAATCAACTTTTCCATCCTACGTTTTATGAAATACTTATAAGATATTAATAATTTGAGTGTGTTCGTCTGCTTCTCTATCTAATCTAACGAACTATTAAACTAATTTTGATCTAATTTCCGCTTAGAACCAACTGTCCAACAAATCTAACGAGTGGTCAATTGGGACACCAATAACCCAACAGGCCACCGGTGATCAAATAGCACGATAGGTCTTCCATTCCACCACTACTGGCCGAAATCCGCCCACTTCACCAATGTCCGGGAAATGGGAGTACTACCAATATTGAAGGAAAGAATTTGGGAATTTTGGGAAGATTATCCTGTATTTCTGCAAGACTTTAAACAAGCTGCTATTGAACATCCAATTCCCAACACAACATCACTCGATAAACCATGCATCTATCTCGGCTTTCAATTTTACCACCCGCTGCATCTATTCACCACCAATGCGGCTAGTGCCCACGTAACCACCACAATTTATAAAGCAATTTTAAACACATCGTCGATCCCCTATAAATCAACGCTTGCCCGAAACTACCGGTACATTTATTATGGTTCAAAACCCGAACAAGTGCAAGTAGGACTGGCGCCCTGAGGGTTCCTTTCAATATTGAAGGAATTGAATTATCAAAACGCCGTAAATTATTTCTTTTTTTGTAAAGTGAAGGTAGCTTTAATTTTTTTCTAACCCATATCGTCCCACTGCTGGGCAAAGGTCTCCCTCACAACTCTCCACTTTTCTCTGTCATTAGCCATTTCTGGCCAGTTGTTGCAAAATGCATCCAGGTCATCACGCCAAATAAAAATACTAATTATATATGAAGCTAGACCCCCATGGGAGTAAAATAACTCCTTTAGGGGTGGAATTTTCCAAAACCCTTCCTTAGCGCATATCTACGTGGTTTCGACTGTGTAGTCCTGACTGACGGACCGACAGATACACGGACAACAAATTGATCCTATAAGGGTTCCGTTTTTTTCCTTACGAGGTACGGAACCCTAAAAAACGCCAATACACCTGACCAGTTTAATTGGACCTCTAGTTTTGCATGGGGAAAACCCTTGATATACTGATTTTGGAAGAGAATAGTGCGGGGGAGGTTAATGGAAACTGGTTGTAGTGGGTAGATGCAAAAAGGTATGTAGGTGTTGTGTGAAAGCTTTCACGTGAATTGAACTGTGTTTTGACCACCCAGTAAGGGTAAGAAGATTATTTCCAAGTTTCTTTGTGTAATATCTCCATGACTTTATTGGAAAAAGTTATCTGACCTACACTTATTTGAAGTAGTTACGGTACTTAGAAATCGATCTTAAGTCTTTTGTATTTTGTCATGTAATTTTGATGACCGCTTGGCGCAGTGGTTTGAGCGTTGGTTGCTCGGCTCACTACAACATTATAAGCATTTTTGAGTAATACTACATTATTGCCGCAGTCTCTAATGAGTGTGTTGTCGACCGCGTTGTTGATGGCCGAAAGCGCGGCGCAGCACAGCTCCAGGCCTCCACAGCGCTAGGCAATAAATCCAATAAAGGCCTCGACCTTCGGTCTCGGCCTTTATTTTAGCTTGTCCATCAAGGGTTGCAATGATGACCAAGCTTGTAGGCCGAGAGCGTAGCGAAGCTCAGCTTGAGGCCATTATAGCATGGTCAGCAGTACACTCATTAGAGACCAAGGCTTGTATAGTGCTTTACTCAAAAATGCGACTATTAGTTTAAATAAAACTAGCTAAGTAGGTATAAAAATTAATACAATTATATTTTTATTTTTACGAACTATATCTATAGTTGTTTATTTTCTCTGTTTACGTTTCCATGGCAACGGCACGACCAACTCGTTTTAACTGTCGATCCGATTTTTATACGAACCATAAACACACCTGTTTGTTACGTTTCCATGGCAACGGTCAAATAACAGCAATATAATGTTGATCATACTCGATAATAATACATTATATGATATTGGGCTCTTGCAATACGACAAATCCGATTTTGCTCGAAGAAGGTTTGCGAAATAATGACAACATTATAAACTTTTTTGAGTAAAAACAACTAACATTGACAAGATGTTTAACCAATATTAACGATTCTCCACATCACTACGCGTTCAGACACATCGACGTAATACCATTGAACATGACTGTGGACTACAAACTTTATTTTCCATTCATTTAATCAAAAATAATCCTTATGTGACGGACTTAACGCCCACGATGCACGCATTATAAAAACCGGTCCGAGCCAGATACCTATAACTGCGCCTTCTTTCCCTTTCTAACAGTACAACCTTTCATCCCTTGTGTTGCCAGTTAATATTTATTCGATCACCTTAAACTTGGTACATTTTCATGTTAAGAATAATAAACAATAAAGTCGATTAATGAAATACCTATGGTAAAGTATAAGAATATCCTAAGATTAAAATTTCAAATATAAATAAATATCTGGAAATAAGTACTTACCTTCTTTAATAATTCGCTTGTAATTGTCAGTTCCGTGATGTCTATAGGAATCGTAGCAGAAATAAAATTAAAAACTTGAAACACAGAACGTCAATTTGCGTGACACACGACATTTTCAGCTAATTTTAAATCTAGAGGATTGTGCTGAATTTTCTCATAAAAATGGGTAGAATATGCGTAATGGAAGGGTGTAAAAGCGAATATTATCCGAATTAAGGATTATCTTAACATAGGTAAGTGGGTAACTATGTTTTCCACGTTAAGTACATTTTAGATGTTCGGGTGACACAAATTTCTCTAGTAAAAAGGACTATAATATAAATCTTATTATGTGTCTGTGTTAACTGAGGAATATCGTCCACGGGAACTGTTTGCAGCGATAAAGTCGCGCTTTTCGTTGCCGCACGACTACATCGCTACTTTTTGAAGTCGGTCGCATTTGCAGCGCGCGACAGACCACACGTTGGTAAAACGCGACGCTCACGCCGCGTTGTCACGGCTCGCCGGGCTCGCACACGGCGTTCGCGTCGTTCACACGCTCGAGGAACGCGCACGTCTAGGGCCAGATTAACCATTTCAGGCAATGTAATTCTCGGGGCCCCTTTCCTTTACCCTTTTGTTACTTTTTAATAGTACATTACTGCCACGGTCTGTAATGAGTGTGTTGCTGGGCGCGTTGTTGATGGCCGAAAGCGCGGCGCAGCGCAGCTCCAGGCCTCCACAGCGCGGTCAGCATTGCAACCCTTGATGGACAATATAAAATAAAGGCCGAGACCGATGGTTTGTCGATTGAAATTGTTTGCAATTGGGACGACTTTTGACTTTACACTTCCCGATTACTCCTAAGCAATAAAAAACAAAAAAACAATTTTATCTTTTACAGATCCCAGGCGTGTAAATTGGTTACAACAAATACCTATTGGCTACAGAAAAATTACCCAAAATTCCGTCATATACAGCAAGCATTTTAAGCCGACAGATTATGTCCCTAATTTAACACAACGAGTTTTAAAGGAAAATGCCCTGCCCTCACTGTTCCTTTTCGTTAGCACAAAGGACAATGGGCAAAAATGGTCCAAATGTCCACCACTTCCGAGACCTACGTCACTCGATAGACCACTACATACTGAGTAACTTTTGCAAAGCCAGTTCAACAAAATAGGCTGTCAGTAAAAGAAAATTTGTAGTTTAAAAAAATATTTTAATTTTTTTATTTCACACTTATGCTGCGTTCCATTCACCGTAATTTTTGTTATTTTCGTCCACAAAAAGTGTTAAAAACGATAATAATGATAACTTTCAGTACAAGTTGGTGCGAGTGGAACGTGATTTGTGGACAAAAATAACGAAAATAACAAAATTAACAGTGATTGGAACGCACCACCAGTGTTGTCTTATACATTTTTTTCGAAAGGCAACAATATAAATACACTTTCTAACATTAAATAAAAATAAAATAAGCTGTTAGAAAGCAAAAAATGCCGTGAAACATATTTTATTATTATTTTTGTTACCTGATGATAAGTGAAAAAGTAAGGTAACGCATAGAAGGTACCTGCTTATTTATTTTATAGAAGCGCTTGTTGTTCACTTTTCATCAGGTAACAAAAATAATAATAAAAACTTTTCACGGCATTTTTTGCTTTCTGACAGCTTATTTTATTTTTATTTACTGTTAGTAAGAGTATTTATATTGTTGCCTTTCGAAAAAAATGTATAAACATAATACTAATGGTGAAATCATATTTTTTTTTAAACTACTCGTATTTTTTTACTTACAGCTTATTTTGTTGAACTGTCTTTGTAAAAGTTACTCAGTATTTAGTGGTCTATCGGGTTACGTAGGTCTCGTCAGTGGTGGATATTTGGACCAAGTCCCATACAGTTTTGCCCATTGTCCTTTAATTTTGTCTTATGGTCTAATTAGTTAGATATTCTTAGGGTACCGTACCTAATAAGGAAAAAAACTAAACCCTAATATGATAACTTTGTTGTCCGTCTATCTGTCTCTATGTCCGTCTGTCACAACTTGCACAGCCCAAATCAAACATAACATGTTAACAGTAGTAGGTACCTTTTATAGCATAGAAAAAGAGTAAGTATAGGAAAGATAAGTATTGGAAAAACCATAGATATGGAGAGCCTAGACAACGTCCAAGCGTGTGAAGTGTCATGTTACTTTATATTACAAAGTGGCAAAATCTACGATCTTAAATACTATTTTGTAACTTCATTTAGGTTGCCAAGATACAGACAGGCACTCGTGTGGTTTGGCCACCGCAGACTAATTTATTGTACCTACTCATGTTCTTAAGAAAATAAACATCCCTTTCCTTATTTTATTATTTTCCTATCATAACAATCTCGGAACAAAAGCACGTTTTCACTAGATGTCCATGGGGACATTCTCAAAATTTCAAAATATTATGGTCACTCTTGTTGGCAAAGGAAACAACGTTCAGTATGGTATCTCGCTGTCGGCTTCACTTTTGCTGCCAAGTCCGCATTCCAGGTGTTAGAGACTTAAAACTTCCTTGTTCAGACATCACCTACACCCGTCAGTAAATTCCGTCATGTTGCGGATCGATCGCTACAACACTCGCGACGCCTCGTTAGCGGCGCGTGATCGCAATCCGTATTGCCCATTTATACACAATGTCGGCTGCGATACCACTCTCAACTTCCAACGATGTAACCACTCAACAAAGACCCTAAAAATCTCTCATAAAGTTGCAATATTGACGAAGGCGGGAGGTCGTCGTAAAATGGTCGTATATTTGAAAAAATATATAGTATGAAGCAGTTCTCGCGAATTCGATCGAGTTGCAAAAAAATGCGGAGTGAAACTTAGTTCGACGTTAACCCTCGAATGAATGAGAACTTTCGAATAGCCGGATAGTGATTACTCTACTGTATTTTTTAGTTTTATGCCCGACGGTATTCAGCTGCGGGGCTAAAAAGGCCACCTAGCAATTCTGCAAAAAAAATAAACGTAAAACAGTTGCACATTTTAATATTCATTCGTCACGAATTTACAAGAATTTATTAAAATCTAGTGGAATTGCTAATCTCCTAGAAAATCAGAAAAATTAATTGATTTAGCAGAACTGCTATGTGGCCTTTTTTGTCCCCTGGTCTGTATCGGCAGCAAAACTTTTTTCTTTGGTTTAGAATTAAATTACATTTTAAATACTAACGGAATCACTGATCAAATTCGTCGCGGTTTCTAAAACGACTCGTCAAGATTTTAATGCCGGTTAATATGTATGTATATTGGAACGTTGGAAATATCACATGCAAAGGATAAGCAAATTGACAGTGGTGGAAAAAGATTGCGTGTAGCCAAAAAGTAACGTAATGGAAATATTTTATTGTGTCTAGTGATTAAAATGAAAAGTACATAGGGTAAAACTAGTTACTGGCCGCTGTTATTAACGTTAGTTTATTATCACTGCGAATTTTAACCCTCTAAATCAACGGTCGGCAACAGGCGGACCGCGGTCCGTTTGCGGACCGCGAAAGGTCGAACCACGGACCGCCAAATATTGTAAAGTATTGTATACCAAATATAAATTAATACGTAACTATAAAAAAACTGGCCCAAGACCGTCGGTGCAGTTTCTCATGTGTTTTATAATTCAGAATTACATTTGAAACTATACAATAAATAGGTAGCACTTAATTAGTATCAGTTGTTTTTTTCTGGACCTCGTTAAAATTTTCCCACAGTATCCGAACCCCACCTAAAACTACTTGCCGTCCCCTGCTCTAAAATAAGAGATCGTCATCAACAGGTAATGATAACCGACTACTACTTCACGATCGCGATATTTGAATAAAACTCTTGCAGTGTACACCCAGTAATACATAATTTTACCCTACTTACACAATTCAAAATCTGTGTACGTTTTACCATATTCAATTCGTTCAAGCTTATAAATGACGAACCAATTACCTGACACACGCACTAAAAATGCAAACACAACCCCTCATTACACAATTCAACTAATTACTTAATTAAAAACTAACGCATTGTAACCGTCCAATCAGGGCTCGGAATCCAAATGAACCGAACCGTACCACACCGATTTCGGGCACAAAACGCACGTAGGATTAATATAATCGGGCATTCGAAGCCGTCCAGACAGAGCGGTGCACGCAAAATGACCTGCACTGAATACTGAATCAGAAAACGTACCTATTCGGTGAAATATTCGTAATACGCGGCAATGAAGGGGTTAAAAAGGTAACGAAGTTTTTGTATTTTTTTTATAGGACTGCGGTGGCAAAAAAGCGTACGGCCCGCCTGATGTTAAGCAGTTACCGTAGCCTATAGATGCTTACAGTACCAAAGGCATTGCTCGCACATTGCCGACCTGAAGGGGAGTGGGATGGAGGGAGAGGGAGGGGGGGTGGTCTTTCGGCTTTCTCACTCATCGTACGAAACGCAGCTGTAATAGCTGCTTTACGCCGATCTTCTGTGAGAGGGTGGTACTACCCCGGTCGAGCCAGCCCCTTTATGAGCTGCAGTCAATTGGCTACAGCTTGGCACTACCTTGAAGTATGCATTATTTTCGTGAATTCGTCATTATGAATCGTAAATTATTGGCCGTCGACATATTGTCGACCATCTGTTAGCAGTCCTGTAGCCATGTCGATCGCCAAGAATTTACGTAGATAATATTAGCCGAATGCAGCCGAAGCAGTGGTAGCCGATTGGTTAAGGACGCGTCTTACGGGCTAAGGGTCATGGGTTCAAACCCTGGCTCACACCTCTGGATATTTCGAAATCTATGTGTGAATCATAACTTTAATATGATTATCACTTGCTTACGGTGAAGGAAAACATCGTGAGGAAACCTGCATGTCTTTAGACATGTGAAATCCACCAACCCGCACTGGGCCAGCGTGGTGGATTATGGCCTGAATCCCCTTCGCTTTGAGGGGATGCCCGTGCCCAGCAGTGGGACGTTAAAAGGGCAAATTTTTTTTTTTTATTATAATATTAGCCGAGCCTTAAGTCCCTTAGCCATTAGGTACGTCCAGAAGTGTCACATGCCGCGCGAGGAAAATTTTCCTCGCCAAGTTTGACTTGCCTCACGTGAGGCAAATGCGCGCCCTGCCTCACCTGAGCACTCACATTTGCCTCGCCTAGTTTGGCAGTCGTGAGACAGAACGATGTCAAACGTGTCAAACTGATTGATCGGGTATACCTTTCCCTGTCTAGAGTGTCAGTTGCCTCACCATTTGCCTCGCGCGGCATGCGACTGAGGCAAACGTCGTGCTTCGCGAGGCATGTGGGTGAGCAGCCTCGCGTGGCATGTGCATGTTATAGACACGTCTTTTGAGCTGCTATAGTTATCAACTCTCTGATTGGTCGCCCGACCGGCTGATCGGCCCCTGAGTAGGCGTTCAGAATCAATCAACCAATCAGAAGGTCGATCACTATAGCTGAACGCCACAATGGCGCCACAATGGCAGCACAATGGCTAAGTGACTTAGGGCCCAGTAGTTTCGCAATGGACAATTGTTAAGAGTCCCGAGACCGTGAAAGGGAGTGGGATGGAGAGAGGAGAAGGGACGGAGTTGGTATTTAAACCGTACTAAGGGCCTCCGCAGACTAGCTACTTTTAGCATCGGCGATCGGCGATTTTGATGCTGCGTCTCACTCGTTCGCGCTCGAAAAAACGCGACGCAGCATCGATACGTCACAAAATCGCCGGTCGCCGATGCTAAAAGTAGCTAGTCTGCGGAGGCCCTAATAGCGCTCTGCAATCCTCAGCACTATTCAAATACTCTGCAGCATTCAAAAACAAGCGCCCACAACGCCATGAGCGATGGTTCCGTGTTCCTATGCACCGGCTATTGTTCCCGTGTCGCCTCGCGTTATCCAACGAACCCACAGACATGGAGAGGATAGACAACGCAAGTTCATCAGATAGTATGAAAACCGAGAGTGCCATCTTCTTTATACCTTACGATGACGTCACCCCAGCCGTAAACAGAGTCGTTTCAATCGCTAAGCGTCAGTGAGCTACGACTAAGGGCCGGGCTCCATTAGCGCGTTGCGTTGCGTCGTCGCAAGATTTTGTACTGCCGCATCACCTTCCCCCGCTTCGTCTCTGGCCCGTCGACCCTTTGATCCGTTGCGACGACGCAGCGCAGCGCACTAGTGGATCGATTTAGAGCCGCGCTCTAAATCGATTTTAAAACCGATTAATAAGAATACAAAAGTAATAAGCGCGTCAAGCTTGCACTGTTGTGCAAACTTGCGGGCACGCTTGGTAGGACGGTTTGCGTTATCTAGCCTCTCCATGTCTGAGGACGAGCCTCTCGGGAGGCGACCCACTTCGGCCCATATCCCTGAGTGCCTACGCATCTGGGTTATTGTGCTATAGATCTAGTCCTACTTCTGACGTGAGCCTACGACAAGCACCAGCTTTGACGTGGAGCCAACTGGACTGCGAAATTGGTGCTAGTTGGTACCTACCTATTATTTTCCAACTACTCCGCCAAGCCAATTAGGTACTCGGGTGAATGCGGCTTTCCCGCCGACAGGTGCCTAGTTGGCTTGGTCATGTAGAATTTGTACTTTTCTTAGGTACCTATTTATATTAAGAGTGGTCCATCGATACCAATCGATACTACCAATTCGGCGGGGAAGCTGCATTCACCCGAGTGCCTAGTTGGCTTGGTGGATTAGTGAATAACTTCATTGGTAGTAGAGCTAAGCTGTAGACAATTGACTGCAGCTCATATACGGGCTGGCTCGACCGGGGTAATACCACCCTCTCACAGAAGATCGGCGTAAAGTAGCTATTACAGCTGCGTTTCATACGCGGAGTGAGAGAGCCGGAAGCCCAACACCCCCTTCCCCACCCTCTGTCTTACTTCCCGTCAGCCCGGCAACGTGCGAGCGATGTCTTTGGTATAGCAAGATACTAAGGCGACGGTAACTGCTTATCATCAGGCGGGCCGCACGCTTGTTTGCTGCCGTAGTCACTTAAAAAAACGAATCATGTTTGTAGAGTTCAAGGCATAAAAAAGTTGCGTCCGAGCAATGCGTGATGTAGGTAGGCATTCCTATTAAATTGATTGTACAACCTGCAGTATCGTGTATCGCACGCTTTTACCGCAGATTGCATAAATGGAATGGCTTTCAAGCAGAAAATCGATGTGGCCTTGCCAAATCGGCGGTTTTGCCGTGATATCAAATATCTATGTTTTTTTATAAATATTTTGCGACTTGTGCGTAGATCTCCGTAGCAGTTTCATAGCGATCACGAAGGGCCAAGTTCAATGACACACCAATGGATCGTCAGAACAGAAAGCGATTGTTTGATGTACTGGTGACAATTATGTTTACTACCAAACGACGTTTAGTATGTTGGTGAACTCCGTCCTTAGGGCGAGGCCCCACTTGCGCGCTGCGCTGCGTCGTCGCAAGATTTTGTACTGGCACATCACCCTCTCCCGCTTCGTCTCTCGCCCGCTGACACTTTGATCCGTTGCGACGACGCAGCGCAACGCAGCGCAGCGCACAAGTGGGGCCCGGCTCTTAGTTGTATCAATGATACTTGACTAACATTCAGATTTTATGTCGTGTTTTTTTTAGATTTAACTGTACGTCTACATGGGTCGAGCGCACTCGAGCACTCAGTTTTGACGTCTTACCACTTCGACATAATATAGCGGCTTCTAGAGGCACGTTTTTTCCCACCAAAACGCTTCCTAAAACGAAACCTAAACCGTTTCCTAAACTAACCTAAGCTTTAAAAGCAATTTCAGATAGACCGACCACATAAAGCCAGTGACTTGCAAAACACTCCGACAAAATCGCAGGCAGATTACAAAAACCCAATATCGCGTAGGCTCTGCAAACAGCCTTATCTGTGCTTTTAAACGCTTAGTAGTAGAGATACCCTATTACACGGCAAATCCCATGATAGTTGAGACTAGTTGCATTGTCAACTCTCGCCGAAAACCAAGATAAATTTGTACCTCACCAAACTTAAATACAATTGATTTTAAATGTTGTGCCCCTGAAATAAGGTTCAATGCAACAATTTTTCGACGGTAGAATTATCTTGGTGATCCAGCAGTCTAATGTTGGCACGTGGCGCAGACGCACCGATGTTTAATCTTCATCCCTTGCTTTGATGTGAACGGGACCCCATGTTTGTCTAAACACCGGTTTAATTACAAGCTCATTAATTTTGTAGTGCTATTTACCGTGGAAAGAACTGTCTGGACATCGTTTGTGGGCGATGTTAAGTAACTGCTTAACGTTATTTGGTTAGCACATATTAATGGCTTTCGGTTTTTTTGAAGTTTATTTAATAAATATCACTAATATATAGCTATACATTTTTGGTTCTGATTTTAAGCGTGTTACAGAATTTACGGTTATAAAATCTTAATAACATTAATAATAGTTTTTACAATGTGAGTAGTCTCAATATAGTAAAGATTGACTTACGATTCCATATCAGCTAAAATATAACATTAATCAGCATACGCCTTCTATTTTTGCTGACTATTCATAAAAAGTGTTAAAAATAATATGACGTAGGTACCGCTACTTTTTCTCAAGATTTGTATTAAAAATATATTTTGCTTTTTCGCAAAATTTAATCAAATCTTTGTATTGTGCGGTAATCTTTTTTAACTAGTTACTTACCATATGATTCTTCCATCAATCATAAATATTCAATCTCACACCGTTCCGTCAAGGAAGTACACTAATTACCGTAAAATTCTCTTCTCGCATATAAACAATGCTGATTCAGTCACATCTGTTCCTTCTCAGTATGCAGGAACGCAATAACAGGGATTATCGCGTGCACAGTGGTACAGGGTGCCCATTAAACGGCCGTTACGAGTTCCTTCCCGGTTTTTGTTGGATGCAAAAGGTATGCAAATGAGGAGCCTGTTGTTTTAAAGCTGTAACTTAGGTGTTGTTGAAATTTTAATAATTATTTATTAATCATATTTATGAACGGTAACCTATGGGACAAGTTAGGTAGGTACAAATTTTAGAAACCCAATTGGAAATAAAAATACCCATATCTATTGTTATCTTTTTTTTTTTTTTTTATAGGACTGCGGTGGCAAAAGAGCGTACGGCCCGCCTGATGTTAAGCAGTTACCGTAGCCTATAGATGCTTACAATACCAAAGGTATTGCTCGCACATTGCCGACCTGAAGGGGAGTGTGATGGTTTTTTAATCGAGTTAGGATGTTCTCAATTTGGAACATTTTTTTCTTTAATTTTTTTTATATTTTTGCTATTATTATTTCGTAACCTATGCAACATAAGTTTTTTTTATTTTTTATAAAATCTACCAGATGTCTCGCGAAAGTACTTACATTATTGGCGCTCATTCTGTTGACTACAAATTATGTCTTAGCTAAAGACTAACCGACACATTTATAGACATTTTTAGCCAGTATACAATGGTTTTACAAAGCACTTCCGGGAACAAAAGTGGTTTGTAATGCCAGTGTAGGTCCATCATAAATTTTTCTATAAAAGGATACACGTCTCGTATCTAGATAAGAATGTGAAAATACGTAAGGTAACCAAGAAATTAATATTTTACTTGAAACATTCTGCTTTAGTAAAGTGAGCTAAGTATTATAATCTCCGGCTCATAATGTCCCTCCATTATGCAATAAATTACAAGTTACCCCATAAATCACACTCAAGTTAAGTTGAACAGTACCCTGTCATTGTGAAGTCGTATTAATCAAAATGAATCAAAACGTCTAGCTAGTGAATTAAGGTATTGAGAAAGTGGACCCCTTGGCGCAGTGGTTCGAGAGTAGGCCGCTCGGTTCACTGTATCGGGTGGTTGCGGGTTCGATTCCCGCCCGAGGCATATTTCGGAAATGGCCTTTTCGTAATTTGCCCTGGTCGTGTCACTGGGATCGCCCCCAGTTTATTGTACGGTACCCATAGTACAAGTTTTGCTCAGTTTGGGACCATACAGTTGGTGTTTAGTCTGGCGATATTTATTGCAAAGTATGTTAATCTAGAGGGCCTGAGATCGATGCCCAGGTTTTATATAAAAAAGTGAATGATTCTTCAATTGCCATTTAGAAAAAATCACGTAATTCAATTAATCAGCCTTCAATTGTTATACTTCAAAAATACACTTTAATATTTTCCGTCCAACTTGGTTACTGTCTCGAGAAATTACGATTTTCGAGAATAAAAATCCCCAAACAAAGAAACTGCAAAGTAGTCAATTTGTTTTTAGTAGGCAGTTTGTTTATCGAGCGAGTCCATTTAACGACTAGTACCTAAACACGTCCGCCAACGCTCTAATTAAAACAAAAACAAAATAGCCAAACTGAAAACAAAACACGTTCGACAAAGTTAGAATATTAATGCAGCCCACCTCTACTGGTCGGATCCCTAATAGTGTGGGGATGTGTCGTTTTTCCGGAATGCCTTAAATTATGAATCCCGCCAATATCTTCACATAAAGAGTTCTGAATTAGTAGGTACATGAACTAAGAAATATTTATTACATTAAAGTTACAAGCTATGTAGTAATTAGTACCTACTCGTGTCTGTAGTATACAAAGTTATGAGTAAAAACGTTTTAAAATTGAAAATCTTGAATTGAAAAATATAATTTACTGAGATAATGAACAATGAATGTCTTATGTCCTTTGGCTGAAATGATGATAATGACGATGAGATGATAAATGTAAGTTATTTTTAAAAGATGATAGAGAAAAATCTCCAGCATGTAATCAGATACTGTCACTTTCTGCTAATCGACGCTAAATATCGTTATATTTTTTGGTCGATTCCGGTATTCTCCCATCTCGGTACAACACTATCGTTCCCCGTCGCGTGGACCTCACTAATGCCGAATGATCCCTCTATTCGAGGTAGTGGCGACCAGATAAACCTACGGACAAAAGCGCCGGAACACCTCTAAAAGGATTATTTGGAGTTTGTATATACGTTCTTTGAATTAATTATTGATGGAGTAGAGTATAGTGCGCTAATGTATGCTAATTGATTTTTAAGTATGTTATTAGTGGATTCCTACTAATAGGTGAGTAAGGATAGTTTTATTTGCCGGTGGAATGTCCCAAAAAAAAAACAGTACATTTTCTTTTGATTTGATGCACATGCGTAGGTGCCCGCGACACGTAATCGGTTAGGATAGGTAACCTAACTCTTGAAACATGAAGATCATATAAAACATTTTTATAAAACATGAAATATTATTTTTTACAAGTTTTTTGAGCAGTTCGTATCTCAAACATGTAAATTATAATGTTTTATAACAAGAACTTGATCCTGTGATACTATTATACAAAATACCCCATAGAAAGTTATGATGGACTTACACTGCCATTACAAATCACATTTGTCAGAGTTGCAAAAAAACAGGAAATTTAAAATGAAAACTAATTAAAACGTGTTTAAATCATTGTTTAAAACATTGATTTAAATCAGAAGGAATAAATCACCGTGTTTAAAACAAGGTGACTTTTTCGTAACAACCCCGACTTTTGTACCTAGAAATGCTTTGTAAAACTATTTTAAACGTTTCAAAAATCTCTATAAATTTTGCAGAAAGTGTTTTGTCGTGAGTTATAGGGCCATAACACACCGGGTAGCCATGGCGACGTCGCCAGCCCCAGTCACAGCCACAGTCCGTCGCCAGGTGTGTTACCTCCCATAAATTTCAATACGAATAGTTGGCTACGGTGGCGGGCGACGTCGCCTGGCGTCCCGGTGTGTTATGGCCCATAATCCAAAAACTGATTTACAAAAAAAACAGTTTTTATTTAAGTGCGTGCCTAGTTGAAGTACAACTATTATTTTTCAGGAATATAATAGAAAGGTAGCACAAACTTGAGCTCATGTGAAAAGTGATTTTCTCACCCATTTTTCACTCAGGCTCGCGGTTACCGCTTAACTACCTGTTTGTGAGCTTCAAAGCTTGTTGAAAGGAGTATTAACATTTTATTCAATGAATGCGAGAATTTATACAATTTTCTGTTTTAGTTCAGCATCTTTATTTTTCTAGTTTTATCATCCTGACAACTTAAAAGTACTTACCTATTATTTCAACAGAATTCTTTAAACAAAATACATATATTTTTAAGCAAAGGGAATTAATTAAAATTAAACACTTATTAATCCGAGAAGTAATTTCCCGTAAAGCTGTGATTAGGTGTCCGCTTTGGAGTTAACCAATTTTAATTTCAGAAAGGTCCAGTTGGTAACTTTGCATTAACCGCTATAAAGTACTATATGGATGGAAGACTGATTAGATTACTTACAATAATTATTTTATCATGGTGCAACAATTCTTTTGCTATAACCGTATCGATGTAAAGTACGTAATAGCTGTTAAAGCTGCGTTTTCATTCGTTAATCAAAATGAACAGACGCCGCAACACCCCAATTTTTCCCTAGTTTAACAGTCACCTTACCTTAGGGTAGGATAATCTAATTACCACCAATCGATGCCCTTCTAAGTACTGCAGGGAAGAGGGCATCATGCTGTGATATTTATAGGTAGATTATTGAGACGACTATATGGTCGGAAAACAGACTTTTCAATGGTAGGGGAGTTCTATTTTCTCCTAATAAATTCGCGGAAATTGTTTATTTTTTAAGCGTTATTCTTTGATACAAGACTTTTAAAAAACATGAATCAAAATTAAAGCATCCGTACTGGATCTGCAATACCACAGACTGACTGACAGACAGAGGCGTCAAACTTATAAAACCCCTTCGAATTTAAAAATAAAGTTATTATAAAAATAAATAAACATTATGACGCCTGCATTCTCCAAAGAGGAAGCAGAAGTGTACTATTTGAAAGGAGCCTCTTTTCCTATAGGTAGCTAGTGAACCCAATTTCCACACAGAACTGATAACTTTAATAGAGTGTTTCTTTTCTACAAAAACTCATATAGTAGGGACTACCTTCTGAGCGAGTCAAGTGTTCTAAAATCAAAATTTAAATTTTCATTTCTTTTTGTATGCATCGAAGTCACTTTCTTTAATGGCTTCCATAAAAATTTAAATCTAATTTATATTATAACATAGTCATAAAGAAAGCAAAAAAATATGACATTGTAATCGCTATATAGTGAAACCAACTATCCGAAAAGCCTATTACATATCCACTCAGTGACACCCATTCAAATCCCACATTCGTCATCTCGGAAGCGTACCGGAGGCGCAAAAAGATTTAGCTCACTCCTGAATGGAATGGAGCGAATCCCTTGAGCCGTTCGTATGATGAATGATGTTGTTCTTTTCACTCGTACTTTGGGAGTCGTGATCTCTGTGATATTCTTGAATAAATGGTGATTTTTTATGGGCTTATGTTTATTTTTATATGCTAAAAAATATCAGCTACAATAAATTTAAAAACAGTTTTTAATATAAGTAAATATTTTAAATACGCTTGTATGGAACGCAAACTAATATATTGAGACTAAAAATCATTGTAGGCATCTTTTCCTCATTCCATTTTCTAATTCAAATTGTTCAAATCACTGATAATACTCAACACAGGTAAAGTATACGCAGAGTTAAAAATGAAATAGTTTTTTTATATCAGTGATATCTGATACCCAGTTGTTTATATTAGTTATATCTGTTGCTTTTATTTCATAATTATCTCCTTTTGCTATAAAATATTAATTTATACCATCATTTATATTTCGCTGCATTGCAAACGGCGCAGGTGTGACGTCACTGGATTAACGTGTCGCGCTGTTATATTTATCACCACTCATTATTTTATTTTATTCACTCATTACTATATTTGGATTGTTCTACAGATACTTAATTCTATGGTATTATTCACAATCCAGCAAGCCCGCAGAATTGCTAGACTTAAGTGGCAGTGGGCAGGGCACATTGCTCGTAGAACGGATGGCCGATGGGGCCGAAGAGTTCTCGAGTGGCGGCCGCGCACCGGAAAGCGTAGCGTGGGTAGGCCTCCCACAAGGTGGACCGACGACCTGGTGAAGGTCGCGGGAATCCGCTGGATGCGGGCAGAGCAAGACCGGTCATTGTGGCGAACCTTGGGGGAGGCCTATGTCCAGCAGTGGACGTCTTTCGGCTGAAATGATGATGATGATGATCCACAATCATAGACATTTCAGGCTCAGTCTATAACACTGGTATATCAGTATATACCAGTGGTATAAAAGACACACTTCAGCTACACTTCAGTAAGTGTAGCTTAATATTTAATTAAGTGTTATTTTTTACGTTAACTCATAAATAGTACTTACAAATTCTTCTTGTAAATTGGTGAGTCCAAATGCCTCGCCCGAGCACTCATGTTATGACATTATATCTACGCGTTCCGAGTCAAAACCGAGTGCTCGGCGCGGCATGCGCCTGATGTAGACGCAGCCATTAATAATTATTACTATGATAAGTATTCGCTATTAAACTTTGGTAAGTTAAACTACTAACTTATGACGTCATACATCAGTAAGTGGTACGTACCTACCTGTTTTGAAACTTTTAACGACTTCATAAATTAATTTACTGCGATATTATACATACTTTAACTATACAATAAATTATTAGGGCTCTTCGTAGGGACCACGGAACCCTTAAAAATAATACTCCATATCCCTATGCTACTTTTATATTTTCACCGTGTGTTCAAGTTACCGAAAGTTACGTCCCCGTCACAACCCTTCAAAGGTCACTAACCTTGACATTCGCTCAATAAACATATTTCCAAGTATTCAACCTTTGTTCATACAAGGCCGCCTAATCGCCCATACTTTACGCTTTAATGCAAAAATATCTCCTGTACGTTCAAATAAAGGGTTTTGTTATCCGCTCGGATCCTAAATATACGAGCATTAAGAGTTCCGAGGTCTATTGCAGACTTGCTATTTTTCATATCGATTTAGGGCCTCCGCACACTTGCTACTTTTAGCATCGGCGACCGGTGATCTTGTGACGTATCGATGCTGCGTCGCCTTTCTTAGAGCGCGAAGGAGCGAGACGCAGCATCAAAATCGCCGATCGCCGATGCTAAAAGTAGCAAGTCTAAGGTGGCCCTTAAGTCGCTTATGTTGTATGTATGTGTAAAAGTAGCACTTCACTAATGTACCTAACTGGATTTTTATAAGAATTATATCCCAAGGCATAAGAGAATGATTTCAAACCCACAAACTTTATTATTTGACATACCTTTGATTGTAGAATAATCATAAAAACATTTTAAAGATAATTAATTGTGGATGTCGTATGCATTCACTTTTCACGTCGTAACGCATAGTCATAATGTCAAGCCATGAGTGCTCGGGCGAGGCATGCGAGGCAGGCTGGGTGCACCAATTGAAAAACGTCAGACTATCGGGAAAAAATAATAATATTCTATGTTCGTTTGGCTTCTGTCGCTGCCATAAAAAGTAGCCAGTCTGCTCAACCAGGATTTCCGTTTTAATCCTTTATTTACGGCGTTCGTCAGTCTAAATAATTTTCACGGGCCGGACACGCCGCCGGATTAATTTGAGCACGAATCAAAATGGCCGACCGGCTAATTCAAAACTTTGTTCTATAACAGTTGCAGGCAGTCGGGAGCCTGGATTATGAAGTGGTGAATAATATAATGAACGGTGCATCTTAAAAGGGTGCAAACCGCAATTTAATAACTTATGTTGGTTTGTTATATTGGCTTTAGACTGGTATAGATAATTCGGTTTTGTTTACAAGAACATAAGGGGCACTTTGTGGTGCAATCATGGACCAATTACTAAGGGGACTGGCCCTAAGCAACTCGGCCGAGTGGTCGGCCGAGTACTAACATCGACATAAAACGAAGCGAGTAGTTCAACTATTTACCGGTAGATAGAACAATGAAAATGAAAAAACAATGACCACGTTTTTTTTCATACATATATCTAATAAGGGCACCTCTTTCTTTAGTCTTTACTCTGTGGGTGCAATGCATCCTAATTTATGCTGACGGTGTTATGTTTAATGACAACAAACCTTTAACCCCTCGAGTGATGCGTGCACATACGCATGTGCATAAGTTCAATAGAAAATGTACTGACTTTTTTTTTTGGGTCATTCCACGGGTTAAACAGTTACCTAGCTAAAGTTACCCCACTACACAATCCGCCTCGCGAGATACAAATATGATTATGATAAACTGACGCTCGACCTTCACTAGTTTGTAAAGGAAAAATTCCGATGCATGCCGCGCCCGAGCACTCAGTTTTAACAAACAGAAATGTCTTTCGAAAATCTAACTGGATCTAACACCACGCACTGGACCAGCGTGGTGGATTAAGGCCTTTAGGCCACTCTCGCATTGAGGGGAGGCTCGTGCCCAGGGGGGTTACTCCGAAATACGTCGCTGACGGATCGTCCGAAGTACGGATTCGATTTACGATCAAAACAATGTCAAATTGTAGAGAAAAACGAAAGAAGAAATGTCAAATCACGACAATCCGTCAGCCGAAACGTTAGGTTCGTATTTCGGAGTAGTAATTTTTTTTTTATCAATCTTGCAAATGTTATATATTTATTTATTTATTTTATCATGTAAATCCTAGATTGCAGAGGTAAAAAAGACCTGCAGGTTTCCCAAACAATAGCATCCACACAACCAAAACCCAACGTAGTTAAATCACAGAATCGAAAAAAGCAACATAAAATATTCAATGCTGAATCGCGGACATCCCGGATCGGGTCGTCACGTCTCGACCGGGCTTTATAGGGGAGAATGAGACAGGCCCGAACGAATCCGCTTGATTTATTCGCTGTACGCCTCGCTAAAGGTAGGCAATACGAACGTGAGCGTAAATCTTGTTAATCTTGTTGCTAGTCTTGACTGAAAAGTTTACGGAGTCTTAAACTGTCGAAACATCGATCGATCCACGAAAAATGATTGACAGTCTATCAGTCTTTTTTAATCCGTGTATAAACTGAAAATGTGAGAATGACCTTTGATGCTTTTTTTAGGAAACCTACCTATCCCTCGGGATTAGGTAATAGTCGGTTCCTGTAAACACGGCGACAAGGTTCACCACCTGACACGTTGGGTTCTGACTATCAGGTGAAACGTGGGCTTTGAGTTGGTTAATACCTCCACAATGTGGTGGTGTATGGCCACTCGAGCCTCTGACTACCCCCGAATGGAGATAAAAGTCGTGACGTTACACTCATACACTCATCCTTTAATTAAGTATCTATGTAATCAATGGCGGCGTCTTCATCAGGCGCATGCCTCGCGCGAGCACTCACTTTTGACGTCGGAACGCATAGACGTAATGTCTTAATATGAGTGCTCGGGTGAGGCATGCGCGCCATATGGACACATCTATTGTAATACATTCACTATGACTTAAAACGTGGTGCATTCAACATAAAAAATATTAAAACCAAAAAAAAAACATTGTACTGTGGTTATTTTTTGTAGGTATTTGTCCCCCTAGCACGGGACAGACGGGAATAACTTTGTTAATTTCATGTAAACCACTGCAAAGATCACTTATATTTTACTTCGATAAAAATCATACGTTTCACGGCTGCAAAAAGTATAAAATTAATTACTAAAACGTGAATAGCTACGGCGTAGCCGCTACGCGCGTAGAATATTGTTACACTTAAGAAAATTAATTTCTTATGCTAATTATGTGTAAGAAGTTGCTTTCTTACTTGTATTAATTTAATACACTGGCTTGAATAAATTCCTACGCTTGTATCTCTTTAGTTCTCTTTAAGGATATCCGAATCCAGATATATTTTCTCGATAATAGTTTCAGGACTTGAGACTTCAATTTCCCGCGCACAGTTAAAGTGATAATGTTTCATGTCAAAATTTAGTATACTATTAAGGGCCACCGCAGACATGCTACTTTTTGCATCGGCGATCGGCGATTTTGATGCTGTGTCTTGCTCGTTCGCGCTCGAAGAAACGCAACGCAGCATCGATACGTCACAACATCGCCGGTCGCCGATGCTAAAAGTAGCAAGTCTGCGGAGGCCCTAAGTACGTTAAACATACTTAAATACCTACGACATGAAAAATGCTAATGAGCATTTTAAAAACTCTCCATGAGTCAAATAAATGTATGAATGTTACCGTCAGAGTAATAAATGCAGTTAGTATTAATAACTTACCGGTTGGTTAGGTAGGGTTCGTTTAGAATATATTAATAATTCCCGGTAATTATTAATAGTTTACAATAATTTAATCACACTTGCAGTAACATTAACATAATCAACCGGATTTGCTTTATGTGCCTATCCACGATATTATCACTCAAAAACAAGGATATTACACTCAGCGGGTACTGAGCGGTGTTTATGTCTAAATCGACAAAAAATCCTGGCGCAAGTGTCTGGGCCCCTCGCTGGGACCCGGGGCCCCCACCAGCCCCCCATCGACACCTGCGTCGCAAGACGCTCGCTGATGTAGTAAGATGTTTGCACAAGGCGACTAGTTTTGTAAGGATATAAATACCGCGCCTGTTTAAAGGGCAAGCATATTGAAAATCCAGCGTCATCCAAGATAAGTCCAGCAGTGAAATGATGACAGCATTGGGATGAGTCCATTACTGGACTCATAAGACCTTCCTCAATGTAGCTCGCTATTAGGACTTCAGCTATCTCCATCTAGCTTTTTCATTCTGCTGGGGGCTTACCACCACCTATTATAGCAGTTTTGTTTTAACGTTTCAGCGGCCATTTGTGCAATGACGTTTCTTATTGTCATTACAATAAGGTACGTCATTGCACAAAAAGACGCTGAATCGTTAAAACGTTCCTGTAATTGAATCGCAATAAGAGTTTGTGGTAAGCCCCCAGGTTATTAATCACTCACGCCTGACAGCAATTTGGAAATGGAACACTAAAAATTGCTTATGTTTTTCAAACTTGTTGAGATTCACGTCAAATGGTATCTTGTTCATGTGATTTTATTTCTCCATTAATTCTTAACGAAAATGCCTTTTATCACGAGAAATGCCGCATTTCTTTCTAGGCACAAGGAAATACCAATCTGGCCTACCGCAAAAACACGTTGACAGGATTCCGGTAAGTACACCTAAAAACAAGAATATCCTAACGCATGTTTGAAAGCGAAAATATTTTTCCTAAGAATATTTTCTTCATACATTCATGTTAGTACGTGTGTGTAAGGGCGAGACGCAATTTCCCAACCCTCCGGCCCTGATGATGTGGCAAGCTGTGATATTTCAACTTTGAAAAATGACTTTGAATATTAAATCATTGTTAAGATGATTCGGGTGCCATAATTCTTGCATTTGTGCTGCACAAAAAGCTGAAGGTTCTTTGCTGTTCCTTAAAGTATTGCAAAAAAAAACTTATTGAAATGTAGATTACATAAGCTGCTTCTTATACTATTGAGATTATTTGATCCTGTACATACCTGCAGTGTCAATGAATATTCAAATTCATACGCCAATCTGTTGAGTAGTCACAGGAAAACTACACAATTAGATGAAACATGTTCCGAAAAGCGTAGTTAACCTTTCTGGAATATGAATAGACTTTAAAAAAAACGTGTCGTGACGTCACAAGCTGACAGCATTGCCATAGACAACAGTTGGTTTACAAAAGACTACAGCAAATGAGAAAACGAAACCTATATTTACCCGCTGAAGCTGGAGCTGTAAATACCATCTACTTCTCCTTCAGCGACAAACTATCAAAACGCCTATATTTCCAATAACGAAATGTAGTACCACAATTTATAGCTCACAACTAAATCACTACACGTCACCTATTACATTGGACCAGTATTGCAAGACCTCTTCAGCCTCTCTAACTTCCCCTTCTACACCAAAATGTGCTACAGCTGGGAAGGTTGGGAAGGTCTGGGTGTACTGGTGGGCCAAGCACCTCGGTTTCGATGTTAATAAAATTAATTAGCGTGAGATAACGCTCCGTAACACGAGTTTGCGTCATAGGCAGGAATAGTTAATAGTTTCGACGGGTAACGTGAGAAATTTAGCAGCTATGATGTAAAATTAGTGCTCCAATGATTGGAGTCGAATCAGTTTAAGTATAACTTTCTACGTACATTTTTGCTAGTAAGCGAAAGTTTGTAGTGAAAATTTTGGAATGTACCCCGAATTTAAGGGAATTTTTATACCGATTTATTTACGTTTTAAATTATAGTGTACATAATAATATCAACATCTAACAACATGGGGTTCTTCGAAGAGCATGTTTACAGGTCCGGCGCGGCACCGCGTTTGCCCCCCTTAAGTTGCAGATGTCCTGGGCAGCGGTTTCAACTTATAATAAGGTGCACCGTCTATCCGTGCCTTCCTAGGTAGTAAAAAAATCCAAAGATTAGTAGAGTAGGTAATCAAAGTCAATGTTTTGATTTTATTAGCGACTAGGGCCCGACACATACATACGGAATTCCGTTCGCGATACCGAACCGATCGAACCGAGGTTTCCGAACGCGATACGTCCATTGGATGGTTTTACTGCGTTCTCCGATTCGATATTTCGAAACGGCATTCCGTTACGGAATTCCGTATGTATGTGGTGGGCTTAAGTAGAACCAGCTATTTTAAAAAGACTACAATTTCAGAACGAAATCAAGCATGTATGACATTTCAATTTATCCGAAAAGGTACAAATAAATGGTTCGTTATAGGGACTAAGGAACCCTAAAAACATGTATATGTCTGACAAATTTGAACGTACTGGTAAAATTGTGCAAAAGAATTTCTCGTGAAACCTTTCACTTCCAAATCTGGACCCGCACCAGTAATTCTAACGTTTCTATTTCCGATGCGATGGCGTGACGCTGCACACTGGTGCAAAGGAATTTGCGTATGGACAAAAAGTAAAAAAATAACATTATTTTTTGTGCAACCCCATAAATTTTAAATAAGTACCTACCCAAACACTCTCTTTTCTAACACTAAATTTTCTCAAACATAGTAATATTTATTGTAGAAATTATTTTTCAGTGATTTTCATTATTTTATATTAAATAGTAGTAATTTTCTCATTGTCAAAATTACGTCTATTTTTTATTTGACGTGGGTACAGTTTAAGAATCAATCAAAAAACATAATATTTAATGTACAATACCTAAACACGTCAAACTAGAAAGTGCATTCAATTTTGTTGGCCCAAAATACAATACAATTGTCTCACTGTGCGTCGATTGCACTGTCAATCACTACATCGTGGGAAGCCGTGGGGACTATCACGGTTCGTCATCAGCACAGTGCGACTGTATTTCCCCCTCTATATGCACCAGTTAGAAAGAGACCGAGCACCGTGGGTTCAGTTGGTACCGGATATTTATTCCGGATCTTATTTACTGCTTCAACAGCTTGCCGGCAGAATTTCATTTTCATATGCATATTGATGCGTGTTCGACGCTACGGCTAGCTGCTTTACAATCTAGGGAGCTTACGGGATTCAATTTGCAAGTTTTGTGATGTAATGACATAAGTTTTTATTAAATATTTTTTTAGATAGAGCCAAGCTGTAGCTAATACTATAATATACTGCAACTCATATACGGGCTGTCTCGACCAGGCAGTACCACCCCCCTCACAGAAGATCGTCATCAAGTATATATTTTGAGGCTATTTTAAGTGAGCCGGAATGAACGGTAAATTCAACGTAATGCACTAACGAGTAAGTGTTCGAGAATTTATTATTCGACTAATATGGTATTCGATAAATCGTAGTGCTTTCGTTAATAACCCAACTAATAAAGTACCTTTGAATTAAAAAAAAAAACAGTGAAATGGTACTTGCTTTTACAAACTTTTATATTGCTACCATCCGTATTCCGCAGACGTACCATCAGTTAGAATGCAAATAAGTAACTTTTAATGTTGCAAAAAAGTAGCAAAAACTTTGAGAGACAAGCCGTGTTGTTTTAAAGTGGGTAGTCGGTTTTTATTTACGTTCCTGAATCAAAAGCCCATATTTTACTGAATGCTGAGTCTTGCAATCAACTGGGTGCGTCTAGATCAAGCGCATGCCGCACTCAAACTCTCAGTTTTGACGTTGGAATGTATAGACATGATGTCATAACATTAATGCTCGGGTGAGGCATGCAAGGCATCTGGACGCACCGACTAACTCAATTGACAAACTCTTCCAATCTTTGCTCTTGCCCTAAATATATGCCCTATAGTAATGAACTGTTTTGTGATAGATCTATTAGATTTGAACCCCTAAACCCTTTCTAACAAATAACTATGCAATATTATGTGAAGTAATTTGATACAAGATTTTTATTCCCGTAGATGTATACCTTACGGACGCATTATTTGCAATATTCTTTGAAATAGGAATTCAAGCAAATATTCGGCAACTCATAGAATTCCTGCGTCCATCAAAGCTTGCTTTTAGGGGTGGCACAAAAAGGAAAATCGCGAAACATTCCGCCCCACGGTCAGTCCCGAGCACTGAAACATGGACTGCATTCAGTAATGAATGTACAACCCTACTGTCCGTTTGACAGATACTAATTTATACGGAGGGCTAAACGAGGCTTGAATTTATAAAAGCGTAATTTTTGAGGTTGGAATCAAAAGGGTTGTGTAGGTTGTAATGTGATGTTGTTTTGTAATGCTGTTTAAAATAAACAAATAAGAACAGAATGTTTGAAAGGGCTATTTGTAGCTTAGCAATTATACAGTTAATTTTTTGTGATAAAATATAATAATCGGTAAGCTAAAACACAATTATTGCTGATGCTAACGAAATAAATTACAAAATTATTTCAATGGCTATGTGGGAGATCTTCATTGTTTGTAAGATTTCCATTCAGAAGACCAAGACTCTACTTTCGAAAGTGTCTCTACCTGAGCCCTATTACCTGTTAAAATACCCAAATAATATAAAATACTACTTACAAAATTGTTTCTACCTGAATCCTATTGATTATCAAAATACCCAATTAATTTAAAAGACTACTTTGGGAAGTGTCTCTACCTGAGTTCAGATGAAAATGCCATATCATCGGTCCACATGACCCTCGTGACGACCGTCATTTGGTATTCCTTAAACACACCGTAGTGTTTAATTTTGCACCGACAACACGTGTACATTTTTAATAGACACGTGCCGAGTGCTCTTACAAAGGTCCCGAATTCATTATGAAAATTGTTTTACAATTCCCAACGTATTTCAGACGGAAGTGGAGTTTTTGTTTTTTTAGAATTTTGATGTTTGAAACTCTTTTGGTGGACAAAGTGGTTAATGTGACATTGTGAACATTTAAAATTATGTTTAAAGGATATATGGACAACGAGATTACCCTAGTGGTGACGTACGTAGGCTAGCTAATGTCTTATCGGAGATCATGACTGGACTTGAAGAATTTAAAGACCTTTTATGTTTCATGGTGGGGCTATTGATTATGCAATACTAATCAAATCAAATCAATCAAATCAAAAGGTTTTTATTCATGTAAGCCCAATAAAGCATTTATAAATAGTCAATAATAAGGAACTAGTGCACTTAAGTTGTTCCTGGAGTAATTATAACAACAAAAATGTATAACTAGCTGCGACCAGGGACTGATTGCGTGCAAAGTAAGTCCTTTCTATCACCTAAACACCGACAATTACAAGTTCGAATGTTTCGAACCTTCAGAGATTTTGTGATGAGTGCATTGATGTTTTATTTTAGTAGATATAGTACCCCCTAACAATGCAATTACTATGCTTATGTTCAGCGCACCACTACTGCAGCAAAAGATTATACTTCTGTTATCGCACTCGCAATCAATAATGCTTCAGAAGATCGGTAACACCGACATATTTTCAACATTGTTTTCCGTAAATGACTGACTCGTAATAGGTATATCAATGGACTCCGTTCAGTAGGACATACTATTTTGGACACTCAAAATGTTTCTCTCTTTCTTGGTAATGTCTTTGGATGTGTGCTGATTTTTTCATGATCGTGAATTTGTTGTTATTATTCCCTTTTCAGATTTTCCAGGAAGCAAAACTAAAATCAATTTACAGGGTTTCCGTGAAGCTGATGCGGTCCACATCCATCCCGTAATATTTAAACAAACCCATAAACACTCAGCTAATAGAGACTTACCACAAGAAAGGGGTTGATACAAATGCCTATGATTTAAGCGGCAATGTGTAACATCGTAAATACGAATAACTTGAGACAGTAACAGCGTTCGTTGATATAAAATAACGTCGTAAAATCGTTGGGAAAACGCATCTATGTTCGCCGCTGTAAAAAATTCACGAGTGCTCGGGTGCGTTGTTTAAAACCGTAGGCTTTTCCACAGCGAAATTATGACAGATGGAACCCTAACTGCGTGGAGATCTCGGCATCGGCTTTACGTGTCGGAGACTCGAATCCCTTGAGCCTTTACTTTCCGAGTGGTGGAAACTTGCCATTTCTTCTTTCGCCCGAGAATTGTTTCAGAACTTTTGTTTTCAGTGAAAGCGATATTTGAAAGTATAAACAATGCTAATTCTGCTGGCCTACTCCGAAATACGAACCTAACGTTTCGGCTGACGGATTGTCGTGATTTGACATTTCTTCTTTCGTTTTTCTCTACGATTTGACATTGTTTTGATCGTAAATCGAATCCGTACTTCGGACGATCCGTCAGCGACGTATTTCGGAGTAACCCCCCTGTTACCATTCAAACGAAATATGACAGAACAAGATGGCAATGTTTTTAGTTGTTCAGTGTATTCGTAATTTGTTGCTATTATAATTAATACAGGCGACAGCTTGCCTTGCCCAGCTCACAAGAACTTCGTTCTCTAGATAGAAAGATATATAGCAAGCGAAGCTCGTACGTAAACTAGTAAGTGAAAAGACCCGATAGATCGTCGCGTTAAGCCACGTTCCACACGTTCGTACTTTGGATGGGTGATCGAGTTATAACATCTGACCTCCTCCGTGTTTCAGACGGCACGTTAAGCTGGCGGGTATTATTATAACATATTTGACAGTCGCGTAGTCATTATGGGAAGTTAGAAGCCTCAATAAATAAATTTTACTTAGGTTCCCGATTGTCCTGGATGTGTCTTGGGGGCGATGGCAATCGCTCCATGTAAATACTGAAAACATAGAGAAAGCATCAATAGAGACGACACGGTAATAATAATACCATGCTTGAGCGAGACATGCTTACGCCCGATATCCTAAGAGTGAAAGGGATATACGTACTATCTTTTGTCACTTTCTGCGTATCGCCCTAAGTTTGTTGGGCTCAAACTTTTGGTAGGTCTTTGGTCCAGTATGAGCCAAACAAAGCATCACCCAACCAAATTTAGAAGTAGTATACGTCAGATCACGTTCCATGGACATTAGGGTTAAGCGTAATTTAGCGGGATTATACATTTTTTGTCCCTTACGGGATTACGCGCTAGTCAAATCTACAGGTACATTCTTTATCTAAGACTGAAAACCGACCTCATCCAATGGGGTAACAATAAAAAGAAGAAAGGTATACTGCAGAATTTTCTGCCAACATGATATAAATAGACAATTTCTGTACATCACGTTCATTTGATCAGCATAAATCTTCCAGGTGGATGGACTAACGGTAACAATATCAGCGGAACTCGAAGACAAATAGCGGCCCGCCGGAATGAAATAATGCTAAATAAGCAATATGTAAAGTGTTGAAGGAGTGAAGAATCAATATGGGCGATGGTGCAGGGCAGGGGAAATCCGCGCGTGTGTTTTATACCTCATAATTCTTCTTTTTAAATCAGAATCCTTTCACAAAAATATTAAATTCCTAAGCAATTTTGCAAAATTGCCGTAAATGGTCGCGAATGGCGTAAAATGTGTGATTATTTTAAGTAATCTTGCGGAATTGCTAAGAATTCTGCTAGAAAAACGAATAGCTTTTACAGAATAGCTAGATGGCCTTTTTAGTTCCGCAGGTAGACATAATGTCATAAAATGATTGCTCTGAAGGGCTAGACAAGTGGCTGACGTCTACAAATCGCTACGCTTCATGTATGGAAATGACATAAGTCACGTGATCTACATAGCAACTTGTTGTTGATCTACATAGCGACGTTTGACATTTCCATACATTGTGAAGTCTATTCTATTCGATTAGCGTTCATGCCACTTGTTTAGGGGGCTGGCACGCCACTCACCTCTTTTGGAGGCACTGAAATTCTTGCCCATGATAATCTTCTGTTTATTCCGCTCTTGCTTACCACTTACACCCACTTCCTAAAGGTTACGTTAAGGGTAAAGGAGCAAACAGCCCCCGGGTAAGTAAACACGCTGACGAAGACACGGGTGCCACCGATTCCAACGTTTTTATCTGTCAGAGACAGCCGTGGGCAGCGTTTTAGTGGGCCCTTTGATAGCGTTGACATAGCCGAGTTTGCCTAAATCGTTAGTTTACTTTACCTATAGCTTGTACAGAGTAAAATGCCAGGGGGCCAAGTCGCTTAGCATTTGTGGCACCACTGTGACTCTTTGCTATAGTGATCGACCCTCTGATTGGTCGGTTGATTCTGACCTACCAATCAGAGGCCGATCAGCCGGTTGGCCGACCAATCAGAGGATTGATCACTATAGCAGCTCAACTAAGCGACTTGTGGGCCTGATCCGGCGTCCAACAGAAAAGGACGGAGCTCTATAAATAAATAAGCCATTATCAGCTGCCTCTTTTTATGAGTGTTTGTCCTATTTCCTTGAGTTCTCTGTCAGCCATGAGAGCCCCAAGTTTGCTAATAAACTATAGGAAAAAACACTGGTCACTGATATTAAATATCTACGTTACTTCTCCACTGTAAATCGCAAATTCATGACGGTCGGCATGTTGTCGGCCAGAGGACTGCTAACAGATGGCCGACATTATGCCGACTGCCAAGACTTACGATTTATAATGAAGAATTCACGGAGATAATATTAGTGACCAGGGGGCTTACCACGAACTCTTCTTGCGATTCAATTACAGGAACGTTTTAACGATTCAGCGTCTTTTTGTGCAATGACGTACCTTATTGTCATGACAATAAGAAACGTCGGTCATTGCACAAATGGCCGCTGAAATGTTAAAACAAAACTGCTATAAGAGGTGGTGGTAAGCCCCCTGTGATTTCGCAATGGTTAATTATTAGCAGACTCTTCAGTCTGCTGGGCCTTGGCCCAGTTATTATGTTAGTCCGGTTATTTTTTTTTTAATGGCTTGGTTTAAATATTACTAAAGACAGCTAAATCAAGTTAGTTATGAATTTCATCCCAATACAAAAATTGGAAAAAGCCGAGCAATGACAAGCTCTTCAGTTTTTCAGTCGCTAGGTATGTACAAACTTACCGTACAGACTTACCGTATTGCAATTCGGTGAGCCAATATGAAAGGGACTGTTTGCTATTCATAAACTTGTAGGCGCTTTTGCAGGTTCGGAGGTTTGAATTTATTATTTACCTGTCTGTGTGTTCAATATGGACGGCTAATATATTCAAACGGAGCATTCAGAGTCTCCGACAAAAGTGCAAGATTTTGACTGTTATTGTTTCAGATTTTGAGGTAGGTACCTACATTATGATTCGTACGACGATAAATACCTACCTCATGACATAAATGTATCCTGTAGCGAGTAGAAATAATTGCACCATAAAAAGAATAATCAAGTTTTTCCGAATTTAACCCCGAGTTTCTACCCTTGCATATTTAATTCCGATTTCAAGAGCTAAGACCCAACCCCTAACCCAACCCAACTAATAACACTAGTAAGCTATCAGCTGCAGGTATTCTTATTATTAAGGGGTCTGGAGTAGCGATGGGATGTTCTCGAGAACATTCTCACCCTCGGAAACTTACTCGTAAGAATTTTCGAGAATGTATCTTCTGAAGCATGTTAAACTTGGCATAAACCTCATTAAACATGCAAGTATGGTGGTTTTAATTATTTTTAAGATTGAAAGTTAGGATAACGGCTCCCAAAATATAAGATTCTCGAAAATTCTCACGAGTAAGTTTCCGGGGGTGAGAATGTTCTCGAGAACATCACATCACTAGTCTGGAGACACTTTTTGGTGTAGCTGGTGGGGTTCTCTCCATCTTCCCCTATCTAGGGCAGTCTCTTTTACTTTCTTATATGACATGACACCCCCCTACCCTTAAATCAGCTAATGTAACTTATTCTTGGTCTTCCATTTGCTCGTTTTTCATCAATCTAGCTTTCTAAGATGTTTTTATAAACGTGACATATAGTCTAAAATGGCAAATCATCTTCTAAATGTGTTCTTTCTTTTTTAGCAGTGGGTAGGTCAGTCAAAATTGTGTGGCATTTGGAAAGGGCCTCCACAGACTTGCTACTATTAGCATGGGCGATCGGCATTTTTACGACTGCATCGATGCTGCATCGCGTTTTGGCGACTCTCTGCGTTCGATCGCAGTATCAAAGTCGCGCGATTTTGCAACTGCATCGATGCAGCATCGCGATTTTGCGACTTCCTGTGATCGGACGCAGTGACTGCTCCGATGCTGATCCAGTAGCCTGTAGTCAACATGAATAATCGCTGCGACCAGCATCCGCAAGTATGCGTTGTGTGTTTTTAAGTGTGCGGGGTGTAGCGTTCATTCGCTGCATTGAGCTTCTGAAAAGCGACTAAGTCGCCGATCGCCGATGCTAAAAGTAGCAAATCTGCGGTGGCCCTTATTTAACTAAATATAAGGTAGACACTTAGGTACCTAGCAAACCATAACACCAGAACAACATAATTCATCCAACTCCCCGCTACCATAAAACGCCAACAGCAAGAGCAATATCTTATTGCCCCGACAATATCCCACATTGCCCCTACATTGTCCAAGTGAGCGGACTTACTGCCCATACAAAACACTTGACGACACCGTAAGGGGCACCAAAACATGCCCCGTCAGCGAGACATGATTGAGAGGGCGTGCTTACGTCACTCGGCGCTCGTCGACTCGTTAAATCATGGTATGGATTACGTTTCTTGAGGGTTATGTAGACCAGTTGATGGCTGTTTTATTTCTGTGGCTACCAGCCTATACTGTTATTATTGTCTCCCGCTTTGTTATGGAGGGAAGTGGATAATCTTTTTCCAACTCCTCCTATCCTTTCTTTTGATTAAATTCGTGCGGGTTCCAAGTATAAGTTCCAACTTAGCTTTTCCCCTGGACTCGTCGAGGATCAAACCTTGGCGTCATCGTTGGACACCATTGTCGATCCTAGCTTACGGGAGTAACAGTGGTGGGAATATGTGGCAGGCTTAGACCAGTTGATGCGACGGTTTACAAGTGCTTCTACAAATAGGTGCTAAAATAAATGGAAACACTTGTAATAAGTACATTTCAGCGCATCGTGTGTAAAGATCTTGTAGATTGTAATTTTCGTAATCTACTCCCTTGAACAATCTGCGAGTCAAATTTAAATATCTGAAAACACAGAATGTTTGATTAATAATGTCGTTTAACAACACGTGCTGCACTTATGAACGCGACTACTACGACTTCGAAGGAAACAACAATTTCGTGGTGGTAGGGCCTAGCCTACTGACTGCAGCTCATACATGAGCTGGCTCGACCGAGGTAGTACCACACTCTCACAGAAAACCGCGGTAACGTAGCTATTACATCTACCTTTCGTACGAGAGAGCCGGTAGCCCAATCCCCCCTTCCCCGATCTCTGTCCCACTAGGTAGTCCACCCGTTAGGTATTGCAAACATCTATAGGCTACGGTAACTGCTTAGCATCAGGCGTAATTGTTTGCCACCTTAGCCACACAAAAGAAAAATTACTTTATTTAGCATGATCTAACTGTTACACGATATATGGATCTATAATGAGTAGGTAATAGTAGTAGGAGTAGGTAGGTATCAATTAAAAAAACCACAAATTGTTCTCGCAATATTGAGAACAAATCCCTCTTTCACTCCACTTTAGGATTGCTAGTACTGAGTACTCTTTGCCGGAACCGCGTCATTCCAAATGACAATATCTGGTCCCCGAAAACCCCACAGACATGTCCCTAATACCGTTTGTAACATGGGCCGACATGGGTGCCGCGTGGTCACCCTAACGTGTCCTAATGAAAATTCTTTCCAACTTTTGGACACCCCAGTTTTGAGTCGGACACTTTTTGGTTAAATCGCTATTCAGTGGTCATGGAAGTTTGGCTTAGTGGAGGATTTTCTGGATTTAAATTAAGCATCAATACTTTAGTGGTAAAAGGAGCCTCCTTCGTCATTGAGAAGTTCCCCGAGTTCCCGGTTCGATCCCATCCCAGCTTTTGACCACGTAGACGTAACGTCATAACTGCTTGTGCGCGTGCGGCTGCTCGGGACCTGTAGATGCAGCAAACAATTACCTTGCCAACATGCAGAATACCCTTATAAAATATGCCTCTTAAATTATAATAGCTGCAAATTCCAAAAAAATAAATTAAAGCTAAAGAGATAAAGTTATCGTTAATTCCATTAATTCTTAATTTTCATCGTTCGCAGTAAAAATAACAAGAAGTAATCTGCGCCGACAATATTTTCCTTTTACGAGGCTACAGCAGGAGGCACGAGGCAGTAACTCTTCACAATAAAGAGAGGGGTGACCGCTCAGTCGTTTCAATTGTCTTTATATCTTTTGCCTAATTCGACTGCCGAAAAGGATCTGAACAGACTGGTACAGTCATTTCAGCAGAAGCTAAGCTTTTTTATATTATATATATATTATTATAGGAAAAATAAATATATTTTGATTTTCACGACCGGTTGGCGCTTAGCTCACTGTTTCGGGTGGTTGCGGGTTCGATTCCCCGCCAGAGTGCTTCCCTAGTTTCCATATAGTAAATTGTATTTTTGAGGTATTTCGTTTTCAACACTATTTTCTACTCACAGAGACAAAAAAAAATAATTCAGTTTTGATTCCGTTTTGATTCCGTCATGTCTATTTTATATCTCAGTCCAAACTTAAATCATTTCTCAGTTCCGAGCCTGTGTGAATGCGTCCTAAGGCAAGTTTCATTTTATGATCACATCTTGTAGTGACAGTCACTTCCACATTTATTGCCGCCCTATATGACATTGCTTTTGTTTAATACATACTAATTTTGTTTGCTTCCTCCTACCAAGGTTCACGTTATGAATAAATCGGGTAAACTTCGATCTTCTGCACACAAATATTAAGATTTATGAGAAGAACATGAATATTTATCTAAATAGCGACAGTAAACAAAATAACGTTTTATTTCCCTGTATTTTATCATTTGTATCGCTAGTCGCACCACTCTAAAATCCAATTAATCTTCATCTAATATGTGACAATAAATCGAAGCGAAATTTTCCGATGAAACAAAAGTTTATTATTAAAATTAAATTTTAAATGAACTAAAACATTTCACATAAACACGATCGGGTTAATTCTAAATAAAGTGAGTTTTAATTAATTTTCTGATCATAACTTATATGGGTTGGTTGAAGCGTGGTTTGGTTAGCCAACAACAATATTTGTTGATGGTGAGAGCGAGTTGTTCGTAGCGCTACGCGGCGCGCCGTGCTTGCTACGGTGGTTTTACAATGCTACGGATTTGCTACGTCAAGATAAAATGAAAATTAGTAGGTAATTAAAAAAAAACATTGTAGTAGTTATTTTTATGTAAAGAATTTTTCATACTTTGTTGTAAGAACTTTGTTGCCAACACATTACAACTGAGTGATATTTTTCGCAACTACGCATTGCATAACGAGCCTGAGAAAAACGGAGCAAGCAACATTTAGTCAACTAAAGTTTAGTTCGTGTAAATTAAGTGTTGATTAAACTTTTCACAAAATTTCTAAGTGCTTTCCTACAGATTTATTAGAACCATGATAAAGTAGGCCTTACCGAGAATGTATAACATAGCACTATTGTCGAGTCTAAACTATAGTCTATAGTGACTAGACTATAAAAATCAGTTCCTATCACAAGTACAATACTTTACGTGAGCAAACGTTCGTTCGTGTAATGAAGAAGACATAAACTAAAGATTAACATCTTTACATGAACGTAATAACATCTTTACGATCTGCTTGAAATATTCACGTGATAGGCGCTCGGGGGAGTGCGAACAATAGCATTCGATGTGACTGGTAAAGACATATTTATATAGACAGGCTAAGATATTTACATAATCGATCGCAGAGGTTTGATCCTCGGCAAGTCCAGAAGGCATTTTTTTTTAAATATCCTAATTGAATTTAGTATATTTTTTATTATAACCACGTACGCAACTCAAATTTGAGAGCTGCTTAACTGACGCACCATACGAAAAATGACAGATAACGACGTCTCAAACTGCTAAGTGGGACCAAAATATTTGAGTAGCATTTGAGTATTCGGCCGTCACTGTATTATTATTCACATGTATTAAATAATTAGAAATACCAAGCCCCCAATGGTGTTACGATGGAAAATAAGGAGATACGATAAGAAGGTGGTCAATGTTTTCAAACAGGTTTATAATTATATAAAAAGTCAAGTCAAGAATCAAAGTCCTGACTAACTGACTGACAGACAACGCACAGCCTAAACCGCTGGTCGTAGGGACCTGAAATTTTGAGGGTGTGTTTGTCTTGATGGGTATAGTATAGGTGTACTAAGAAAGGTTTTTATGTATTCAACCCCTAAGGGCGTTAAATACATGATGAAAGTTTGTATGAAAGTTCGTCATTTTTGAAGTTAGAATTATGAAAATTGGTGTTCCGCGCGGACGAAGTCGTGGGCAAAAACTAGTAATTATATAAGCTGCCTATTGTGCACTTCAGACGCTAGGTCATTAGTAATATATAATGATCGGTACGTGCTTAACGTGTATCGGAGCCAACCTAATTGGATTTGCAAACCAATTAATGTTGAACATAGCCTCATTATACGCACACCGGCGCCGCTTATTGTAAAGTCAATACGTCGCGTTGATTACTAATTGATTAGATTCCTGCAATAAGCTACAATATACTACGTGCTAGAGGCGCTGAGTCAAACTAACTTCAGGGATCGAGTAAAGTGCGGCGAAAGCGTCTCCTCTCGTACGAAGTATAATAGGATGAGTGTTCAAAGGTTCCAAAAATTATAGAGTAACGAAAATTACTCGTGGCCGATTTTGATGAAAGCCCAGCCCTTTTCTTTAGTTTGACATTAGATATTACTTACCAGAATTTTATCCTTCGAAGCGATACTAAAGGCTGGTGTAAAAATACAGTCTGTTTGTGTTTTCAAACTTAATCGAATCGATCGGCAATTTTTTTTCTTAAGTGTTATGATGCAGTTTTGGTTTTCTTCAAAAGCGGCCACGAGCTTTTTGAACAATAGCTCAATGGCTTCTAGGTACGATGCGACTGGAGTTCATATGAATATTGTCGGATAAGGATAAGACCGATAATAGAGATGAGATAACGTATAGCATATGTACCTAATGAAAAATAATTACTGCATTTTAATTATAATTAATGTGAAGCAATCATTTTCCTTTTATTGTCGATCCTGGTTTAGGAGTAAGGGCCTCCGCAGACTAGTTACTTTTAGCATCGGCGACCGGCGATTTTTCTTCGTGCGCAAACGAGCGAGACGCAGCATCAAAATCGCCGATCGCCGATGCTAAAAGTAGCTAGTCTGCGGAGGCCCTAACAGTCAGTGGTGTGGGAGTGTCATGCGGGCCAAGTCCCTTTTCAAAAATATTGTCCAAACATGCTAATAAATTTAAAATGTACAAAATACAGACGCGCAAGCGACCATACATATACCTATTATACAAAACCAATCATAACCCATTCAATATAGTGTTACACTTCCAAACTAATCGCATAGCGGTGCACTAATGCATTTGCTTTGTCCGAACACACGCGCCTAATAACACCAGTCCCTTACGCTAATGACGTCAGCCTGAAAGCTAAAGTCTCTAACTACAGTATCGAGTTGGGTAGGTTGGGTAGGCTCTAAAATATAATACGATTATAGAGAGATAATAGAGCATTAAGGTTGGCACTCATCTATCAACTCGGCACCCGATCAGCACGCCTCGTCGGTCGGCATCCACTAATTGAACCGGAAATAAGTGGACAACGCGCTGACCACGCGGCGTTCACTCGTTAACCACGCGCGGTCCACTGGTTGATCACGTGACGTTTATGGTGTAAAAGCAGCGTCTGCCCGCGGACCACCTGTTGACAACGAGTGGACGCCGAGCGGCGAGGCGGTGCTGGTCGGGTGCCGAGTTGATAGGTGAGTGCCAACCTTTAGAATGGAATATATCATGAAGACGTGATGGTACTGAATATTAATCTGTAAATAACAATTTATTTTACACATTCATAAAATAATAACGTAGACGAGAGTATCACAATCATAGCAGGTACTCAATTAATGTATTAATACCGCAGATGCAGAGCAAACTGTACGTCTGTTTGTTCACTTCAAGTGTGTATTTGTTCGCGGGATTTGATTACAGAGGGCGCCCTTACGATTTTCATGCTTGTCTTCACTGCTTAACTAATGAACAAGTGTATAATAGGTATTGTGTGTAACGCACTTCTATACGCTATACTTCTATTACACGCACACTACTGCGCTACTAAGCGTACGGCCCGATTGATGTTAAGCACTTACCATAGCCTATAGATCTGCGTGGGACAATGGGAAAGGAAGTTGGGACATCTTCCGACCCTCTCACTCATCATACGAAATGCAGCTAAAATTGCTACTTTACGCCGATATTCTGTGAGGGTGGTACTTCCCGAAGAATTTGGAATGATTTTGCGTACATATTCCGCGAGCTGCTGCACCCGAGCCATTATGACATTATGATTATGCGCTCCGATGTCAAAACCGACTGCTTGGGCAGGGGCACGCCACTCGACCTACTGATTGTTCGAGACTTGTGAACGCACTTATTCACAAGTTACAGTTGGTTTTTTTAAAGTGACGTCGTCGTCCAAGATAACGCCTTAACAATATGTCATTGATAACATGATTTCCGTGCAAAAGCTGATAGCAGCTTTATTTCCGCTTACTGGAGTTATTCACGAAATTATTAATGAGTTCTTTGTGATGACAAATTGTGGATAGATCACGTATTTAGTTTTGTTTTCAAATAATACCATACAATTTTGTTTGATCCTTCTTAAATAATAAATGCTGATTTAGTATCGCTGGTACCCAATAACCAATGATGCTGATGCTGATTTAGTGCTTGACCAATGTAAACATTGATCAGTCCAGTCCAGCATTCAGAGGATTGGGTAGAGCTGCTGCCTATAAAGACCCAGTCTCACTGGATACCAGCAACTCTGGGGTATGATTCTCCAATGTTATCATCGAAGTCACGGAGTAGTACCTGACTGTAATTTATTTCTTATCAATTGCATCTTGGTAGGTACTAATATTTTGACTCTGTAAATGTCAACACAAACTATACATAACCAAAATCTTAAGCCAGTTAAAGATAAAGTTTGTCCATCGCAGTCCAAACTTGGATGTAGCTAGTCTTAGCTGCAATTAAATTATAACCGGTTCAAAGGCGAGTCAGGCGATGTGCCGACAGAGCGATGTCTATGGATATAATTTTAGTGAGTTGCGCTGTCCGTCTGTGTGGCTTACAATGACGTTAGAGTTCAAGGATTTGGTATAGAGGAAATATGTAGTGCCGATATTCAGGCTGGTGTTTGTCTTGACCTTAAATTTTATATACTTTTACACAACATGATTGGAAGACCATCAGATACCTCACGCCAATAAATTATTTAGTCAAAGTCGATGCCAATTCGACGACCACTTGGCGCAGTGGTTTGAGTGTAAGCCGCTTAATTACAGCTGTCGGGCGGTTGAGGGTTTCATTTCCACCAAAGCAACATTTCGGTGTTCGTAATTTGCCCTGGTCTGGATGTCACGGGGTTCGGCTCCAATCTATTGTGCGGTACCCATAGTATAAACCTTGCTTAGTCTGGGACTACAAAGTTGGTGTAATTAGTCTAGTGTTTTTTTTTGGTGATAAATTCTGCTGTTGTTAAATCACGTTTAAACTTAATCTTTTAATGACTTGGTTGTACGTTACGACCAGGAGTTGATCATGTTTCGATATTGTTCCTACAGAATCGCCACCAATGTAGATAGGTAGTCGTGTTTTTTTTAATTCTGGGAATACCTACCCACCTACCTCGCTAGTGTGTTTGTAATCATTACATCCGTTCTAAGTTGATAGTAAATTTGCTCACCACAGGAACCAGATAATGTACACTGACTTTGTATTTTTGTAATAGCAACATAATATAAAATAACAGAAAATATACCTAGGAACAATCATAATCTTAAGTTAATCCTATCTTGATTCCCACAGGATAGGCTCAGCCTAGTGTGGGATCAATGCTAAAAATGTTTTATGCAATACTCCTTTATATTTTAAATAAATATTTTTCTATTTTTTAACGTATAATAATATGAATGTTCTTGATGCAAAAGGTGGAGTTGAGGGGTTGGATTTTTCTCTTTTTATATGAAATTCGTGAGGATTCCAAGACAATTGAAGTTCAAGCCACAGGATGATTCAATCACCGAATAAACCTTAACTACATGAAACTTGAAAGTTTCTTATTATAGGCTAAGTTTAGACTAGCAACAAAACTTACAGAAGTTGACTTCCAATTCCAACGTGTAAACAATCGAGATAAGCTCACTTTAGTAAGCCTAATTGCTGGTGGAAGTCATAGATATGGATGGCGGGAGTCAACTGCTAGTTTTTTTGCTAGTCTGCACTAGTATCAAGTATTAGTATATTAGGTACATATAAGTTCATGGACAACAAACTAGCATGTCCTCTACCAGTCAAAGACACAATTTGCATCGACGCGACTTGTCTTCCGCTCGCTATATACTACCGGATCACATGCCACCGTGCTCTATCTTTAGAATAGGTAACAGTTCCAACGTAAGCAAATGGTTCTAGGTTTGAGGGTTGTCACTATTTGGACTTACTAAATGATTTCCTACAGTCTCGACAATATCAATAATGCTGTCCAATTTCTGGGAGAGCCAAGTTGTAGCCAATTGACTGCAGCTTATAAGGGCTGGCTCGACCGGGGTAGTACCACTCTCACAGAAGTTTGGCGTAAAGTAGCTATAACAGCTGCGTTCTTACGATGTGCGAGAGAGCCCGAAGGCCAATTAAGTTTCCGCCTAGTTTTGGGCGAGGCCATGGGAACTGTCTGGCTGTATTTTTTTATAGTTAGAAATAACTAGTTTCCTAGCAGCCCTATGCCTCCGGATCGTTTACATAAACCGCCATGTTCCGGTGCGACGGCAGCGCCGCACCGCGGTCGGACGCGGAGGCGCGTGACAGATATTTTTATGTGCGGAACCATTCCGCGCGGTTTATTGCGGAAACACCCTTGCTGTAACACTCTTCATGATGTCACGTATCATAAAAAAGTTTTATATTTACGTGAGATTTTCATTATTAGACAAAGACATTACTAAGAAAGAGGGAGACACGTGACTGTATTAAATAGTTGGTCCTACTAAACGGAGTCCATAGACACGGTACGACTCAGTCGCTCGCGGAAAATAATCTTGAAAATAAGTCGGTATTGATAATACGACTCATCGTCTGGTGACTAATGCCTTCTACGTATTTAATAAGTTGATTGTCTAATTGCGAGTGCGATAACGGATGAGTCAATGCATGTAGTGCATGTAGTGGTGCGCTGAGCACAAGTTTAGAAATTACGATGGTACGAGGTACCATATCTGCCAAAATAATAGATCATTGCTATTAGAATTGTTTTATGTTCGTCAATTTTATTCATTACCTTTAATGACTTTTGCTAATTTTTATTACTTCTAAATCCATTACTAAGATTGCGACTAAGATAGAAATAGGTACATAAATAATTTAATTGAGTTGATGCCAGGTTTTAGAAGAAAATAATAACAATAAAACTGTAAGAAACTTCAAATATTTATTTCAAAATATCTCAGCAACGTACATATAGGTATCAATCTCTGCAACAAATGCTTAACCTAGCGAACTATATTCATGTATTAGGTAGGTAGGTATCTTATTTTAACACCGCAAACAGTGAAAGACAAACACCCTTAGCTGAAAGCTGACACCACATCTGGGCGCCGAGTCCCTTAACCACAATTGCGCAGAATATGATGAAAGTTGTACAATTTTGACGGACTTCTATGTCTACTTTCTATCAATGACAACGGCAAAATGCTATTGCCAACCACTTTTAACCTTCGTAAAATTCGTATTCTCATAGCGATTGAACTGCAACCGATAGGATTTTGCCATTTGACAAACCAATAGCAACGTAATAGCAAGACTGTTGGTTACCAGTCTATATCAAACTACGGATTTTTGGCACGATGGTGATCTTATTTTCCCATTTGTTTACAGATGGCTTTAAAATGGCGTTAGGGGACTTGAGTCTGACTCTATGATTCCGAGAATAGAGATCAAAATGGTGTCAACAGTGATTATTTCTTTGAAGTGTTTAAGACTCCGGAAAAACCGATCTTTATGATTCCAATTCAAGAGATATTATCCTTAAATGAATCATACCACACTAGTACCTATGTGGATGAATGAATTATAGTAGGTATAATAATATTTAAAATTATTTTCTCTGGCTAGATATATTGTATAAAGTAAATCTACTACAATCAAAATTTGCGTGGCGACCTCCTTGCCAAACATTTACAGTCTTGCAGACCTAAAATATCTATCGCAGCGGTTCTGTTTAGGTTTGCTATTAATACGCAAAAAGATGGTATGAGGGCTGAATAATCCTATATACATGTAATGTGGTATAACATTATAAAATATGAATGATGTTTTGTTGGATAACACCATTAATTATATCAGGCACTTTTATACATTAAAATGACAATAAATTTTAACAAAAATATAATTAAGTAGGTTATAAATGTAGGAAGTAGGTATACAGGAAGGTACTTATAGTAAATACCGGTAAATAGAAATCTCGGTAACGTAGATAATATATAGGATTTAGTTCATAATTAATTAAGTTTGATAGATAAGTTGTATAAATAAATGGCGTTCAAGTAGAACATACTATTTGTGCTCATTTTTTTAAAAGTGTACAAAAAGATGACTGAAAAGGTTCTTTTAAAATACAGTATGATAATCTAAAAAATAACGGATATAATAAGTACCTAGAATTAAGTAACGATAAATGCGTACTCCGATTACAAAACTTGCAAGTTATCTAAGCACCAATTATTAATTTCTTCTCAAATGAAGCTCATAGAATGTAGTATAAAATGTTTCTCAAATGAGTTTATTCCATACAGGACCTTCAGAATAGATTAAAAAGCACGATACCAAAATACACTAAGCTCCCACCAATAAATTCGCTGACAAATACCTCATTACATCTGGTTTGTGTAGGTATTGATTTGTGTATGTATATAGGTATAATTTTATATTTTGAATTAGGAACACTCTTCAAATAGTGACGCATCATTTCAACTCGAGGTAGATTTGCTGGCAAGTAGTGTTTTTGACGTCACATCATTGTATCTGGCGCGTGAACGTAGACAGACACTTACACTATACATTACTATACTATACAGACTACATACTTTACTTTGTGTAAGGGAAACGTCTTGACTGAGAATATCTATATCCTGAGATAATATTACCTTTTCATCCAGAGAACACTGGCCGAATGCATTGTATTGTATTGGCATTTGTATTAGGATAGTGCCATCTCAAATCATGTCTCAAGTCTTATTTACTGTATGGATATTTACTCAAGTATAAATACAATAAAAAGGTAAATAGATTCTTCCGAACTATCGTTGGTAGGTGCCTAAGTAAGAGTTGCAATTGGGGCAGTAATGGTCCGCGTTCTGACATGAGTCCACGCAGTAAGGGACGCATACGCATGGCCAGCACCTAGAACAAAAAAGAAAACAGATTAGATACTAAAAAACCGAAGGAGTTACAGATAATCTATAACTTTCAGGCTAGAGAAGAATCTAGAGGTTTGAAAGCGGAATTCAATGTAAAGAATATGCACCTCTATTAGTAAATAATATTGTAAAAAAATAACAATGTGCGCAACAAATTGAAAAAGTAAATAAAAAGTGTTAATGTAAAAAAATGCTGAGTTTCCGCTTCCTCGTAGCAATGAAGAAGTTGAAAAAATGCGCGCTGTCAATTGAATTGAAATAATGATAATAAATTCCTTCCACTTCACCATGAGAAATGAAGTCTTCAAATAAACTAAAATATATTTCAGAATTCAGAATTCCACCGGTATGCTGTTGCGGTAAGATGCCTCTAGCCTCGGTCCAACTACATACACATCAAGAACACATACACACCGAGAATTTAAAGCAAAAAATATGAGATTGCTTCCAATAAACACAAAGATTCAACAAGGTTAAATTTATAGTTCTGGACAATGTGCATATATAATAGATCATACAGCTAAAGCTCTGAACGTTTTGTGTTGAGTGGTATTCGACTATAGATAGGCCTCCCATCCAACGCCTCTCCACATCACTCGATCACCAAAGCGTGATATAATAATTATTAGGAATCTTGTATGATTTCATCCGCACATCACAAGGTAATTTGTGTGTATTTTCGTTACTAAATGCGATTAGCAAAAGATTAACCCCCATATTCTGAGATTTTAGCCAGTTCACAATGGTTTTGAAAAGATTTTTTAGGAACAAATTTGATTTGTAATTCCACTGTAAGTCGATCATAACTTTCTATGAATGAGTCTGTTAAAATTTCGACGACCGTCTAGATTTTGATTGGAGCGTAGATAATAATAGTCGTGCGTAGACGCAGAATAAATATAGAACGTGCAAGGCCTATCGATTCACTGCATCGGGTAGTCGCCGGCTTGATTCCCATATTGCGAATCATGTTTTCGGAATTTTCCTTTATCTCAGTGCTCCTAGGATCTCCATTTCTCCTTCTATTCTTCTATGTCACTGCGCTCTTGGTGGAGTGGACGACCACTCCACCAAGGGCACAACGACATAGAAGCAACGACCAGGTCATCGACGACGAGGTCATCATGTGGAGTTGTCAGGGACAGATGATGCTCGCCTTACGTTATCTCTCCATTTGTATCTATTGGTGCTGGTGTATTAATGTAAGGTTCGTCGACACAAGATTTTATCTGGACAGTGTATCGAATGGGTGACTGTCCTCGTGACCTGATGCCCTCTATTTTGCCCTGCATAACAAGTCCCTATGCGCAGTCCTCATAATGCAAGCATTGTTTAATTTGGAGCCATACATCTGGTATTTATCTGATAACATTCATTTTTTTAATCAATACTGTCACTTTAACGACCACTTGGCGTAGTGCTTTGAGCGTAGACCGCTCGGCTCTCTGCATCGGGTGGTTGTGGGTTCGATTCCCGCCCTCTGGTGGAGGAAACATTTGGATAAGACCTTTTCGTAATTTGCCCTGGTCTGGGTGTCACTGGGATCGCCCCCAGTCCATTGTACGGTACCCATAGTACAATATATGCTTAGTTTAGGATACAGTTACCATACAGTTGGTATGTTTGGCGATATTTATTATTTACTTCTGCTCACCAAAAGGCCGGTACACGATTGTACATCTTTGAACTGAAAGCAAGGCTACAACACGCAACAATATGCGCATGGGAAAATACTTTACACATGCCACACAGACCTTGTTTATTTCATCTGTTTAACGCATACGTGGAATAACTTAGGCCACCTTATTTCCACACACATTTCATGTTAAAATAATGACGTAATGTCATTCTTTATAAAACTAACGTTACAAGTACCGTATGTAAAACTACACCTGGGGGCTTACCACAAGCTCTTATTGCGATTCAATTATAGGAACGTTTTAACGACGTTTTAATGACGTTTCTTATTGTCATGACAATAAGGTACGTCATTGCACAAAAAGTCGCTGAAACGTTTATACGTTCCTGTAATTGAATCGCAATAAGAGCTTGTGGTAAGCCCCCTGTTATGTCTTATCGCTGCAACCGTCGCATTAGATATTTGCCTCGTTGGCTTCACGGTAAGCGTTATCAAAATAATGTGTATATAAGCGATATACGCTGATAATACTGTTTTCATGAGTGTAAACAGTTTTCAGTGGTTTCGTAAGTTTTCAGCAAGTATCAATAACTACGACTATCCATATGTAATATTAGGAACACCAAACAAATTTTAATCTGCCAATGTATCTACAGCAATCTATTAAAATAAAATATTCCGACGATAATTAACGACTGCCCAAAAAAAGGAGTGTATATGTGTTTGTTTGTATGTATGTGGGATTCTTTATTCCACCATAACTTATAAATGCCTGAACGGATTTGGATGTATGGGATATAGTTAGAATCCTTACATCATTCCGGGTAACACTGGGTATATTATTTTTGAAAAAAAAAATAATATGGCGGCATTATGGCTCAATTTTCAAATGTGAAAAAAAAAATTTTTTCTTCCATTATTACAATATGGGTATCAAATTGAAGGCCTTTATGAGCACATTCCAAAACTGTAGAATTTATAGGCATCATTGAACATAGGTAGGGTGTACATGCAAAACAAGCATTTCATTTTTGACTGCTGTCACTAAAATGCATTCTGTTTTGTGGAAGATATTTTATCTAAGAGGGCCCCCGACTGCAATGACACTGCACTTGTTTTATACTTTTTATTAGTTCATTTTTTGGCAGGGCGAGTCGAGTTTTTAATTTTTTAAATTATTTATTTTTATTTTATGCATTTTAGTGACAGCAGTCAAAAATGAAATGCTTGCCAGCAGTGGGACGTTAAAAGGGCTAAATTATTATTATTATTATTAATTAAATTTAATGAGCAATACTTACAGAAACAGACATAGCAGCAGAGCTATGACATGGGTCTTTGTTGTGGATTTGCGGTCAACTCTAGTGACTATGGTAGCCCTACAGGAGGGGCAGACCACTTGGGTGGCGTCCGGGCCGACAGCAACCACGTTCATTGTTGATCTGCAAAGAAATACATTTAATCAGACTCCAAAAAATACTAAATCTTAATTTAAATTATACGTGTATTATTTATATACGATAATACGTGTATAGGAATATCAGTGATAGCCAATTGGTTAAAAAGTAAACACACGTCTTGCGGAATTAAGCTCCAGGGTTCAAGCCCCGGCTTGCAACTCTGGATTTTTCGAAATCTATGTGCGAATATGATTATCAAGTGATAATGTTGATGTTTCCTTCATCGTAAGCAAGTGCTTACGGTGAAGGAAACATCGTGAGGAAACCTGCATGTCTTAGGCAACCGAACAAATTTTCGAAAGACATGTGAAATTTACCAACCCACACTGGGCCAGAGTTTTAGATTATGGCCTGAATCCCTCTCGAATTGAGGGGAGGCCCGTGCCCAGAAGTTTTAGGTATATAAAAATATTACTTATATTATTTTTATCTATATTATGTATGCAATAGAAGACCAACGATCAAAATAATCTTATTACAAAAGTAATATAACCTACATGTAGTAAAGTCGTATTTTAACTAGCTTAGCTCTATTTCTATCTTACATTGTATTTATTTATTGTTTACATTAAAACATGCATAATATCAATAGCGTAGTTAAGTGCTAAAAGTAACAACCACTTATAAGTAAGCACCTCATGCAAAAAGTAACTCCGTCGTATTTATATCCAAAAGATTGATCTACAATATGAAAAAGAAAAAAATACAAATTAACAAACAGTAACCTTTACGCTTTTGGTATAATAATAATAATAATATCCTGGGACATTTTTGTACACACGTTTACCTGATCCCAAACTAAGCAGGGCTTGTACTATGGAAACCAGATAACTGATATTACTACATATACTATTTTTTTATTTGTAAATGGATACTTAATATACATACATATACACCCAGACTCCGGACATACAGACATGTTCATGCACACAAATGCATGTCCCGGGTAGGAATCGAACCTACGACCTGCAGCGTGAAAGGCGCCTCCGCGCCAACCACGCTAACGGGCCGGTATGTAAAGAACAATGTAATCTCTCGGAGTATTTGCAAACTTCCGTCGCAGATAGTATGGCTACATTAATGTACCTACGAGAACCAAGCTATTAAACAACATACTACCAAAAATACATACTAACAAAATTCTTATCCATCCATCCGCAAACAAATCTACACCTGAATCCAGCCACTCGTTAAGCGCTATGAGAAGCGACACTATTACAAGCGACTTAGCTCGAGCTACGGTATGGCAAAACCGGGGACAGCACAAACTTATGCTTCCTGACGCGACAGTAGTTGTCAGAGGTGTCGAGATCTTCAGCTTCAGCTTGTTGTGGTTGATAGACCATATTCTTTATCAAAATCACGCGAGTGTCATGACAAACCTAACCCTATTTACACCTCTACCATCATCATCATCATTAGGAGATAATTTTACGACTATTTTATTACTTTTTAACGCCCTTTTAACTGCTGTTGACGACTAATAGACCATTAAAATCAATATCACATGACGTCAGCAATAGAATTGACACTTGACAGGTTTTCCCATATGAGTCTTGAAGCTGTTTACTTAAATTTGAGGTCTGATAACCTATGTACCTAATGATACGAAACGTACCAATAGTCTTCTTCTTCTTATCGTATGGTTAGTGGCCAACCTGGTGTCAGAGTTGTTCAACACGCCTGAAGACTTAACGAATAAGTACCGGACAAGGTCACGACAAATCCTGACACACACGTCTGTGACACAGATCGACCGTTACTGGAAAAAAATCGTGGGCGTGTTATTAAACCTGTCTTCCTAATGTGGTATCTGAAAACATTAGTCCTATACCGAGTTGGGCAAAATTTAATTGCAATTAATTAATTGCAAATTGCAGGTGGTGTCACAATTAACAATTAATTGTGATTTGTTCGCGATTGACAAACAAATCAAAATTAATTGTTAATTGTGACACCACATGCAATTTGCAATTAATTAATTGCAATTCAATTTTGCCCAACTCTAGTCCTATATTAGGTGTCTACTGGATATGAAGTCGATGCATTCACTTGAAATTGAGACCTTCGTATATTGGAATCAATTGACACGCCCTAATAAAGATAACCAATATCACAGTACTGTTATATTGTGTTAATATAAGCTCCATATTACTATGTACCATCCTTTGCAATCATGTTTAATTCGATTTAGATAACCTATTATCAGTATTCAAGGTATCGAGTAAATTACACTACGTCTACGTTTGATATCTCTGCATTGTTTATGTTGGCTGATAAGCGTGTCAGTCTGATGCAGAGCGTCTGTAAACATCCCCCCCCCCACACACACAACAGGTACCTACGTATTACTTGATAAAAAAGTAACCGCTTAATGTAGACTGTGCACTGCGCCACATAGGTACCTATTATGCATGGATAGTTTCCCAAGGGTTTTTTTCTTAACTGTATAGTCCGCATATTTTTCATTTTGTAGGTAGGTATGCCTATTTGAACAGCGCGTCGTGCAGACGGTATCCAATACTTTCACTCCAGTTAAGGGCCGTAAGATTAATAGAAGTTGATCGATCGTAGAGAATTTAAAGTTTAAACTATCGATTAATAGAAGACGGGAGATTAAGCTCTCTCCCGTGGTTTAAGCTATAAATTATACCCTGAAGCGGGAAAATACGCATACTAAAGTATAGGTACAGTTAGCTTACGAGAAAAATTACACTTAAGTACAAAAAATCTTGGACGCTGACTGATACTGAACTACGTATACTTACGAGTTCGAACCAAACTCAGACAGGGACGTTAGTTGTCCTTGCACGTGGTCATTGCTCGCGGACACTCGGCCAACATTGGCCACTCCATGCATGGAATAAACAATTGCTTTACTAAATTCGCTCACACATGCGAGGAACACACGTGTCGTATCATATTAATAATTAGAACTTAGCTGTCGGTTTTAAGACGAGAAATGAGATAATATAACTAAATAATGGCTTCTATTTACCAAGACAACAGAACTTCTGGTATTGAATTTAGTATAAGTAAGTTAACTTTTATATTAACTTTTATATTAATTAATTACCAATGTTTTTTTTAAGATACTTATAGTGGAAGATTGTGTTAAAAATGTAGGTACTAATATAACGTACCAAATTATAAAAATTGGCGTACTCCCCATTAAGTGGGTACGCAAAAACGTCTAGATTATTTTGAAAAAGGTACCTACTAGAATTTAGAACAATAAATGAATATGAGAAACAATATTTGAAACAAAACAGGCCGGCACTGATCTCAATTCTGAACACATTGCTCGATAAATTTAGCGTAAGCAGCCGTGGTGGCCTTGACTACCGCTTTAGATTTTTTTAATACTATGCCACAGAATAGATAAGGAGACTATGCACTACTGGTTTAGACGTAGATGATACCTACTAAAATTACACTCATACGCAATTATAAAATTGAATTAATTGAATATTTTGCACACAGAACAGTATAGGTGAGTATTATTAGGTTCGTAAATATTTTTATGTTTTCTCGATGATAGTTCCATTGTTTCTTGTAAAAACTAGGTACTTTATTACCCAACTATAGTATAGTATATTAAAATAATTTATTCAGCTGTCCTATTTATTATTCCAAACATAATAGTTATTATTAAGAACTTATTGAACATAAATATAACTTTATTATACATTATAAGTGCCTAACTACCTACCTACCTACAATATACCTAACGCTTATCGCTAACGTTATCACAATTAATAAAATAGTATCCAAGAACAAAATCACTATAAGGAAATTTCTGACCTTTAGGCATTGGTTTATCTAACATTTACTTCGGCTGTACGTGACCAGAATTTAAATATTGACGATGTATGTATGTTTTTCGATTACTAACAGTGAAATAATTAACTTGTCTGATTATTCTGAGTGTTTTTAATTGGGCCTAATTGTTTTTTCTATGCACTCTTGGCGACGAATCTACGTATTATATGTGGCAAACAAGCATACGGCACGTCTAATGTTAAGCAGTTACCGCAGCCTATAGATGCTTGTAATATCATAGGCATCGCTCGCACGTTGCCGACCTGAATGGGAGTGGGACAGAGGTAGGGGAAGGGGGTTGGGCTTCCGGCTCTCTCACTCATCTACGAAACGTAGCTGTAATAGCTAATTAACGCTGATTTTCTGTGAGAGGCTGGTACTACCCCGGTCGAGCCAGCCCATATTTATGAACTGCCGCCAATAGGCTATAGTTTGGCTCTACGGTCTACCGCAAATTACACTGAGCCATTTTTACAGGTTTGGGTAACAAACACCAAAACCCCATTAATTAATGAGGTCATCTCACTAAGTGAAATTAAAACAAATTAGAAGTAATTAGGTATGCCTACTCGTAAACCAGGTAGTTACCACGATACAACAGTCATTTACTCAAGGACGTGGTTGAATAGACCCAACATGGAACTAGGATGAAAACATAATACCTATTGCCTCTGCCCATAAGGGACAGCAACAGCCCATAGCAATACCAATTAAAGCACAGGCCAGCACAGCATGATACTGTCCAGAAATACTATAAAAATAAAGACATGCAGGTTTCCTCACGATGTTTTCCTTCACCGTAAGCAAGTGATAATCATATTTAAGTATGATTCACACATAGATTTCGAAAAATCCAGACGTGTGAGCCAGGGTTTGAACCCAGGACCTTAAGCCCGCAAGACGCGTGCTTAACCAATCGGCTACCACTGCTTTTTGGCAGAAATACTAAACAGATAAAAAAAATAAGTGACCTTTCGCTATACAGGATGGAATCTTTTAACACCACCTGGAGGGAAAGTACCTACCTACTCTAAATACCGGAGATAGCTAATTTTACTCAAAGTAACATTCCTTTATTTTTTAAAAGAAACAAATCGAAAACTCGCCTGTCACACTCGGGTATCGATCCCTATCTACCTGTGTAAAATGTATGCCAATAAATTACATAGTATAAGAATATACGTACATCAAGGCTTTCAATTTGATACACATATTGAAAAAAAAAATTATTTTTCGCATTTCATATTGCCTCCATTTTTTTTCGTAATATATAGCCAGTGTCACTCAGGAAGATGTAAGAATTCTAACAATACCCCATACATCCAAAATACAAATGAGTTCAGGCACTTAAAAGTTATGGTGGAATAAGGAACCCACGAACCCTGAAAACATTACACTCCTTTTTTGAGCAGTCCCTTTTTGAGCAGTCCTTTTTTGAGCAGTCCTTTTTTGAGCAGTCCCTTTTTGAGCAGTCCTTTTTTGGGCAGTCGTGTAATAAAAAACGATATCTACGCTGAGCAACGCAAAAGTAAGATTTAACCCTTGCTTCCACATCTGCGTCATAACCAAGACTTCTAGTCTATAAAAGGCAAATTAAATGGTTTGTGGCGCCTACTTTATTTATACGTTTGTTTTTTATCTGTTGTTAATCTAATCACATAAGTGATCTTTAAGTGTGTTGTAACACACGCATTCGACTTTTATAGTAGTTGACAGAGTTGGGAAAAATTTAATTGCAATTAATTAATTACTAATTAAATGTGGTGTCACAATTAACAATTAATTTTGATTTCTTTGTCAATCGCGAACAAATCACAATTAATTGTTGATTGTGACATCACCTGCAATTTGCAATTAATTAATCGCAATTAAATTTTGCCCAACTCCGGTAGTTGAACATAATAATATCAACCACTCCCATTTCGAATAAGTACACAAACAAAATTTAATTTTGAGACTGTTTTATTTTCACACACTATAAATAAATAATAATAAATATCGCCAGCCTTATATAACAACTGTATGGTCCCAAACTAAACAACGCCAGTAGTATGGGTACTGTACTGCGATCCCAGTGACACTCGGCAAATTACGTGAAGGCCGTTTCCGAAATTAGCCTCTGGCGGGAATCGAACCCACAACCATTAGATGCAGTAAACCGAGTGCTGTACGCTTTCGAACCACTGTGCCATGGGGCCGTCAAAGGTAAACGTTTTGAAATTAGAACAAATATACCATATGTATATTAATCCATGAATTCCATGATAGACTCACGTTATGACATTCACCGCCAAATCTATAGTGATTCGACGGGCCCGTTAGCGTGGTTGGTTAGACTCCGCCTATCACGCTGCAGGTCGTAGGTTCGATTCCTACCCGGGACATGCATTTGTGTGCATGAACATGTCTGTATGTTCCGAGTCTGGGTGTAATTATGTATATTAAGTATGTATTTACTAACAAAAAAGAAGTAGGTATGTGTAGTATATCAGTTATCTGGTTTCCATAGTACAAGCTCTGCTTAGTTTGGAATCAGGTAGCCGTGTGTATAAAAGAATGTCCCAGGATATTATTTATTTTTAATATTTTTACCAGTTTACAAATGCTTTTAACAAGTATTTCTAGGAACCAAAGTAATGTTTAACGCCAGTATAAGTCCATCATAATTCTATAAAGGCGGTAAGTCTGCGTTCCGCAGCATGCGGCTCATGTAGACGCAGCTAATACGTATTTGGAAATTATTACAATTGAATGAGAATTATTTTAATATTGATCAATTAAGTACTGTATAGGTATACGTGTTTTGTCCACTGACTACTCAATTCAGAGAGTTAACAGTGTAAAACTCGAATTGCATCATTTTAATCTAAACTATTTGGATCAATTGTATTAATTGATGACAATTGCCAAATATCATGTTGCTATCGCAGCAACATACTGGCAATTAAAGCAATTTAATATATACCCTCGTATTGTGTATAAAATTATACATACCTACATTTTTATTGATTCAATTGCTCCACTTATGTTTAGCATTTGTGTGGCTGCGTTTGGGTTCCGATGTTAAATAAACTGGCGCTTAGTCCTCATAGATAAACTTCACCGCAAACACGCTACTTTTAGCATCGGCGATCGACGATTTAGTCGCTTTTTAGAAGCTAAATGCAGCGACCAGTCGAAAAATCACCCGATTTTGATACTGCGATCGAAAGCAAAGGCTCGCCAAAACGCGATGCAGTCGCAAAATCGCCGATCGCCGATGCAAAAAGTAGCATGTCTGCTTAAGATGAGGGTTCGAAATTTGGTTGATTTTCTATTCTACTTTTTCTTTAAGTAAGTATGTGGACTAGGAATCTTATATTTAGATGTATGATTTTTGACTATATTATCATGAGTATCTTTAAATCCAAATCACGATTTGATGAAATTTTCTCGATAAAAAAAAAAAATGAAATGAGCTCTAATTATTTACAATTTTCCTTGCTACCACGATGTTTTTACGATTTAGATCACGAAATTATTTCTAAAACATAGCAAATAATGATATCTAAACTACCCTTCAACCATATTTTAATTCATGAAGTAGTTTTTTTTTAATTCAAGAAAATGTGGTTTGGCGCTTACGTTGTTTATTTCCGAGCGCGCGCACAATATCGCCATCTCACATTTTAAGTACTTGAACTAACCATGTCTCTCTCTAACTTTGTATTGTCAGTGTCCAGTCGGACTTGTTCGACGTCGGACCTGTGAAGGATTTTTTTAAAAATATTACGAAAAAATATTACGGTCGTGCCACATTACAGGTACAGTACAGTATTTACAGTCCGCCGACGCCTATGATAAATAAATAAATATCCTTGGAAATTATTTTACACATGACTACCTGATCCCAAACTAAGCAGAGCTTGTACTATGGAAACCAGATAACTGATATTACTACATATACTACTTTTTGTTTGTAAATACAAACTAAATATACACTTAATTACACCTAGACTCGGGACATGCGGACATGTTCATGCACACAAATGCATGTCCTGGGCAGGAATCGAACCTACGACCTGCACTGCAGCGTGATTTTCGTTTGCTTTTCCTTGTCTTGTGTAATTTCTTTTCATCTCTTGTCATTTTGTGTCATCTCTTGTCATTTCATAGTTATTCGTGTCATTTCTGTAAAAACTCCCTATTTCGCTTACTGTTATATACTTGCAGCATGGTCTTGGGCCGACAGTGGGAATACATTGCTTGTCAAAACAATGGAGTCGCTTTATTGCGTTTGTTGTAGGTATGGATGGGCAAGTAATAAATATATCATACATCAATAAATTATCGTAAAAAATAACATTACAGATATGGATAGGAAAATGTTTGTCCGTCCTATTCAATCTATTATATTATAAACGAAAGTAACTCTGTCTGTTACCTTTTCACGGCTAAACCGCTGAACCAATGTTGATGAATTTTGGTATGGAGATAGACTGGGTCTTGGCGGAGAACATAGGCTACTTTTTAGGGTTCCAAAGGGTGCTAACGGGACCCTATTACTAGGCCTACGCTGTCCGTCTGTCTGTCTGTCCGTCTGTCAGCGCGGGCTGAATCTCACGAACCGTAACAGGTAGAGAGTTGAAATTTTCACTGAATGTGTATTTCTGTTGCCGGTGCAGAACAAATACTAAAAATATAATAACATTTAAAAATAAATATCAAGTCTCAAACTTGATATTTTTGATGTGTTTATTCTACGGTGGTACGGAACCCTTTATGTGCGAGTCCGACGCCTTCAGATCTTATGAATGTTTTCTTGAAATAAATATAGTGTATTTTAAGTAATTAACTGGCCAACCCTCAGGTCCTACCTACCATGTTAGGATCTTTTTCGTTCTAGCGGGTGTAAACCGTGATTTAACGAGTTAATGTGATAATTTTTGTATTTAAATTATTCAATTCAATGTATTTGTTTCAGACATAGTCCAATATTGATTATTAAAATTATTATAATTTCACAATAAATATAAAACAATAAATAAAAGTAAAATTAAATTAAAAAAATATATATATTTATTTATATTTTTCATGTTTTATCATTAAAATACAATATAATATAACATAAATTAAAATAAAATACAATAAAATAAAAACCTACCCCTAATTAAACAAATACCGTCCGCGTGGGATACTGGCTGCATGTCCTCCCTGTATTCAAGCTGTTCCTGTTGTCAAGCTAATTTTTTGAGCAAGGAAAGAGCCAGCCCTCTTGTCACCTGTGGCGGTAACCAGTCTAAGGGTGATTTTGATAGATAAAAAAATAAAGATAAAAAGATAAACAAAAAATAAATGCATGGTTAAATCAATAAAATTAATAAAAACTGAAAATTAAATTAAAAAAAATATTAAATATGGTAAAAAAAAATATTATGACACCGCTGATGACTTCATGATCGGCATCGAAGTTAAGTACCAAAGTATTCCTTTGCCTACGAAACATGAAAAAGATACTCATATCCGGCAGTCAGTCACTGACACAGAGTATGTACATTTTTACCCGACTACGGTGGGCGGAGGGTTATGATTTTGACCGATATGTATGTATGTTCATCTGCTCCCGTATAACGTCCAAACTATTTTTATCATAATAATTTGACTAATGAGATATCGTTGGACGCGTCTGGATCGTCCGCTGGTTATAGGCTATTATACGATCGAAATATTGTTATACGTATCTATCAGCATATTGTAGGTATCGTTTGTCTTCTTTTGACTTACTTTGTCTTCAGCAATAAAAACAACATAGAAATTAAATTATTTTTTTCAAATACACTCGACATAAAAATCTCATATAAAACGAAAAAAATATATTTGAATATTTTCATCCATTTCATCTATTTTAAAAGGTGCACTGGGACATATTATTTTAATTGTACGAATTAAACAATATTGTTCCTTCAAAAAATAACTATACTATAGTCTACTCCATAGCTGTTCTGTCCTAGCTAAAAGAGAGGGATATATCCTTCGGCAGCTCACGCGACGCTAGCCACACCCCGAAACTAAAATTCATTTTTTTCTTGTATCGTCTTAAGGGTCTGTTTCATAATCGCCAGATTACTTTTATCCATCAAATAAATTTGAAGTCTAAATATGGTACAAAGTATGTAATAGTTTTAGTCAATGTTATTAGGTAAAACATGTTTCAAAGTGACGTGTAGGTACATAGGTACGTACCTACATAGGTACTGAAGGGCGAACCCTACGGTAAGGAAACTAGAATGTCGATGAATCGTTGTAGATAAAATGTTCTTCTTCTCATCGTATGGTTAGTGGCCAATCTGGTGTCAAAGTTGTTCAAGCCGCCCAAAGCCTCCGACAAGGCTTAACGACTGCTGCCTAGAAGACAACCACCGGGACCGACTTTTTACGTGCCCTCCGAAGCACGGAGACGCTCAGTTGAAATGCCACTAAATGGTCACCCATCCCTGACTGACCTTGCCAAACGTTGCTTAACCTCCGATCGTTTACCGATCAGTGATCGTAGCTGGCTATGTTGTATAATAATATTAGCAATATCAATGTCATTAGGTCAAACGTGTTCTGAAGTCACGTTACATCCTACGGTAAATAATAATAAAACGATTATCGGTGAGTTCTAGGAGATAAAATGTAAAAATAACAAAGATATTATCAAGTAAGAGGGAGCCACGTGACTGCCCAATAGGTAGGTATAGTTTTTTCTACGAAATGATGAGGAGTAGAGATGGGTTGTACTAAGTAAATTTGGGACTAGGTGCACCTATTCTTAGTATTTAAAAATACGTGATCCAGATACCTGTTCCACCTATTCCACCACAACCTAGTCTCAATTACTTATCGACTAGGGTTCGCGTACTTAGTCTATAAATCCATACTATGACTCGATACATGAGATCAGAGACTAAGTAATTCGTAATACTCGTAATAATACGCGATCTCCGCACGCAATTGACGAAATACTACGTGAACTTCAACCTTTTGCCAAGTTCACCCGCACAAACCGGTTTTCATCTGTTAACCGGTGAACTGTATTGAGAGAGTGAGATGAAGCGATTTATTGATTGCGTCGTCACGCTCTCACGCGGTACTTGGTGTGTCAGCTTACGCGTGAGCGCTAATATTAGTTGGACTAAGTACCATCAAAATTGGACTAGGTGCCGCCTAGTCTCGTAAAATATCTGTTCTTCGGATCTGTTCTAGTAAATACGACCCATCTCTAAGAATGCCTTCTTACATATTTAATAGGTAATTCACTGCGTGTAGTGGTGCGCTAAGCACAAGTTTACTGATAACAATGTTAGAAGATACCACATCTGCTAAAATAAAACATCAATGCATTGATATATGATTGGTTTTGTTGGCAGACGCGCGACCAATCCTATATCAATGCATCATTGAGGCGCTCATCTCATAGCCAGCTGCAATCACTGATCGGTAAACAATCGGAGGTCAATCAACGCTTGGCAAGGTCAGTCAGAGATGGGTGACCATTTAGTGGCATTTCAACTGAGCGTCTCCGTACTTCGGATGGCATGTAAAAAGCCGGTCCCGGTTGTTGTCTTCCAGGCAGCGGAGTCGTAAAGCCTTGTCAGAGGCCTACGGGCGGCTTGAACAACTCTGACACCAGCCACTAACCATACGATAAGAAGAGGAATGCAATAATAAAAACATTTTCTACCAAAAAATAATAATGTCAATTAATGTAAGAATAGGTGAAACGTAATTTATGGGCACTGTAATGGGTGAAACGTGTTTTTAAGTGACGTACGTACTCAAGGACGGCACGCCTACAGAAAAAAAAACATTTCTTTTTGCCCTACAAGCAAGTCGAACAGACGCAGAAGCAACAGTTGTTTTTTTTTAAACACTGGTGTGTTAGCAACCGTTGCTATGCACATTACACTCACTTTCACTGAATAAAGAAGTACGTTATAACGTTTCATAACAAATCTACACTTGGTACTTAGTTAAACTAAAGAGTGATAAAGATAACAATATTACTGGTACCTGGTACTTCTTATGATACAGCCTGCATGGATATTAAAACCAATATCAGATTTTAGCCACACTCAATATAATATACGACACTTAGCTACTATTGCTGCGTTCCATTCACCGTATTTTTTGTTATTTTCGTCCACAAAAAGTGTTAAAAACGATAATTTTGATCACTTTCAGTACAAGTTGGTGCGAGTGGAACGAGATTTGTGGACGAAAATAACGAAATTTACAAAATTAACAGTGAATGGAACGCACCACATGTACACAACCGTACGTCATCATTGAAGTATTATTAAAAGAATACTATCTACTAATAACGGAACAGAATATCAATACGCCCCAAATAAAAATGGATTAATAAGTAAACTAATTACCTTGATTAGTGATGGCCACAGAACAAAACTTTGTAAATAAAACGCGGGTACGCACTAGCAATATCGGCTCGCGACTGACAGAACAAAAATGGCGGCAATGGCGCCTCTAGCCGGCCAAGCATTGCCGGTCGGATAGAATGACTCATCCGTTGAGTCCACAATGAGAACTTACAACTAATGTCTGCTACAAACGTAACGATACTTCTCTCGTAGCGATTTTTTGTAGAGCCCGTTAGCGTGGTTGGTTTAGATTCCGCCTATCACGCTGCAGGTCGTAGGTTCGATTCCTACCCGGGACATGCCTTTGTATGCATAAACATGTCTGCATGTCACAAGTCTGGGTGTAATAATTATGTAAGTATATTAAGTATGTATTTACAAACAAAAAGTAGTAAATGTAGTAATATCAGTTATCTGGTTTCCATAGTACAAGCTCTGCTTATTTTGGGATCAGATAGCCGTGTTTAAAATAATGTCCCAGCATATTTACCTATTTATTAATCTGTGTAAATCTATTTGCGCAGATTTATCGATCGTGTGTATGACAAATCGTTGCAGATTATCGATCGTTGGCGGCAGTTGCTATTTCTATTAGATAAATCGTTGTCGATTGCGATTGCACAGTTTTGCGTCATCATCTTCCGTCATGTCATGGATGACATGTTTCTTGCGCGAGCATCTGCAGAGAGCTGACGATCGATGATGATATCGATTGCATGTGGAGACACTAGGGGCATTCGATTTAACTGCAGTTTGAAATCGCTACGATATAATCGTTACGTGTGTAGCAGGCATAATAGACGTAATTATTATGTTTACAAATAGCTGTATAAAACATGTAACCGGTAAGCGTCAGCTGTTTTTTTTTGTATCGGTAACTTATAAATGAACTGTGAGAGAAGCACAACACCCCCCCTTCTGTCCCATTCCTTTTCAGGTCGGCAACGTGCGAGCGATGTCTTTGGCATTGCAAGCATCTATAGGCTTCGGTAGCGGCTTAACATCAGGCAAAGTCACATAAAAACACGTTTAACATCACCACTGGACGTTGTCGAGCGCTTAGTCCGTCACAGCCTGTTCCTTAACAGTAAATAGGGGAGTGAAAGTAGTTCAAGGCCACATTGATGGGAAATGTGTCTCAGGCTGGCCAGTTGGAGGGGGAGGGGGGGAGTTCCAGTCAAGCAATAATAAACAAAGGAAGTGAGGCCACATGGCTTTCATGATAAGTACGTGTTGAGGCTTCGACGATCTCGGTGGGGTCAATAGAATGTACCAACCCAGCTTATTACGACCTCGTGACGCAGTGGATCGAGCAATGGATCGCGCAATGGATCGATTTAAAATTTAGGAAACAGCCTTTTGGTAAATTACCTGGTCTGGGTGCCACTGACATCGCCGTCCTTTGTATGGTACCCATAGTACAAGCGTTGCTTAGTTTTGGACCATAGCGTTGGTGTGTAAGTCTGGCGATATTTATTTATTTATTCACTGCGATGATAAAGAGAAAAACACGATTAAATTGTGAAAAAATTCAAATGTTTATTTCAAGCATACAAACTTTGTAACAAATGCTTACTCTAGCGAACTATAATAATTATAGTAGGTAGGTACATATCATATTTTAACACCACATACCTACATAGCATATATGACAATTAGCTGAAAGCACACCATATCTGACTCTATGTACCCAAGAATAGAGATCAGAATGGTATCAACAGTGGTTATTTTTCTGGTGCCTTTGACTTTGATAAACAACCGTTTATCCTCAAATTAGTCATACAATACCGATGCATCCGCCTTAAGTAAACAAGTATTAAACTTTTTATCTACCAATAAAAGTTCATTTCTTAGCCTTGGTTTCACGCGTGGTTTTCCTCTAGGCGGCCCTCTCGGTCTGTTTGGCTGTCAGGTTTCACATTTTGCAAAACCTCTGGGCCTCAACTCTCGGTCGGATTTTGTCGGCCAGAGGACTGCTAACTGATTGCCAACATCACGACTGCCAAGAATTTACGATTCGACGAGAGCAGTGGTTTCGCAATCGACAATTGTTAATAAACTCGAGGCCCTAATTCCTCAATAATTTAGGGTCCACGCCAAGAGTAGATTCATCTCGCACATTCTGAGGCTTCTTGATGATATTCCTGTGGGTTTTTAATATGAGTTTTGTAATTCTTTGGTTTTCCTATTTTGTCAAAGTTCCTGTTCTAGCTATATAATAGATTACAAAAATTTGTGTGACTAGACATACTATTTAAAATATATTATATCGAATGTATATTATCAACAAAACATCAATGTTAATATTTTATACCATGTTATAATCGTTAAGTTAGTTACACGCTGTCCTATTACATTTTATTACATTCATGATTGCGATAGGTACCTAATAGGACAGCGTGTAACTAACTTAACCATTATAACATGGTATAAAATATTAACAGTCATGTTCTATTGATAATATACATTCGATATAGTATCAGGCATATATAATGTTTATAACAAAAATAATTTTAACTGACAGCATTTTATAAAAATATAAATATTCCTACAAGTAGTAAGAGAAGTATACTGGAAGGTAATAATATCATAAGAATTTGTTCTTTACAAAACGTATCGTAAATATAACATTAATAAATACGTACTAGTACAAAACTTGTTTTTGCACCAGACTTATCTGTTCTCGAATGAAGCTCACGATACATAATTAAACAGTACCTACTTAGTATAAAAATATTTTATAGATATCGCATGAGTACATACTCCATACAGACTCTTCGGAATAATTTTAAATGCATAATCATGAAAAAACTAAGCTCCCATAGTAAATTCGTTGACATACATACTGTGTTATGGCTTCCTATGTATGTAATTTCTTGTAAATATATGCTAGTATTTTGTGTAGTATACCTAGCTATATTTTGGATTAAGAACACTCTTCAATTTTAGTGCATCTTTTGTTTTCATTTCCTGAAAATCATGTTTCCCCACTTTTGTTCCTATTGCCCACACTCACGCACATTTATACACATATTTTATAACGGTTAATATTCCGCCAACATTACACAAAGAAACACAAATTCTGCAAATATTACAACATTACTTTTCCACTTGCCAAAAAGCCCCATAACAAGTTTGGATAAGAGTTTTGCTATCTCAAATTGCCACCAAAATTCTTAATTACTGTATGGATATTTACTTAAGTGAAGAAGTACAAAAAAGGTAAATAGAATGTGAATCCAAATTAATTTTCGTAGGTGCCTAAGTAGGCGCTGCATTTGGGGCAGTAGTGGTCCGCATTCCGACACGATTCCATGCAGTAAGGGACGCACACGCACGGCCAGCACCTAGAACAAAAATATGAAATGTAAAAATCTTACATATTCTGTGGTAATACCTACGTGAAAATAGGTAAAAATTAAACTTGATATTTATAAAGGCTACGGAAAATTTTAGTGGAGTTATCGATATTGGACTGGAATGCAGTGCAAACTACATTTAAGAGTAGCAACCACTAATATTAAAGAAATAGTTTGTGAAAACTTCACAAAGTTTTTGAGACAAGTATTACTCATTTTTGGCGGGGAAGAAATACAGGATAATGATTTCAACGTTTTTTTTATAATACGATTTAATTATACGGTAGGTACTTAAAACAAAAAAAAAATTGCAGTGTGTCTGTCCGGCAAGTCTTCAAAATGGTTGCACCAATTTTGACGTGACTTTCACTGGCACTAAGGAGTAACTTAGGCTATTTTTATTTTGGAAAAATAATTAGGTTTCCGCGCAAAAACACGTTCAAATCAACGCTGACATAGTCGCGGGTAATCTTATTAAAAAAATACGCGTATGAAGTTGCGGGCACAGCTAATTTTCAATTAGCAATTTACTTACAGACACAAACAAAGCAGTAGTGCTATCAGGTGGGTCTTTGTAGTGGACTTGTGTTTGACATTGGTGAGTACAGGCGCCCTACAGGAGGGGCAGACCACTTGGGAGGGTTTGGGGCCAACAGAAACTGCGTTCATTGTTGATCTGTGAACAAATACACTGGTTTCAGAGTTGTTCAAGCCGCCCGAAGGCCTCTAACAAACCTTAACGACTGCTGCCTATATGACAACAACCGGCACCGACTTTTTACGTACCTTCCGAAGCACGGAGACGCTCATTTCAAATGCCAATAAACGGTCACCCATCTCTTGACTGACCTTGCTGAGCGTTGCTTAACCTCCGATCTCTTACCTAACCGAACCTCTGAAGCGCTGAAGCGGACTCTAAAGGTCATTTCAGATAGAACGGAAAAATCCTCGCGCAGGCGCAGGCTCGAGTCTTCTCTGGCCGCAATTCACACTACGTCGCTCGCGGAACTTTTGCGAGTCAACTGTGGCCATAATTCATACAATTTTCAACTTTAGGCGATGATAATACCTACGGTCCTATAATCAATTAAGCCAGTAAATTGCTCGGGCATTTTTCAGTCGGTTGAAGTCATGGACCAGTTACTAAGGGGACTGGCCCTAAGCAAGTCGGCCGAGTGGTCGGCCTAGTACTAACATCGACATAAAAAGAAGCGGGTAGTTCAACTATTTACCGGTAAATAGTAAAATGAAAATGAAAAAACAATGACCACGTTTTGTTTCATACAAATATCTAATAAGGGCACCTCTTTCTTTAGTCTTTACTCTGTGGTTGAAGTCATCTCCGTGTAGGCCATTTATGTAACTTTTTCGACCATGTTTCAATTGGTTTAGTTCATCCCGTGTTGCTTTGTCAAATGTTTTTTTTTTATATTTGGAATGAGTAGGTAGTCTAAACTCATCTCTGCCTTCAATCATGACTGTCTTCATTCAATACTTCAATAGAAAAAGCAACATAGCATGAACGACACCAATTGAAACAACGCCCTGCCCTGCTAAACGCAATTACAGCAAATTAGAAATGTCTAGTCGTAAAAACAAGAATGTTAAGGACCCCACCCACTCCACTCGCGTTAGTTTTTATCAGTCTTTAGTGTTTTGTAATGGCATAATTGTTTTTTAACAGGTTTTATGGTTCATTATGGCTTCACTTTTCTCATTAGGCCAGTGTCAAATTAAATATACTTACACCTATTTCAAGCTCTTTGATTCATCAAGCACAAGAAGGACCCAAACTTTTGGAAATCAAAACAAAAATATCATCACTTTTCCACTTCCCGCCAAAATACTAAATACAAATTTTCATGACTTTTCTTGAGCTTCAGAAAAATATGGGACCCCTATACAAACTTATGTTACCCCCTTAGGGGCAGAATTTTCCAAAATCTTTCCTACTCTCTACTTCTACGCTATAAAAGGCACCTAGGTACTGTTAAAGAGCTTATTACGCCTTCCTAAATTTATTTAGAAAGCTTCTGATTATTTAAGATTCTAACTTGCTAAATGCGATTACACTTGCCCAAATTCAATCACGACTAAATTAAGTAGCCTAAATTTAGGAAGGTGTAATAACCCTTTAAGGTAATTTCATATTTCTAACACCAACTATTTGGGCTTGACAGACGGACAAACAGACGAACAAAAAAGTGATCCATAAGTGTTCCGTTTTTTCTTTTGAAGTACGGATCCCTAAAAACGTTAAATCAAACACGTGTGCGTCGTAAGAATAAATAATTAAGTGCAAATCGTAAACTAAAATCAAACTGTGTCAACCCGGTAATTATCTAATGTTTAGTTGAAAACCTGAAAAGTTTTTCAAAGTGACGTGGTCAAGATCCTGATGAACCCACAGACCAGAATTTGCGCCTACAAGCAGGTGGAACCATCGTTAAAGCAACAGTTGTATTTTTTTAAATTCACTGGTGTCTCAACGGTTGCCATGCAACGCTCACATACGTTTGAAAATAGAATACAATAATAATAGAATAGTGGTATCTAAAAAAAAACTAATTACCTTGATTAACGATAGGTCACAGAAACAAAATATTTACAGTTTAAATGGTAACACGGGTACGCACCAACAATATCAACGCGCGACTGAAAAACTAAAACGGGCTTCGGGTGTGAGGCGCCATGCCGCGTGCCATGTGACCCAAGCTTCGTCTGGGATTTTTAGAGAACAACGACTGGTACTATGGTAAGTCGCATTCTTTAATTATACGTCATCATGGGAATTGTCCATATTTAAAAACCGGCCAAGTACGTGACGGACTCGCACATAAAGGGTTTCGTACCACCGTAGAATTAAAACGTCAAAAATATCAAGTTTCTTGTATGGGTCCCTTTATTTTTTAATTTTTTTTTTTGTATTTGTTGTTGTAGCGGCAACAGAAATACACATTCTGTGGAAATTTCAAGTCTCTACCTATTACGGTTTGTGAGATACAGCCCGTTGACAGACGAGCAGACGGACAGAGGGCCAGACGGACAGACGGACAGCGTAGGCTTAGTAATAGGGTCTCGTTGGCACCCTTTGGGTACGGAACCCTAAAAACCATGCTGTTTGAAAAACCATTTCGAGGAATAGAGTTGCTATTCATGCTCTAGTTTTTTTTACATGTTTAGTAAGCATAGTTAACGTATGCCTAAATCTTCTTTTTCGATAAGGATGTTAACGTCATAATTATGATTCATTATTTAAATACATAAAAAAATTAGCACTAAAATACCTAATTAGTTTCTTGAAATACACTATATAAAATAAAAAAAAACAATTAGAATGTCAAACATTTTAGACAGTGCCAATTAGGTCACCATGTGCTTACAGGATCAAGGCAAAATGAATTAACATTTAACATCGCTTTTATGAGTAACTCGACGCCCCTGGATTCGCACTTATTTTCTCTACTATTTATAAATGTTACTAAATTTTTTACATATAATATAAACCACGGAAGAAATTCTATCACAGTGGAAACCGCATCAAAATATGATGCGTAGTTGACAAAAGTGCACAAACAGACGGACGCGTATAGCGAGTTTTTTTATACTATTGAGCCAAGATTATTTTTATATCATTGCTATTGATAGACTAGAGATGATATAGGAGATACCAATATTACTATATTGGTATTTGGTTATTAGTGTTTTATTGCACAATCTAAAAACATGGTGATAACACTAAAAATATGTTTATAAATAATTTTATGGACATAATAACAGTCACGTTGAGAGCTGTTATACAAAATCAATATCAGGTTGATTACGAAGAAAATGCTACCTACACACTACCTACACCATGAAGCTTATTATGGGTATATAAATAACGAACGTCAATCAGCTCAATTTGTAGAGGCAATGATTTTTGTTTGAGACATGTACTTAATTGAAATTTGCTGATGTTTTTCTCAAATCTTAACCGAGATCATATTTGAATCGAACTGTCGTTTTTGACGTCCGCCATCCATTTGATTTTCCGCCATCACACCCTTCGACGCTGAGAGATTTTACTCACACCACCTGGATGCCTGGCAAATGTACGCGAGCATTCCTCCCGCGCACGTGCAAGTGTAGGATTATCGCTCTCCCGAAATCTTTGCACTACAACATGGGGTTGTTCAAAGGGCATGTTTAGGGCCTCCGCAGACTAGCTACTTTTAGCATCGGCGACCGGCGATTTTGTGACGTATCGATGCTGCGTCGCGTTTCTTCGAGCGCGAACGAGCGAGACGCAGCATCAAAATTGCCGATCGCCGATGCTAAAAGCAGCTAGTCTGCGGAGGCCCTTACATGTCTCCAAAAGGTTGGCGCCGCGTCTGCTCCCCTTAATTTGCAGATGTCCTAGGCGGCTGCTTCCACTTACCATCAGGTGGACCGTCTGCCAGTGTGCCATCCTTGGCTATAAAAAAAAAGCTTAAGATATTGAAACAAAAAAGCTGTGCTAAGCTTTAGCTAATTAGGTATCCAAGCAACTTAGTCGAGTTTCGTAAAAGGTTTGGCATCATATTTGTGCAGATCCCAATTTAAATTAATTACAATTGATAAATTGATTAATTAAATTCGTTTAACATTTTTAGTTCAAAGTCAAAGTCATTTATTTTATTCATGTAAGGCGCTATGCAGACAGAGCAACTTTGATCTCCGAATTGCGGCAACTGGCAACTCGCAACTAGCTGTTTTCATATAACTTAAAGCAACTACGCAGACATAGCAACTCTAGTTGTGAGTTTCGATGATCGACATTAGTTTTCAGTTGCTGCAATCGAAGACTGAATCAGTTTCAAATTGGCGCAACTAGCAACTGCCAAATTTGTACTTTAGTTGTGTCAAGTTGCTGGTTTTTTGTAGACTGTTGACCATGGATTTGAAAAGTTTATTTGGAGGCTACGCACACGGAGAAACTAGCAACTTATTTGCCGAAACTTTCAACTTTTTAATGTTTTTTTTTTGTCCAACTGCCAAAAATAACCATTGGCCTACAATTGCCAGTTGTAGCAACAGTTGCCGCGATTGCAGCGATTGTTTTATATGAAAACAGATAGTTGCGAGTTGCCAGTTGCCGCAAAAGTTGCCCGTGTGCATAGCCCCTTACAATCGCGGCAACTGTTGCTGCAACTTGCAACAACTGCAACTGGCAACCTTTAACGAAAACCATTAAAAAGTTGATAGTTTCTGCAACGAAAGTTGTTCCGTGTGCGGGGGGCTATGCAGCACTTATAACTCGTTAACATCAACATTTTAGCGTTACTACCGGTTCGTGATGATGCTTCTATTGAGAAGAGCCGAACCTGTTACGTGAAAGCGTGAATACATCTCTCGTTTGACCGAACACCCGGTATAAACTGCGGTTGACCTTCATCGATTAACTCTCATTCTTCCTGGCCTGACAACGCAGTGCTATAAAAACATAGACATGATCTTCGTGACGCCATCGCCAAAAAAAACAACGTGTTCCGCGCATGCGCTATGGCGCGGGCGCGGGCGGCGCGGTCAAGGCCATGGGCGTCCCCATTCCGTGCGCTAAATAAATGACAGTTGCCAACATTATAATGATGATAATACACACTACATTTGTACCAACTTAAAATTAATTTCATGGTAGAGTCAAGCTGTAGCCAATTAACTACAGCTGAACTGGGGAAGTAGGTACTACCCTCCCACAGAAGATCGGCGTAAAGTAGCTATTACAGGTTCGTGTCGTACGATGAGTGAGAGAGCGGGAAGTCCAACCCCCTTCCCCTCCCTAAGTCCCACTTTCTTTCGGGTGGGCAAAGTGCGAGCAATGCCTTTGGTATTGCAATCTTCTAAATATATAAGAATCAAAGTCCTGATTGACTGACAGACAACTTACAGCCTAAACCGCTGATCATAGAGACTTGAAATTTGGAGGGTGGGTTTGCCTTGATGTGTAGAGGTGTACTAAGAAAGGGTTTTTTGATATTCAACCCCTAAGGGGGTAAAATAGGGGATGAAAGTTTGTATGGAAGATCGTCATTTTTGAAGTTAGAATTATGAATATTGCTGATTAGGTGTCATTTAAAAAATAAAAAATATGGATTTCAGGGTTTTTGAAAATTCAACCCCTAAGGGGGTAAAATAGGGGATAAAAGTTTGTATGGAAGTTCCGTCATTTTTGAAGTTAGAATTATTTAAATTGGTGATTAGGTGTCTTTTCAAAAATAAAAAAGAGTAATTTCAGGGTTTTTGAAAATTCAACCCCTAAGGGGGTAAAAAAGGGGAATGACAGTTTGTGTGTAAGTTCGTCATTAATGAAGTTACAATTATGAAAATTGCTGACTAGGTGTGTTTTAATAATGAAAAATATTAATTTTATGGTTTTTGAAAATTCAACCCATAAGGGGGTGATATAGGGATGAAAGTATTTTATTGAAATTCGACATTTTTGTAGTTAGAATGATAAAAATTGGGGTTAGGTTAGGTTTCTTTTTACAAATAAAAAAGATTAATTTTAGCGTTTTGGAAAATAAATCCCCTGAGGGTGTAAAATAGGGAATGAAAGTTTGTATTGCGGTACCAATTCGAGCTAATCTCTGAAACGGCTGGACCGATTTTGACGGGACTTTTACGGGCTAATACGATACGGGATCCGGGATATCCGAGATACGGGATCCGGGATTTTAGCAAACGGAATCTGAGAAACGGGATACGGGGTTCGGGATATACGGGATCTGGAAAACGGGATCCGGGATACGGGATCCGGTAAACAGGATCCAGGATCCGGGATCCGGAAAACGGGATCCAGGATCCAGACAACGAGATCCAAGATACGGGATCCGGGATCCGAATTTTTTTAATTTAAATTCAGCGCGGACGCAGTCGCGGGCAAAAGCTAGTCATCTATAAAACTACGGTCTGCTTAGCAGCAGATGGGCTGTAGGTACGTTTGTTTATTTATTTATTTATTTATTTATTTATTTATTTATTTACAATTGCTCACTGCACTTACAGTTCACACCAACGCGCGCAGTGAGCCACTTTATTTGTACACATTCTGCTAACTTAGGAACCGAATACAAGACTTAATAACTGAGTTATGTTTGGAAAAAAATATGTCGACGTCTGGTTGCTGAGCAATCAGGGCGTTAAGCATATTTAAGGCCTGGGTCGTAGGAGCGTACCGAGCGGTCTGCGTTCGCGCAGGCGGCGCGCGCGCGTCCGCATCCCGTCCGGCGCGAACAACGAGCAGCGGGCCAGAGCGGTCGGATTGTCAATCCCGTTGTTGAGCAGTTGGTAGTAGTGCATCAACAATGCACATTTGCGTCTTAGTTCTAGGGTGTTGACGCCTACCATTCCGGCGACGAACAGAGACGGATATAAATACGGATAATATCCATACAGCTTCTTGTACAGATAGCGGGCGAATTTACGTTGGATGCGTTCTAGTAACAATTTATATTTTTGTTCATGCGGATCCCAGACTAGCGCATTATATTCTAACTTACTCCGTACAAATGCATAGTATAAAGCCATAATAGCGTTTTTGTCATGAAATCTAGCTGTCTGCCAACTTAGTCACATAAAAAAATGTGTTTGTCCCCAATTCATTCGTCCAGGTGCCTCGCATGCCTTTCCCATGTTGTAGCAATATGTCTATGGGTTCCGACGTTGGAAAGTGAGTGTTCAGGCGCGGCATGCACCCAATATAGACACAGCCATTTCATTTCTATTGTGTATTGTCCCACTGCAGTCCTCCCGTTCCACTTGCTCCGGTTTATGGCTACCCGGGACCAATCCGTCGAGTAGCCATTGACTATTTATATTAAATCTGAAAACCTTAGTTATAATATGAGGTGAACTCGGAACAATATTACCTCTAAAAATATCGACAGCTTCTGAGTTTCTTCGCGCTGTTCAAGGCCAACCGAGCTTCTGAATACACTGGTGCCACTTAAACATGGGTGTGCTACTCTTCATTTTACTCCGTCCAAAACAAATAATGTACTATTTATTAAATTTAGACTATCCGGGCTTTGATGATTCAAGGAAACCAATTGTTATTTAGAAGGCACCGCATATTCGATAATGGCAAACAGATGATTTGCCATATACATCTGCAAGGCGTTCATTAGTAGGTAAGTACCCACGCTTTAAAATATATTTAAGATTCTTATCGATGTTTTTTCGGTACATTTCCTAAAAATATTTTCTTAAAACAAACATGAATGTAACTAAGTATAATTCTGATAGATGTGCCACATCAGTCGCATGCCGTGCCTGAGAGCTCAGTTTTTCGTCGGAACGCATAGACATAATGTCATAGCATGAATGATCGGGCAAGGCATGGGAGGCAGTGGACGCCCCTAGGTACGTAGGCGCCTGCCGATGTCATAACAAAAATGCTCGGACGAGGCATGCGAGGCATCTGGTCGCCCTTAGGCAAGGAGGCGCTTGCCGCGCCCGAGCACTCAGTTTTGACGTCGGAAGGCATAGACATAATGTCATAACATGAGTGCTAGGTCGAGCCATGCGAGGCATCTGGACGCCCTTAGACACACAGTAATTTACTGAGTGAGTTACGTCCGCAGTGTGGTTTTTTCCTGCTGGTCTAATCAAAATTTGAATGATACAGATAATTAGTGCTCCATCTCGTGTAAATGTGCCGAAAATTTTAAATTTGTGCCTATTGCCGTTTTGGAGTTATTCACGAATATATGATCTTGCTGGCGTAACGTTACCGCAGCAGTGTGGTTTTTTCCTGCTGGTCTAATCAAAATTTGAATGATACAGATAATTAGTGCTTCATGTCGTGTAAATGTGCCGAAAATTTTAAATTTGTGCCCCCTAAGGTTTCAGAGTTATTTCAAATCTTGCTGGCGTAACGTTTTGCGAATTCCTGTATCTCAAAAACTGTTTGGCACACAATCATGATTTTTCGTACACACATTAGTGTTAATTTGTGCCCATTTGTGACAGTTTCATATTTCAATAAATCAGAAAGGTTCGGGTGTTATAATATTTTTCCTAAAAAAACTAAAATAGCTCCTAGCTCTTAAACTGGGAAACCTAGAAACCAAATGTTAGTGCTAGCTTGTATTTCTTATGGATCCTAAGCATTTCTATAATGATCGTAAGCCTACTCCAAGGAATTTACGATTTATTACGATTTTATTGCTATCTCGCGGTGAAATAATTTAAACCCTAAATACACGAGTTTCGTATGTTCCGATTACTTTTATTAATATACAAAAATTAGTGCCCTACTTCAAATATACGTGTACGAAATATCAGCTCTGTAAACCTTATAATTAAAATATTATTAATAAATAACCATCACGAAGCGCTTTCGGTGGTTAACTGACGGAATTGGAATGTATAGAAACAAGCGAACGCTCCGTACTACAAGCCATCCTATTTCAATTGACAGCGTTGTAATGAGAACAGACGCGTACATAATACTTTGGAGTGTATTTATAAACTATTAAATAAGGTAAATAAATGTATAATCACAGGGTATGCTGAATTTAAATATGTAGGTACCTTCCTTAATATTCCTTTTATGTTTCGTGTAGCTAAATGAGCTTTAACTAATAACACACAACAACAGTAAAAGTATCTTCTTTTATATATTTCTAGAAATAAAAAATCGACGCTTTTAAACAGCAATACGACTTTGAAAAATAATATCCATTCTTTAAATCGAAATCATTCACCATCATCGAGATATAAAACGAATGAACACTTATAAATATTAGTATTTTCAACAATTATAAACAAACAAAACATTACTTCATTGACACAACATCAAAATATAAAAATAATGTAGGTACTTACATTAAACAAAAAAATATATCTTGATATTAGAAATAATAAAAAAAACTTATGGTAGTAGCACAGTACAAACAGTGAGCGGACGAAGGGGTCTAGACAGGGGGCAAGGGTAGGAAGTCGAGTTTAACCATTACAAAGAAAATATAAAAATAAATATTACTCATTCACTTTTCTACAGAACTGTTAGCACACAGCCAATTTATTGTATACATTTAAGATGGTAGGCGGTATGTATCGGGCGGCCGCATTTTTCAACTCATTTTATTTGGTCGGTTAACCATTCAAAGTTTGTCATGGTGTTTTTTATTAATTATTTTATAATTATAAGGTTTACAGAGCTGATATTTCGTACACTTATATTTGAAGTAGGGCACTAATAAATGTATATTAATAAAAGTAATCGGAACATAAGAAACTCGTGTATTTAGGGTTTAAATAATTTCACCGCGAGATAGCAATAAAATCATAATAAATCGTAAATTCCTTGGAGTAGGCTTACGATCATTATAAAAATGCTTAGGATCCATAAGAAATACAAGCTAGCACTAACATTTGGTTTCTAGGTTTCCCAGTTTAAGAGCTAGGAGCTATTTTAGTTTTTTTAGGAAAAATATTATAACACCCGAACCTTTCTGATTTATTGAAATATGAAACTGTCACAAATGGGCACAAATTAACACTAATGTGTTTACGAAAAATCATGATTGTGTGCCAAACAGTTTTGGAGATACAGGAATTCGCAAAACGTTACGCCAGCAAGATTTGAAATAACTCTGAAACCTTAGGGGGCACAAATTTAAAATTTTCGGCACATTTACACGACATGGAGCACTAATTATCTGTATCATTCAAATTTTGATTAGACCAGCAGGAAAAAACCACACTGCTGCGGTAACGTTACGCCAGCAAGATCATATATTCGTGAATAACTCCAAAACGGCTATAGGCACAAATTTAAAATTTTCGGCACATTTACACGAGATGGAGCACTAATTATCTGCATCATTCAAATTTTGATTAGACCAGCAGGAAAAAACCACACTGCGGACGTAACTCACTCTAATTTACTTTCGTTCTTCGTGATAGGAAATACCTTGTTCGAAATGAAATAAATAATGTTTTAGGATAAATTTATTTACAAATAGCTTATAATTGTTGCAATAAATCGACATCAATACTCTTAAAATTATAATAATATAGTTTATGTATGTTAGGTAGGTACTTAAAGTAGTTACTTATAAGGTACTGATAATTTCCTTATTTTTGGAAACTTGATTGGTTAACGTGTTATTTATCTCAGTTACCTCATAAGTATTATGTATAACTTTTTGTTTCCTTTATTTTAATAAATAAATTAATAAAAATAATAATAATTCGAGGACGCTACGCACGTGGACTATGTATTATATAGCCTGCATTCCTCTTATCATGAAGGTTGGGTTCAGCTAGTTTCCCTACCTACGAATCTATGGAATAAAATTTATATGTAGAACTCCATAAAATCAAATCCATTCTCAAATGTATTTCACGTTCTATCTATCAAACGATAGATAGAAGTGATCTGATGAGAGCAAAAAATTTCACTGGGTGGCTTTGTGGTGACACTAACAGAAGTGAAGTGGCCCACAACGACAAGCCAGTCCAATCAAGTAATAATAATATCCTGGGACATTTTTGTACACACGGTTACTAGCTATGACAGCTGCGTTTCGTACGATGAGCGAGAGATCCGGAAGCCCAACAGCCAATCCCACGTCATCTTTAGGCTACGGTAATTGCTTAACATCAGGCGGGCCCAACGCATGTTTGCCATCCTAGTAGCATAAAAAAGCGACATTTGGCAAACAGATTTTTGTTTGCCCTCATTCTCAAGCAGCTGTTCAACTACGTACATACTTATCTTGGGTACTTATGTATAAAATTATTATTTAGTACCTATTCTAATTAATATAAGTGCCGATATAAGCGTTGCAGTTCGGACAGTAGTGGTCGATGTTGTTGCAGGAGTCAACGCAGTACGGGACGCATACGCAAGGCCAGCATCTGGAAATATTCATACAAAAACTGGTCATTTTATTTAGGGAGATAGCCTAGTAACTAATACTCCACCAAGACAACTAGGCACCTGTCAAGTGTGACGTCGGTCGTCGATCGTTGCTTGCCGGTCTTTTACAAATTGTACTTCGGAGAGTGTGCTCAAGAGCTCCATGAGCTCATCCCGCCTGCCCCCTTCTACCATCGGACCTCCAGACGCACCGCAGGATATCATCCCTACTTGGTTGATATTCCGCATATCCGCACACAGCGCTTCATTTTATAATGCGCACAGCCAAGGAGTGGAACTCCCTGCCTGCGTCTGTTTTTCCGAGTGCGTACAATCCAAAACTTTTTAAAAATAGGGTGAACAGGCATCTTCTGGGTGCGCTCGCTCCACCGTTGATTTCAACTTTGCCCTTGCGGCATGATTGAGGTCAGGAGCAAGCCAATTTTTTATTAAAAAAAACTTCACTTGCACCAAAATGCGGTGGCACTGTGCGGGCGGGAAGCCACAGGCGGTGGCGGGTGTGCGGGCGGTGTGCGGGCGGGGAAGTCGTATTGAACCCGTGCGCCTAGTTGGCTTGGTGGAGTAGTAAGCTAAATGGTTGTACTAGGACGGGGATCGTCACTTGCATGCAGGACGGACTATACGACAAATAGACAACACTATATCCACTAGTAGTAAAATGCAATCGTACCCCGCCAACTTCCCCGGCGGGAAGACAGTGAATTTTGATCGATTCGTCCAAGGTTGAGACATAACCCAGGCGACCCCACCATCGTCATTGTGTAATCTTCTTCTTTTATCGTATGGTTGGTGGCCAACCTTGTGTCGAGAGTTGTTCAAGCCGCCCGAAGGCCTCTGACAAGGCTTAACGACTGCTGCCTAGATGACAACAACCGGGACCGACTTTTTACGTGCCCTCCGAAGCACGAAGACGCTCAGTTGAGAATGCCACTAAATGGTCACCCATCTCTGCCTGACCTTTCCAAGCGTTGCTTAACCTCCGATCGTTTACCGATCAGTGGTTGCAACTAACTGGCTTTGTGTGTAATATGAAATATCCACTCACCCAAGCAAGCAAAGAAGCGCAGCAAACAAATGTGTCCTCATCGTAGACTTCATTTCAACTCTCGTCACGATCTCGAGGTTGCAGGACTTGCACCTAAACACTGAAGGTTTGGAGCCCATCTGCTGGCCCACAATCATAGGCACCACTGTCGGGACTACCGTCGCGTGGACCACAGTTGGGCCATGTTGAGGGGGCCCGTAAGGCCCGGGAGTGTAGGGAGGAGGGTTTCCTTGGGCGTTCATGGTTGCTGAAAAGCATAAGTAATGATAAACATGTTCGATTCGTAATGCCATGCTTATGAATGTTAAACCTGATAGTGGAAATGATCAGAGAAGTATCACTCGTAGTGCAAATGCAATAGGTAAATTGGTATATACCTATCATATTCGTTCGAGATCATTCTCGCTGTGGCATTATTAAAATGCAAAAACGTAAACAGAGCTAATGGCAAAGGTTATAAAAAGTAAGTTTAAAAACTAAAACCCGACTACGGAAAAAACGCGCTCTAAAAAGTATGAAACAAGAAAATATTCTCATCTAGAGGATAGCCGTGGTCCGTGTAGGTCTTTTAGGGCCAAATGGCACATGAACACGGACCACGGCTATCCTCTAGATGAGAATATTTTCTTGTTTCATACTTTTTAGAGCGCGTTTTTTCCGTAGTCGGGTTTTAGTTTTTAAACTTATTTTTATTTAATTATTTTGGAGTTATAGGTAACAATATATATATTTTTGAAATGTGCTCATCAAGCTCTCAAAGTCAAAGTCAAAGTCAAAGCGTTTATTTTGTTTAGGCCTACGGGGGCACTTACAAATTGTCATTTTACATTTTTTCCTTAAATTCTACTGCCGGATCGGAAACGCGACCTCGACTGAGAAGATCCGGCAAGAAACTCAGCGGGCTTGTCTTTTTTACATTGTTTTTTTTTTTTATCGCCATTTACTTATTTTATTACAATGTAATTTGGTAAACAATAGCTCCAGTGTGCTGCCTTCCGAAATAAGCAAGGCAAGACACGCTACACTTTAACATGACACTGTTATTAACAAAGTGTATTTGAGCGATCAGTCCCAAGCTGATTTATCTTCCAAGTAATCCGAGATTTTGTAATAGGCCTTTTGACAGAGTTTAGTTTTAACTATAGTTTTAAACTTATTAACAGGCAAATCTCGGATTTCTTTAGGAAGTTTGTTGTAGAAGCGTATGCATTGTCCTACAAAGGAATTACTTATTCTGTGGAGACGAGTTACATGTACGGATAGCTTGTGTTTATTCCGTGTATTTATCGAATGAGCATCGCTCCTTTTTTCAAAGTTGTTGACATTTTTCTTAACATAAATTAGGTTTTCATAGATAAATTGTGACACCACAGTTAGAATATTTATTTCTTTGAATTTTTCTCTGAGGGAGACTCTAGGAGCTAGGTTATAAATAGCTCTTATAGCTCTTTTCTGCAGTACAAATATAGAATTTAAATCTGCAGAGCACCCCCAAAGCAGTATGCCATACGACATTATGCTATGGAAGTAACTAAAATAAACAATTCTAGCTGTGTCTACATCAGTTAAATGCCTAATTTTTTTAACAGCATATGCCGCAGAACTCAGCTTGCTTGACAGTTTTTTAATGTGAGGACCCCATTGCAATTTGGAATCTATGGTAATTCCCAGAAAGACAGTTGACTCCTCAACGTCCAACTCTGCACCATTCAGTCGTAAATTGGTTCCTATTTGTCTTACATTAGGTGTCGAGAACTTTATGCATTTAGTTTTATTCTCATTGAGCAAAAGATTATTAACATTAAACCAACCTACGACTTTAGCGAGTGCATTGTTCACATCGTCATAATGTAGAAGCTGTCTTTTAATTTTAAATAATAAAGAAGTATCATCAGCAAACAACACAATCTCGTGATTTTTGCCCACATGATATGGCAAATCATTTATATAAATAAGAAACAAGAATGGTCCCAGTATTGAACCTTGAGGAACGCCCATAGAGACTACAGAACCTGGTGATTTTTCACCGTTAATAGCGACCTTTTGAATTCTATTGCTCAAATATGAAGTCAAAAGGTCAAGAGCCTTGTCCCTGATACCATAGTGGTGCAATTTCCTGGCGAGTATTTCATGATGGACGCAGTCGAAGGCCTTAGACAAGTCGCAGAATACACCTAAGGCATCCTGCGAGTTCTCCCAGGCACTGAAAATATTTTTTATTAGTTCAATACCCGCGTCTACAGTAGAGCGATTCCTTGTGAACCCAAACTGATTGTTATGAAAAATATTGTTGTCATTAAAATGACGTAATAATTGGTTCAAAATTAATTTTTCAAAAATTTTACTTAACGTAGGTAGTATCGATATAGGCCGAAAATTTGTTGGATCAGTTGAACTACCTGATTTAAAAATAGGAATTACTTTACTGTGCTTCATTAGATCAGGAAATACACCATTTGTCACACAGCCATTAAACACAGCTGCTAACTTGGGTGCAATAATGTCTATAAACGAGGAAACGGTCTTTACAGAAAGCCCCCATAGGTCTGCCGTTTTTTTCACATCAAGACTTTTAAAACTATTTACAATGTCCTCATTACTAACAACTGAAAATTTAAAAGCTGTGTCACATTCAGTTACACTTTGTTTAAGTAACGTCTCTGCGGAAGTGGGAGACGATCTTAGAGTTTTGGTTGTTAGAACAGGAATGTTGGTAAAGAAGTTCTCAAACTCTGTCGCTACTTCCAGATCCGCTTTTACATCTGTGTTGTTTATTATCAAATGAAAGTCTCTGTCACGCACTGTACTTCTGCCAGTTTCACTGTTGATAATATTCCAAGTCATTTTAATTTTATTTGCAGATGTTTTGATTTTATTTTTCAAATAAATTGATTTCGCAGAGGAACAGGCTCGTTTAAATAACTTAGAATAGATTTTTACATACTCCAAGAAAGTGGGGTTATAATTATATGATTTTTCATAATAAAGGTCATATAACTTCTGCCTGCTTTTATAGATTCCTGGAGTTGCCCATTCACTAAAATTAGCACGATCACCAAAAGATATTGTTTTTGGTTCGAATATTTTATTGAATTCATCACTGATGAGTTGGAACAGTGAGTTATAGAGTATATTTGTGTCACTGTGAGTAG